>VWZX01007112.1:1050378-1405694 GCA_013399015.1 Galbula dea | reverse complement strand
CCTGCCTGCCAGGGACACCTCCCACTAGCCCAGGTTGCTCAGGGCCACATGCAGCCTGGCCTTGAACACTGCCAGGGATGGAGCAGCCCCAGCCTCTCTGGGCAACCTGTGCCAGTGCCTCAGCACCCTCCCAGTGAAGAACTTCTTCCTTACATCTAATCTAACTCCTCTCTTCCAGTTTAAAACCATCACCCCTTGTCCTAGCACTGCCTGCCCTTGGAAAAAACCTCCCTCCAGCTTTCTAGTCCTGGAGGGATCAAAATGTCCTCACCACAAAGGAGATCATCCACACAGGAGTGGATTCAGAAGATGGACACTAGGGAAAGCAGCCTGAAGGTCAAGTAGGTCAAGGAACAAGATTTGGCTCCTGTTCTAGCCAAGCCACAGACTGGGCTTCATTCCACCACCACTTGCAATCCCTGGAGATCTCACATGTAAACACAAGGAAAATTTGCTTGCAATAGAAACAGCTTGGTAGGAGCACTAAGAAATAAAGTGTTTCTTGTCATCTCCAGGCAGATTTCTCAAAGCAGTTAAGGAGCATAATGAAGAAATATGTGTTTTCCACTCTGTCACCCCACCTAAGGCAGGAGGGGGGCCAGGGAGCCACTAATGCAGTTGAGATGCAACATCCTGATGGCACAGTGTCATTTATTTATTGTGCACATGCACTTTTCCCTCTCTGAAACAGTAGGGGAATGACTGAAGCCATTATGCAAATCTCAGCATCTTTTCACTTGCTCTGTTACAAGCTATTACTTTTGCTCTGATGCTTTTAGAGTCACTTTGGCCTGAATTTCCTACCATTCCAACCCTGGGATCCTCTGGGCACTGACTGCAAATAGATATAAACCTCAAATGTGATCCTGAGGTGGTGGTGAAGGTGTTGGAGATGTGAGATGCTAATTGATCTTCAGAATGAAATTGTTTTAAATCAGCATTGGACCAAGGGAATTCAGGGGAAAAAATGGAATAGAGGAACAAAAATCACAGAATCACAGAATGTTAGGAGCTGGAAGGGACCTGGAAAGATCACCTAGTCCAACCCCCTGCCACAGCAGGATACCCTAGACCAGCTCACACAGAAGCACATCCAGAGGGGTTTGGAATCTCTCCAGAGAAGGAGACTCCCCAAGCTCTCTGGGCAGTCTGGGCCAGGGCTCTGCCACCTCAACTGGGAAAACATTTGGTCTTCTATTCACATGGAACCTCCTGTGCTTCAGCTTACAGCCACTGCCCCTTGTCCTGTCACTGGGCTTCACTGAGAAGAGCCTGACCCCACCCTCCTGACACCCACCCTGCACATATTTAAAAGCATAGATGAGGTCACCCCTTAGCCTCCTCTTCTCCAAGCTCAAGAGCCCCAGCTCCCTCAGCCTTTCCTCCTCAGGAAGATGTTCCAGCCCCTTCAGCATCTTGGTGGCTCTGTGCTGGACTCTTTCCAGCAGTTCCCTCTCCTTCTTCAACTGAGGGGCCCAGAGCTGGACACAATATTCCAGATGTGGCCTCCCCAGGGTAGAGTAAAGGGGGAGAAGAACCTCTCTGGACCTACTAACCACACCCCTTCTAATCCAGCCCAGAATCCCATTGGCCTCCTGGCCAGAGGAGCCCACTGCTGGCTCATGCTCATAAACAGTGGATGGTGGCTAAGGAAAGAACTGCATTGAGTCCAGGGTTGGTCTACAGTGGTTTAAGACTAGACAGCTCTTGCTGTTGTCTTGGACTTACACTGTCCTCAGCATCCTCCTCTGGGTGTTCCTTCAGGACACTGGTGCATATGGGATCACATTCCCAAGAGAGTTTGAGATGAGAAATAGATTGGAAAGTACCCAAAAGGAGGAAGAGATGCTCACATCCACCCCTTCTCAGCAGTCTTTGTGTAGGTGCATGCAGTTCAGTGTGTCCCTGAAGATGTTGAAAAGGCCTAAATATAACCTTGTCAACAGCAGCTAAATGGCACCCAAATCAAATGCTAGATTCAAAGTCAAGCTCCCATGGTCAGAATCAGTTTAGAAACTCCATTCCAACGTTTTAAGGGCATAAGGAGAATTATGGGTGGCCAGAAAAAGCCTCTTTACAGCTTCACAGTGCCTCTGGAGTGGCTTCCCATGGAAGCCTAAGGAGCAGTCTTGGTTAGTGGCAGGCTCCTGGACTCCCAAAATATTTTCTTCCAGGTGAGTTAAGCTTTGAAGTCATTCAGTGACCACAGTGGAGTGACTTAACAAGTCCCCATAGGACAGCTGAGGCTTGGTGACTCCTCTCATGCATGATCTTGGCTCACTGCAAGTGGCTGCTTAAAACCCTCAGGGGAAGCCCCATGAGGCTGAGGATTCTCCTCAGATGGAACTAGATGAGTTATGGGAATGCAGTGCTGCGTCTGAGCACGATGGGGATGTTTGATGGGGATCTTCACTTCAGCAAAGCTGTGGAGAAGGTCAGCATGCTTGACCACAAGAGTCCTGTTAGGGCTAAAACAAGGGAACTTCTAAAGCTGGGCTCTGCTGGAAATCTGCCTGCAACTTCAGAGGCTGACTTACTGCTTCTGGGAGCAAACTGCTCATCTGTCTTTTACTCATCATCCCAGGGATGAAGAGCCCTACAGCAGGCAAGGGCCAGCACCAGCCCCTCATGACAGAAATATTGCAGCATGACAAGGCTACTCCCAGCATCAGAGCAGTATAACTGGAAGGGATTTAGGACACTGCTTGGTTTATCTATCCCCCATCCTGGTGGACATTTGACTGAGAGGTATTGAAAACCCTCCAGCAGCAGATACTCCACAGCTTCTCCAGAGGGTCTGTCCCAGAGCTGCAGTATCCATGGAGGACATTCTGCCCAGGGTCTAGCCCATCTATCACTTGCTGCAATTTAGCCAGCTGCTGTTTGATTTGCTTTGGGGTTTTATGATCTCCTGCAGACTGACAGAATATTGGTTTCTTTGGACAGTGGTATAAAATCCCAGTTAAAAATCTCTCTTCCTCTTTTTTTGGCTGCACAATCTCTGTTCTTTCAACAAATGGTTGGGCTGGATGATCTCAGAGGTCTCTGCCAACCATAATGACTCCATGGTTCTAAAGTGACTTTCATCCACCTGCTGCATGTGCTGCTATGTGCTCAGGGGCAAGACTGCTCTCCTGCTACTTAGATATGCAAGTCTGGATATTGTCTCCATGAAAGCCAAGGCACAAGAGCATCTCTGGGAGCTAAGACAAGGCTGGGTGTGGCCCTGGGCAACCTGGGCTAGTGGGAGGTGTCCCTGCCAGGCAGGGGGTTGGAACTAGATGATCTTTAAGGTCCCTTCCAACTCTGACAGTTCTGTGATTCTATGATCTCAGGAATCATTTGGGTCTGGGTGCAGTTGCTGAAGGCATCTCAAATGACTGTACACCTGTGCTTGGGCAACTGAATCAAATCCTAAGTGACTGAGTGGAGTTGAAACTTAGCATTTTGCAGGTGCTAAAATCAAACCCCCTGCAGCAGTGGCAGAATTCACCTCATCTCCCAACCCAAACATGTCTACATTTGGCAGTGTTGAGCTGTTTCCATCCCTGCTTTCAAAGCAAACTGAGTTTCTCTTCCCTGCTGCCTCTGTAAGAGGCTGTGACAACAAGCTCTCCATGGATGGAAGCTGAGCAAATAAGGACAACTTTCTGCCCATTCTGGTTTAATGACTTCCAAGAGCTCCCTTTACTCTGAAGGAAGCCCCAGCACAAGGCCATTCTGCTGCTCAGCAGCTCTTGGGTGCAATCTGGCTTTGCTGCAGTAAATAGATGAAGCTCTCAAACAGCCTGAACTCTTTAACTGAGAAGCAAAAGGAGAAATACAAACTGAGAGAGGCAGCAGCTTCATGCTCTTCTCCCAAGAAGCAAATTGCCAAAGAGATGGATGAGGTGCCAAGTGTTCACAGAAAAGAGCAAAAACAAATGGCAAATCCTACTGAAATGATGTCACCAAGCCCAGCCCCATGGTAGTTCACTTTATCCTGCCACTGAAGCACTTGTGCTGGGCTGGAGTGCAAGTGCATTTTGCTGAGCCAGCAGGAGAAGAGGCTGACTTCAGCTTTATTCAACTGCTTTGCTCTCAGGCAATCTCTGAGCTTTCAAAGTGACTGACAGAAACGAGTCAAGCTCTGCAGCTCAGCCATATCCCAAGGATAGCAGCTATGCCCTGTTAAGATCAGAATGGATGCTGCTGGGGAAACTTCAGGGAAGGGTTGTAACAGTCATGGTAGATGAGAAACACTGCCTTCTGCAGAGAGCTGGGGGGTGTCTGGCTGCTGTGTGTGGAAGGGGATAGGGATGTGCATGGAGAAGTCACCTGGAGGTTGCACCAAGTCATCTGATCAGTGACAGTAACCAAGCCAAGGATGGAAGATTTGTTGTTGTGTCTAGATGTTGGGATCAGACCCTGCCAGACACGGTGTGGGGACACTGTAGGATTGATATCAGGCACTGCATCCAGCTGGCACCTGCCACAGACACATCCATCACTACTGCAGTGGGCATGGCTGCAATGAAGCTTGCCCAGAGAACACTGAGAATAATATTGGACTGAAAACTACCTAAGAAGCTGTGTCTGAAACCACATATCCTGGGGAAAGTATCCACAGGAAATGTGGAGCTGAAGAGGCAAAAAAAACCTTGTGTGACTCAACAAGAAATAGGATGTGGCCCAAAGTGATGCTGAGTGTAGCAGTACCCCTGGCACACCAGCAGCAAACCAGATTTCCAGGGAAGAAGTAGAGAGTTACATGACCCTGGGGACAAAGGAGGAGCTAAAAAAGATGACAGAGAAATATCAGGAAGAAAAATATTATACAGAAATATTGGGGGGAAAATATTACAAAGAAATATTAGGGGGAAGCATGATGAAATATCAGGGGGAAATATGATAAAGAGATATCAGGGGGAAATATTGCAAAGAAATACCAGGAAATGAGAGCTTGAAGGCAGGATATCAGAGTTCAAATAGGAGATGTTTACTTGCTTGGTATAAACTGAGCTCTGAGGATGATAAATAGCTAGCAAGACACTCAGAGACAGCAAGATAAGTCAGGGAGAGTAATAAGGCACAGAAAACTTTGCAGAGGCTGGAGTTCTGGCAACAGGAGACCATTCTTCCTGAAACAAAGCACTGCAGTCTCTCCAAAGCAAATCCACCAAGAGATGTTCAAGCTGGAGATAGCCAAGTTCCCCAAAAATCACTCCTAAAAAGGTGGAACCATCCCCAGAGTTGGCAAAGGAGTTTCAGAAGTCCCTTCCCAGCACTGAGCTCATCCTACAGCATCTCTCCCATCAGAAAATCGTTGATATTAGCTTGGGTGGTGCTCAGCTTCCTTCAGCTGCACACTGAAGTCACAAGCACCTTTACTTTGTGCAGCCCACCCAAACCTCACCTGGTTGCCAACCCAAGCATCACCTGGTTGCCAACCCAAGCATCACCTGGTTGCCAACCCAAACCTCACCTGGTTTCCAGTGCTGTCAAGTTATTCCAGTGTAAGTAATGCTGGTGACCAACTGGGATTTGTCATTCCACATTGTGTCCTTGGGGCAGAGTGGCTGGAAAGCTGCCCAGAGGAAAAGGACCTGGAGCTGCTGGTCAACAGCAGCTGAAGATGAGGCAGCAGAGTGCCCAGGTGGCCAAGAAGGCCAACAGCATCCTGGCTTGGAGCAGCTCTAGTGTGGCAGCAGGGCTAGGGCAGGGATTGTCCTCCTGGGCTGGGCACTGGTGGGGTCACACCTCAAATCCTGGGCTCAATTATCCTGCTGAGGTGACAGCACCAAACCTGGAAAGAATTTACCCAGGTTTACGCATCAGCTCAAGGGAAATGCCATGCAGAGATGAAGTCTGGGTCCAGAAAGTCAAGGGGAGTTTTTATCCTACCCCTGAGAAGTAAGAGAGTTGACTCAGCTCCCAGACTCCTGTAAGGAAGAATACACCTGGCAACCCAGGAGATCAGCTTAGAGCAACACAGCAGCCCCATGGCCTTAAAAAATGGATGGATCTATGAAGAATAATCTTAACTTTATACATTCTATACAGAATAAGGTTAACTTGTTGCAAACACTGGAATGAGAAGAATCCATCCTATCCCACAGTGCTGACTAAACAACCTCCTACCAAGGAACTGCTCCAATTCAGAGAAAGGCAGAACCTGCATCCCCAGATGAAATCAGTGTGTTCCCAATGTATAGAGACTGTGTCAGAAGCTCCCAGAAAATGCAGCTGAATGGATAGAAGATGCTCCTGAGGAAGCAGCAGCTGTAACTCCACAGCCTCTTTGCCTTTCCAGAGGAACACTCCTCAAAATGAGCACAGTTACCATGTAAACAATGCACTTTGCCTACTGGACAAAAAGCATTTGCTGCTGCAGCACCACAGAGGGGTTAAGTAAACCTTGGAACATCTCAGGTCAGAAACCCACCAGGTTTTAAACCATCAGGACTAGGTGAAATGAGTCCAGGGTATATCTGTGCCTGTTGTAAGAGACCTTTGCAACATGAGGCCTGAAAGCATATGTGGCTTTGGCAGTTGACTTTCATCACCCTGCTTCATCATCTAGGGCACAGAAGGGAATCTGAGTCCAGCAGAAAAGGATTCAGCTTCTTAGCTGCCACAGATGATAATGAGAATCCTCTGGCTAAACCTCTTCCTGCAGATGGGAAGGTTTACATTTAAAGGTCAGAGGCTTCCCATGGCCTCTGAAGACAATGAGATGTGTTCTCAGGGCACTGTTTATTTTGCCACAGAACATCCAGCTGCTGATACTCAGCACTCCTCCAGCTCCATCTACTATGATTTATGCAGGACAGAAAACTCCAGTGGGCTGTGAAAGCAGCAAGAATTCACTTCACCCTGGAATGCATTGCACACTCCTGCACTGCACCCTGGAAATAAACATAGAAATGAACCAAGGTTAGACCAAAACTGAGTGATTCAGAAGTGTTTCCATGCTTCCAAATCTGGGTGAGATACACATGGGGGTTTTCTGAACAGGTTTCTACCTGCCAAGTTTGTTTCTACCATGAAGCAGTGGCAAAGACAAGACAAAAAGCCAAGAAGCCCATGGACACCCCAGTGCTATTACATACCTAGAAGCAAACAAATAGAGACTCTGTGGACACCACCTAAGTGGGCTTGAGGCTCTTGGGTGCAGAAACATTGGCTTATCCTCCAAAACAGTCTGAGATACACTGCAGGAGAGAAAAGGAGACATCCAAGTCTCTGTACTCTCAGGAGCTAAATCACAGAATCCCAGCCTGGTTCAGGTTGGAAGGGAGCACCAGAGCTCACCTAGTCCAACCTCCCTGATCCAGCAGGGTCCCCCAGGATTGTCTCCATGTGGATTTAGAGTCTCTCCAGGGAAGGAGACTCCACAACCTCTCTGGGCAACCTAGGCCAGGGCTCAGGCACCCTCCCACCAAAGAAGTTCTCCCTCAGCTGCAGGTGGAACTTCCTGGCTTCCAGTTTGTGCTCACTGCCTCCTGTCCTAGTGCTTGGCCCCATGGAGAAGAGCCTGGCTCCACCCTCTTGCCAGCCTCCCTTCAGATTCTTTTCTTCATGGAAAAGGAGAAGGTTCCCTCTCAGCCTTCTCTTCTCCAGGCTGCCCAAGCCCAGCTCCCTCAACCTTTCCTCCCAAGGCAGATGCTCCAGCCCCTGAATCACCTTTGGAGCTCTCTGCTGGACTCTCTCCAGGATCTCCATGTCTCTGTTGTGCTGAGGAGCCCAGAACTGAGCCCAGTTCTCCAGGTGTGGCCTCCCCAGTGCTGAGGAGAGGAGCAGGATCACCTCCCTCCACCTGCTGCCAATGCAGCCCAGGAGACCATTGGCCTCCTTGGCCCCAAGGGCACATTGCTGCCTCCTGGAGCAAGAGGGGAGCTAGGGAAACACTTGGAACCCAATGACATGAAAGACTTCAGGAGCTTTCAGGCCACTTCCCCACAGTTTCTATTTTCAGTTCCTGGAGCAGTGAGAGGTCATGGCACAGGCTGGACACTTGGCATCTTCTTTCCCTTCTCTGGGGCTCTGCAGAATTAAGGCTGACACCCTCAGGCTGTCACCAGGGTGTGTGCAGAGAGAAGAGCAGAGATGAGCAAGGGGAAAATGAGAGGTGATTCCAGCAGGCAACAGACTCCTGTTAGGGCTGTCAGATGAATTTGTGCTTCAGGTACTTTTGCCACCACTCTTGTCAGCTTCAGGTTGGCATCTTGGGAGTTTACAGGAGTCCTTGTCAGAATAATAGCAGCAGAACTGGAAGGAGAAGAATGAAGGAGACAGTGTAAAAAGAGAGACTTAATTTTAATTGCAAAACTGTGCTGTTTCATTTAGATGTTTCCTCTCCTTGCTGGTCTCAAGCTGACACTTGACTCTTGTAGGTGTCCTTCAGGACAGACAGATTACAGAAGGAGGTGGAAAACTGAGGGAGGAGAATTTCAGAGGCCTGAGAAGTGAGGCCCTTCCTCTGTGCAGAGAGACAGAGACATCCTTAACCCAGCCCAGAACCTCCCCATACCAGGAACTCTCAGAAGCAACTCAGGTGTCACTAAGAGTGAGATAGCCTGGGTTGCTCCACAGATCCTATTCTGCCAGACTTTGCTTACATTCCTGTTCATGTGACTCTAGGGAGGGAAGGGTAACTCCTCCCCATTGCCCAGAGACACTCTTTTAGCAAGCAGAGCATTGGAGACATTCTTTACACCCTACTGAGAGAGCAAACTTGCATCACTTCCATCTGATTTCCCTCTAGGCTGCCCTCAGTCTGCATCCATCTCTGCATCCAGGGAGATTCACTCTTCCCCCTTCTGCAGCAGTGTCTGGGATGCCATGGCACTCACCCTCCCCCCCCAACAGCAACTGCTTCATCCTCTTCCCTAAATCAATAGCTATCTCTAGAGGAAATGAAACCTCAACATTAACTGCTTTATATATATATATATATATATATATATATATTNATTAACTGCTTTATATATATATATATATATATGTAATACCTTTTCAAACTGGTGGCCAGGGTTGTTTTATTCCTCACACACCCCAGGAATTGATCACTCTCCCCCTCTGAGAGCCACAGCTACTGCTTCAAAGAGAAACCCACATGTTTGCAGAGACACCAGGGCTGCTCCTTCTCTCCCCAGTCCTCCTGCTCTCAAGGACAAGGTACAGGCAGGTATTCCAGGCACTTCAGAGTCAAGGGAACTTGGCTTCTGGGATCAGCAGGATGCTTATCAAACTCAAGGGCTCACAAGACTGGAGACAACAGCATGCAGTGGTCATGGAACTCAGCCTGGAAGTTCAGAAGCCCAGGACTCTATAGTTTTCAATGGAGCTGAGATGCTCTTGGTTCAGATGTAGCTTCCACCTCTCCACTTCCCTCTCCAAGTGCCTAACAGGCTTATGGCACTACTGAAGCCTCCAGAGATGCTCTGTCAACTGCCAGTCACTGGATCAGGCTCTTGAGCTAGAGAATAATGAGCTCAAGGATATATCAGTTTGGTCTTTGGTATCAACCCTTGCAGGTGACTAGTGATGTGACAAGAGGCAATGGCCTCAAGTTGTGCCAGGGGAGGTTCAGGTTGGATCTTAGGAAGGATTTCTTCCCTGCAAGGGTGCTTAGGCATTGGCCCAGGCTGCCCAGGGCAGTGGTGGAGTCACCATCCCTGGAGGGGTTCAAAAAACATATGGCTATGTAGAGGTGGCACTGCGTGCCATGGTTTAGTGGCATGAGGCTGTTGGGTCAGCAGCTGGACTCTGTGATCTGCTTCCCAAAGGGAAGAGAAAGGGAATCAGGGAGACAGACTGATGGGCTGGGGAAGAAACTGAAACTGCTTTAAGGGAATAATAACAATAACATGAAATAGATACAAAGATACAAACCAATCCCAAACCCAACCCCTGATGGCAATGCCATCACTGCCACCACTGAGGCTGTGGCACAAGTCCCAGACTGGACTCAGTGGCAGATGGGAACCAGATTCAGGAGCTCCTGGATCAGGATCAAAGGCAGAACAGACAGAGACCTCCTCAGACACTGGCCAGGGAAGAAGAGACTTGACCCTGGTGATCCCTCAGCTTTACCCTGCCTGTGACATCCCTGGGCTGGAATCCCTAGTTGGGCAGTTCAGGGTCACCTCTCCTGTCCCCTCCTCCCTGCAGGTGCCACCTCTGGCTTCCTGCAGCCCAAGGTGGGACCCAAGCTGTAGCAGTGCCCTTGGGCTCACCCCAAGCCTTGGCACTGACTCTCCCCATGGAGTGTTGTCCCTGCTAGCAGCAGCCACTGCCTGGGAGAAGATGCTGGGAGCTGCAGAGAGTGCAGCCCTGAGAAGAGCCTGAGCTGGGAAGGGCAACCCCTGAGCAGAATCAGTTCTGCTCTGACCCCAGGACAGCCCCAAATGGAGATGCCTGCAAGCAGACACCTTCCTACACCTGGGCTGCCTCTGCTGGGTCTCCAGATTTGTGTCCTATGATGGTTAATGGCCAAAGCCACCCCAAGCACAGGACTGTCAGCCTAAGGCAGGTTCACACACATGTAACAACAAACAAGCAAACAAACAAGAAGATAACCTTTGTTGAGAAAAGACCAACAAAAAACCTCTGGAATATCATTGCTGTAATGTTTTGGAGCCTCTATACTGCTTGGAAAGTGCCTGAAGGCTTCCAGAGCCTTTGCAATTATTGAAGAAGACAAGAAGAAATAAAAGTGTGGCTTAGAAAGAGCAATGTTTTCCTTACCTTAGTGAATCAACCTGCTGGAGCTCTGGACTCCTGCAAGCGTCATCTGCTTGGCTGCACAGAATGCAGGGTTTCCTGCTCCCTGGTAAGCTTTGATCTGCATGAAAACACACAACATAAGCAAGCCAGGAAGAGAAATAACAGCTAAGAATCAGTATTATTATTTTATTCTCTTATCCCTTTAATTTGAGGAATTGACCAAGGGTAAGAACAGTTTTTAGGTATTGCCTAAGCAGCAACACAATCAAAAGGCATGGGACAGGAAGTTAACCTAACCAGGAGACACAACCAAATCTCTTCTGCTGCTTAGAAAGAGAGCACAGGGATTCATCCACTTAACTGAGGCCAGAAATTAAAGATCTTGCCTAGAAGAGGAGTCTCTGCCTTGAGATGGATGTCTGAGGGATGCAGGACACACCACCTCTTGAAGCATGTTCTTTCTCTTGCTTGGGTCAGATCCTGACCCTGTAGATCAGCTAGACTCAGGTGACACTCATCTCCCCTGCACAAGGGCTCAGCTTCCCCAGTGTTTTCCCACTGGTCCATGGTATAGTCCCTGTGTGAAGGCCAAAGAGAAACATCTCTTGTTTGTAGGATTTCCCCCAGAGATTGACTGACATTTCCATCAAAGCCAGTGGAAAAAGGCTGCTGAGGGTCAGGAGGCTCAACAAGTCCAAGGGCCAGGTCCTGCACTTGGGTCACAACCACCCCAGGAATGCTCCAGGCTTGGGGCACAGTGGCTGGAAAGCTGCCCAGAGGGAAAGGACCTGGGGGTGCTGGGTGACAGCAGCTGAAGATGAGGCAGCAGAGTGCCCAGGTGGCCAAGAAGGCCAACAGCATCCTGGCTGGGATCAGCACTGGTGTGGCAGCAGGGCTAGGGCAGGGATTGTCCTCCTGGGCTGGGCACTGGGGAGGCCACATCTCCAATCCTGGGCTCAGTTTTGGGCTCCTCACTCCAAGAAGGACATTGAGGTGCTGGGGTGTGGCCAGAGAAGGGCAAGGAAGGTGGGGAAGGGTCTAGAGCACAAGTGTTGTGAGGAGCAGCTGAGGGAACTGGGCTTGGTTAGCCTGGAGAAGAGGAGGATGGTTGGACCTGATGATCTCAGAGGTCTTTCCCAACCTGACTGACTCAGGATTCTACACTCCCTACAGTCCTAGCCACTGTTCAGCTACACCAAGGGCAGCAGCTTCAAGCTCTGAACCTTTCCACTGTGCATCACCCTGCTTCACTTCTGTCCTTTGTCCTCCACCACTACCAAAGGAGCTGTCAGATCTTTCACTCCAAGTCCTGCACACTGCCTCAGCAGTGGCCAAACACCTTCTGAACCCCAAACCTTATTGATTCCTTTAGCTACTGAGCACAGGAATGATTTTTATTCCTGGCAAGTGCTTCCTTGATCACTCTCAGAAATAAAACAGACTGTGCATGGAAACATGGACAAGAAAATTCCTTTTTCCTTGAGAAATCTCCTGCTGTGTATCTCAGGGGGGGAAAAAAGGATCTGATTGAGCTGCTTTTATGGCAGCAAAACTAATTCCTGTTCCCTGCCAGTGCAGCCAGATCAGCACACATGAAGCCAACATGGACCTGCCCAGCCTTGACCTGAAATCAGGCCTCAGACTCTTAAGTGCTAGTCTTGAAGCATGAGAAGGCCCTGGAGAGAATAAGCATCTTTTATTAGAGACACATGGCTTTTGCCACAGCTAGTGCTTGTTAGGCTGACAAGTTATTGAAGGAGACCTTCTGAGCTTGAGGGTGGTTGGGCTCTACCAGCCTGCAGGTCCCTGTGCCAGCAGCATGTCCTGGTTTGGATCCTCCAGCTATGCCTGGAAAGTTAACACATCCAACAGCTTGGCTTTAAAAGCAAAGCTCCAAGGCACTTCCCCTCAGCTCCTCCAGTCTGATCCAATAGATTCACCAAGGTGAGGCTGAAGGGTTCAGTCCTACACTCAGTTTTGTGCCTGAAGTTCTGAGCTTTTCTAAGATGTTCAGTGCTCCAGAGAGTTTCACAGCATCACAGTGTCAGCTGAGCTGGAAGGGACCCACTAGGATCATGGAGTCCAGCTCCTTAACCTCTGCAGGACACCCCAAAAATCACACCAGGTGTCTGAGAGTGTTGTCCAAAGGCTTCTTGAACTCCATCAGGCTTGGTGCTGAGATCACATCCCTGGGGAGGCTGTTCCAGAGCCCAGCCACCCTCTGAGTCAAAAACCTTTTCCTGGTCTCCAGCCTGAACCTCCCCTGACCCAAACTCATTCCCTTTCCCCTAGTCCTATCACTGTCCACTAGAGTGAGAAGATCAGTCCCTGCCCCTCTGCCACCCCTTCTGAGGATGCAGAAGATGGGAAGGAGGTCTCCTCCCAATCTCCTCTTCTCCTCCTCTCAATCTCAAGGCTAAACAAACCAAGTGACCTCAGCCACTCCTCATAAGGTTTTCCCCCCTCAGACCCTTCACCATCCTCATAGGCCTCCTCTGGCCACTCTCCAAAGGCTTGAGCTGTGCTGAATGGAGTGAAATCCAGTTGGTGGCCAGTCACAAGTGGGGCTTTTCATGGGGCATGACCAGATTCAAAAGTATTTTCAAGGATTTCTGGGGGGGAAAGAGTCTGGCAGACACTGCTAGCAACCCTTGGGGGTCCTTCACAGAATCACTATGGCTGGAGAAGCCCTCTGGGATCATCCAGCCACCCCACAGCCCCATGCTCACCACTGAACCATGCCCCCAGGCACCACATGGTTTCTGAACACTTCCAAACTGCTGGGAACTGGGAGGAGACCAAGAGAAGGAGCTCTGCACATCAGCACTGCAGGAGGCAGGGCTGTCAGCCTGGAGAGAGCTTTGTTCCAGCAGAGCAGGGCAAACACCACACTCCTGTGCTAACCCACAGCCACCAATCTGCTTCTGCTGAGACTTCTTTCAGTTCAAACCAGTATGGAAAGCAGCCACCTGCTTCCCTACTCACCAGAATGGTTCTGGTGACAACTGGAAGACTCCAAATGAGGCAGATTATGTTTGATGCTTTTCCCCAGAGGCTCTTCCTTCTCAGTGCAATAGTAGCCTGCAGCCTATTAGGATGTTCCCATCTGTCAGAGTCATTGTGCAGCCAAGCTCTTTGTATTTAGCTCCTTAACCTCTCCTCATGAATCAATTTCTCTAACTCAGTAATCAAGAGCCTGACAGGGAGGGGAAGTAAATCATGGAGCTGGGAATAGGGCTTCAGACAGCAGCTCCTGCACCAGGAGATGGAGAAATCCTCTAGGTCTCTTCTATTACCTTTCCTTGGGTAAACGTGTCTGCTCACAGGGGAACCAATCCAGCAAACAGGATTGGCTATGTTTGGAAAAGTGGGCTCTGGATAGGGAAAACCAGTGAAAAGTCTGAGAGCAAAAGGTGGGATTAAGATGAGTTTAGTTCTCTCCTGGTGGACTATGAAAAAGCATCCATCCACCTATCCATCCATCCACCCATCCATCCATCCATCCCTCCAGGGTCAGGGTCAGGGCTGGGCTGGGCAGTGCCCAAGTGCCAGATGCTCTCTCTCTGAACCCCTCTGCTTCCCAAAGGGAAGAGAAAGGGAATCAGGGAGAGAGACTGATGGGCTGGGGAAGAAACTGAAACTGCTTTAAGGGAATAATAACAATAACATGAAATAGATACAAAGATACAAACCAATCCCAAACCCAACCCCTGAAGGCAATGCCATCACTGCAACCACTGATGCTGTGGCACAAGTCCCAGGCTGGACTCAGTGGCAGATGGGAACCAGATTCAGGAGCTCATGGATCAGGATCAAAGGCAGAACAGACAGAGTCCTCCTCAGACACTGTCTAGGGAAGAAGAGACTTGACCCTGGTGATCCCTCAGCTTTATCCTGACTGTGACATCCCTGGGCTGGAATCCCTTGTTGGTCAGTTCAGGGTCCCCTCTCCTGTCCCCTCCTCCCTGCAGGTGCCACCTGGAGACATGGAGAGGTGGCACTTGGTGACATGGCCCAGTGGAATGTGGCTGTTGGGTGACAGTTGGCCTTGCCCTCAGAGGTCTTTTCCAACCTAGATGATCCTGGGAGTCTATCTTTTGCTCTTCAACCTTTGGGTTTTTCTCCAAAGAAATCCAAGAGTTGTCTTGAGTGCCCAAGACACCAAATCCCTTTCAGGGATGGAGCTGGCTGGATTTGGGGCTGTGAAAACTGAGTCTGCTTCACAACATGCCAAAGAGAAACTTGCTACCTGCACACAACTCAGTGCTGCTGCTGGTGATGCTTCCCTTTCTCCTAACAGCATGACCACTGCCATGACCTTGGCACCTTTACCTGGCTACTCCAGGCATAATTAGTTCCTCTTTAGAGCACAGAATGAACTTGTAAATGAGAGTGTGGACAAGAAGGATGCAGTTTCATGCAGCCTTCCTGAACTGTTTTCTAGCCATTTCATGTCACACAAACTGCACAGAGAAATCTCTTTAGTTGGAGAGGAGGAATTCTTCCCCTGAATAATAAGTCTGATGAGAAGAGGAGATGATTCTATGAAGTGAAATAAAGGAATGCTTTTCTGATGAGAAACCCAACATCTAAGGAGTAATAAACTCTGGTAACAGTCTGTACACAACAAAGGAGGGAATGCAGCCCAGCACACAGGGGGGTGGGGGGATTGGTAATAAATATGGCTTTATAAAATAAGATTTTAGTAACACAACCTGTGACAAATTGCAGCTTTAAAAACCTCTTCATATTCTGCCCCACTTGCATTAGTTAAACTTTACCTTTGCCACTGAGCAAACGACACTGCACTAATGGAGGCATAAATCACTCCCCAGAATCATTTCAGGGCACAAGGATTGGAGAAATCATTAAATATTTGATGACAGTTGCAGTATCTGCCTGATTCAGAAGCAGATTCATTCCCAGGGAAATACAGAGAGAATGGGGGGGGAAAAAAAAAAAAAAGAGATCAATAAACCTCTGCTTCTATGCATCATGTGGAGGAAACAAACTGAAGCTGCAGGAGATGCAATGGATTCACAAGTGAAGCTGCAGATGTTTGCTGGCTTGTTTCCCTCATCTTTTGTGTCCCATTGACAGAATCAAACCAACCCAAATTCATCAGAAACATGCTCAGCCCCACTGAAGTCCCAGGGCACTTTATCCCTGCCTTCAGCTGGGCTGCACCATCAGTTCTGCTCAGCTCTTGCTTTAAGTGGAGCTTTCCCTGGGTGGATGTGTAAGTGTTGTTGACATGCCAGCATTCACCTCTAGATCTCACCACACAGGCTTCAATCCCTGAGCCCACCTGCAGAATATCAAGGGCTGCAGCATGTTTCACCTGCTCTGCAGTGCCATGGCTGCAGACCAGGAGAGCTCTGGCAGGGAGAGGATTCTTTACTCCAGTGGTGCTGGTAGGAAAACCTCAGGTAGGAAAGCACAGGGACACAGAGCATAGTAGAGCTGGGAAGGACTAAGAAGTTGCTTCATGGTTCTAGAGCAAGCCCAAACTACTCAGCTCTCTCATACCTTGAGGCCCTAAGAGAAGATTTTCAGAGTGGTGCTGGTTTGTTGGGGTTTGCTTTGCATGAGAAAACATCCTTGGAGCACATGGCTTGGAATGCTACACAACAATGGGCCTAGGAGAAGCTTCACTGGCACATTTCCCTCCTCCCTGCTTCCATCTCTCTTTATCTAACTGCCCTTTCCTCACCATAACATCTGAGCATCTCCTTATCAACAGCCAGAACCATCACATAAATGTTCCTTATGTCTTAACACCAGCAAGACTCTCTCCTCTCTTAAGTATAACAAGCAATTTAATTTTTCCCTTTCAAGTCCAGAGCAATTTCATTTGGCTGCTTTGGTGCTGGGATAATTCCTAATTGACTTGGAAAAAAATCAAACTCAGCTTGGATCTCCTCCAGCTGACAGGAACCCAACTCAGAGCTGACACTCTCCTCAGCACAGCCAGCAGACAAAGCCAGAGCCTGCTCCCAGGAACATCAGCTCCTGATCTGAGGAATTTCCTCTGATCAGCTTTGCTAGCATGAGGACACCAGGCCCTGAGACATCCCTCAGTGGAAAGAGAGCATCTCTGCTCCCCAAATTGCAGCAGTTTACCCAAAAGAGTGGGGGGTTCATGGTTTTGTTCAGGGCTCCTGTAGGAATTGGGGGGTTGGGGTTGAAGGATTTTTGCCATGAACAGAAAATGAAATATTTGGACTAACCTGCTTAGCATCTGAGTAAGAACATCCAGAGTGCTGCTCATCCTGGGCTGCAAAATGCTGAGGGGACTGGAACATCTCTCTGCTGGGGAAAGGCTGAGAGCCCTGGGGCTGGGTAGCCTGGAGAGGAGAAGGCTGAGGGGAGATCTGATCAATGCCGATCAATACTTCATGGGTGGGGGGCAGGAGTCTGGGGCCAGGCTTTGGTCAGTGGTGCCCAGGGACAGGACAAGAGGGAACAGGCACAGACTGGAGCAGAGCAAGTTCCAGCTCAACATCAGGAGGAGCTGCTTGACTTTGAGGGTGGTGGAGCCCTGGCCCAGGCTGCCCAGATAGGTGCTGGAGTCTCCATCTCTGGAGACATTCCAGCCCCAACTGGAGGTGATGCTGTGCAAGCTGCTGTAGGTGACCCTGCTGTGGCAGGGGGGTTGGAGTGGATGATCTCCAGAGGTCCCTTCCAACCCCTAACATGCTGGGATTCTGACTCTAATTCAGTTGCACATGAAAGCACCCTTAGGTAAGCAAAGGCAGAACCAACTCCTCAGGAGAAAGGTTCATTCTGCCAGGAGAAAGATGATGCTTAGCCTCCTATCTAACCAAGGCACTGCTCATTAAGCTCTCATTACCTTTACTTAACCTGCAGGACAGCCTAGGAAGGCTGGAGTTTGTGGTGTGCCCAGCTGAGGCACTGACTGCTTCCCTGTCCCTCTCTGGTGCCTCCTCCAGCCTGCAGTTACACAAGCTCAGCCCCATCAGATGTCACAGGAGCCTTTGTGCAGCACCACTTGGTGCAGATGCAACAAGCCTAAGCTCCTTATCTCCCTCTGACTCTAACCTTAAATCCAGGCTGGATTTTTGATCATTCATGCTCAACCCATTTCAAATGTAGAATAAAAAGGGGGGGTTTTTTTGTTTGGTTTGGGGTTTTTTTCCCCATTAATATTTCTTCTTTCCTCTTCTCCCTGTTCTGCTCTCAGTGCTGTGTCCCTTAATTGCTGTCTTCCATTGAAGGTTTCCAGACTTCATCATGCCAGTAAATAAATCATTTTCATTTATAACTGCAAATACTCTGTTCCTAGCTGTCAATAGCTAATGTATTCATCTGAATCCTGACAGAGCCCCAGACTGCAAAACCTAATTAATATTTACTAAGCAGCAAAAAAAAATTGTATGGCAGAAAGCATTTCTCTCTGGCATCTTTAATCATCATTTGTTCATCCTGCCTGCTCTTCTCCTCTGCCCTTTGCCCAGGTTTGAATGGATCTCTCATGGCTCCCTTTTCTTGTGGGCTCCTCACTCCAAGGACACTGAGGTGCTGGAGTGTGGCCAGAGAAGGGCAAGGAAGGTGGGGAAGGGTCTAGAGCACAAGTGTTGTGAGGAGCAGCTGAGGGAACTGGGCTTAGTTAGCCTGGAGAAGAGGAGGCTCAGGGGAGACCTTCTCACTCTCTGTAGCTCCCTGAGAGGAGGCTGGAGCCAGGTGGGGCTTGGGCTCTTCTCCCAGGTGGACAAGAGGCAATGGCCTCAGGTTGCACCAGGGAAGGTTCAGGTTGGATCTTAGGAAGGATTTCTTACCTGCAGGAGTGTTTAGGCATTGGCCCAGGCTGCCCAGGGCAGTGGTGGAGTCACCATCCCTGGAGGGGTTCCAAACCCATGGAGAGGTGGCACTTGGTTTGGTGCCATGGAGGTGTGGGGTGGATGGTGGACTTGATGCTCTTGGAGGTCTTTTCCAACCATAATGACTCTAGGATTCTACACTGGTGCCATGGGAAAGCTTCCCACAGGTCTCAAAGCTCACTGTGAGCAGACATGAGGTGCCATGGCCCAGGCTGCATTCCCCTACTGCTCCTGCTGCTCCCAGAGTCATATGCTTATGGGGCTCATTTAGTAGACCAAGCTTAGTAGTTAGAACTGAGATCTCCTTTAGGAGAAGAGGAAACCATTCTCCAGTGGTTCAAAGCATTTGAAACTGTGGTGATTCCATCCTGGGGTGCACCTCTCTAAGTCATTTTTCTTTCCTCCCCTGCCAGTGGACAGTAAACCTCCTAACACCTGCTCCTAAACACCACAGAGCCACAGGCTGAGGGGACTGCACCCCAGGGTGTAACTGCACCCATCAGAGGTCAACATGTCCCCTCCCACCCAGCTGAGACCTCTCCCATGAGCAGAGTCTGGAAACCCAGCCTGTCCTCACTCCAAGCTGCCCAAAGCTAATCCTGTTAGGACAAATGCTCCTAATGTTCACTACAGGAATGATGCAGCTGAGCCTTCAGTCACTGGCACTCATTTCACACCAGCTCTTTGTTGGAGGTGCCTGGAATGTCTGTGTGACAAAAGCTTGTCCAGATTGGGCTTTGTTCTCCTGCCAGGGTTTTTTCTGTGGCTGTTGTTGGTTGCTTTTCCCTTTTGAGAGTGGCTTAGCCAGAAGAACTGATCCATGCAGACACCTACTCTGCTCTTTCCCAGGCAGCATTTGCCCACAAGTGACCTCTCTTTGGTTTCCAGCAGCAGTGCTGCCTTGGCTGAAGGCTGGCAATGGTGTGAGCATTCCTTCCTGCAGCAGGCTCTCAAGACATGGTTTTACAAAGGCACAATCCCCCAAAGGCAAGAGAGAAGGAACTACCTTCCTGACCCAGACCCTGCAGACCTACCTGCTGTTACCTCCAGAGGCTTGGTTCTGATGGGGAGGCAGACAGAGGTGTGACTTGCAAAGTGAAAATGAAGCAACATCAGCAGCTGAGCCCTGAAAGAGGCAACAGGAGAGAGTATGGAAGGTGGGAAAGAAGATAATGAGGTCATCAAGTGAGGCCCCAGAAAAGGATTTGAAGAGCAGGACAAAAGGATTTTGCAGCAAGCAGGTTGTTATATGGGGGAGAAGAAAACAGACCAGGTGGTGAGGGGAAAGGTTTGCCATCATCAGTGCAACATTGCTTCATGGCATCAGTAGCTGAGTCTCCTGCAGGGATGCCAAAGAACTGACAACCTTTGGGGTGCTGTGGAAATGCAAAGGGAATTCAGCCCCAGCATCTTCCAAAGGCACTGAAGGTGCAAACAGGTTGCCTTTTTCCTGGGGTGGAGATAAAAAGGGAGGATGAGTAAAATGCAGCTGGGTCTAACCCCCTGGATGAGGAATGGGTCATTACTGCATGTTAGGATGGGTGTTTTCTGGTTGCCTGTGGTGGCAGAATTGTTGACTGAGATAGCAGAAACATCCAAGTGGGAAATCTTTAATCCTACACTATCAAAAGGAATCCATTTGATGGAAGGAATAAATAGCATGGACACAAGCAAAGAAAGAAGTCTGCTCCCTGGTTACCAGTCTGCCTGAGTGTTGTTTAACACTCTCAGTCTGGACTATCACCATAAAGATGGCATAACCCAGGCTAAGAAAGAGCAGGAGACTTGATTCAACTCAATCTTAATCATGAACTGCTAAATATTGAGTGACTAGAGTGCTCCCAAGGCTGGGTCATTTGGGTGTTATGGGGGATTGTGCTGAAGTACTATAAAAGCCTGTGGTGATCATCAACAGCCTGTGTTATTTGAGACCAATCACAGGTAACTGAAGGCACTACTAAGGCAGGTTATTGGTTTGTGACTCTTGATTTATCTAAAACATTATATTGGGCTTTTTTAATACCTTTTTTGCCCCTCCTCTCAGCCAAAACCTGACCCATGCTCTTTGTGCTTCTCTAGGAATCCATCTACAAGTCCCATTCTTCTCAGGGGTGTTCTGACTCTTAATTTAAGGACAAAGATTATGAATCTTTTCCTGTCCCCTTCTGATTGACCAAGCATTTGGCCAAGGCAACAAAGAGCTGAAGCTGGCTCCATAGATACCAGATGGTTTTGTGTCCTCTCCTGGGCAAGTCCTGCTGTAATCTCTGAGCATCTGCAGGGAGCCAGCAGGGACGTGTGCCCTGTCCCCTCCTTCAGCTGGGTCACTCAGCATTAATATTCAGAGGAGGAGAGGAGGTGTCAGACAAGAGAATTGCTTCTGGCTCCTGTTAGCACATTGCCATGTCAATCACTCACTCCAGAGGCTGCCAGCCCCAAATTAAAGCAGAAGGAACTCAGCACCTCACAAAGGGAGAGGAGATCTCTTTGTGTTAACCAGTCCCTTCACAGGCTGGGAACATCATTAGAGTCTTCCTCACAAGCAGCACCAAGGGGAACCAGGTGATTAGCAGCACCTACTCGGAGAGAAAAATCAATCCCTGGCCTCAATCCCATTAGCAATGATTGTGCTGCAGCCTAAGGAGCCCTCCAGATGAAATGGCATTTAAAGGACCTCTCTGAGGGAAGCAGCCACGGTGCTAGCTGGGACTCGTGAGGGTCCCTGTGATCTCTGACATGACAGCTTTGATCATGCCTAACAGGAGCTGTTGTTTCCCTAATAAATACAGTCACCTTTAAGAGAAACATACAGAAGAGGCAAATGAATGCTCAAGCTGCCTGATCTCAGTGCAATCTTCCAGCAGCTGCATGTGCAGTAGCCTCTTAGTGCACCCTGCTGGGCTCCCTACAGAACGTCCCCTGCTTCCATGGAGCAGCTTGGGTGGGAAGAAGGTGGAGGTGGTGGCAAAGCCCACAGGGGCTGAGCTGCTCAGCAATTCCTGCTCCATACTCCCTCCAACCTTCCCTTGCAACCTTCTGATCCTTTCTAGCTGATGAGTCCCTGGAAGGCAGGCAGAGATCTGGACAGGTTAGAGGCTTGGGCAGGCACCAACCACATGAAGATTAACAAGGGCAAGTGCTGGATTGTGCACCTGGGACAGGACAACCCTGGGTGTACACACAGACTGGGGAAGGAGAGGCTGGAGAGCAGCCCCAGGGAGAGGGTCTGGAGGTTCTAGTCAGTGGCAAGTTGAAGAGGAGTCAGCAGTGAGCCCTGGCAGCCAAAAGGGGCAACTGTGTCCTGGGGGGCAGCAAGCACTGCACTGGTAGCTGGGCAAGGGAGGTGCTAGTGCCACTCTGCTCTGGCCTCACCTCCAGCACTGGCTGCACTTGGGGGCAACACAAGAGGAGAAGGGTAGGAAGCTGTGGGAGAGGCTCCAGAGGAGGCCATGGAGATGGGGAAGGATCTGCAGGTGAAGCCATTTGAGGAGCAGCTGAAGTCACTGGGTTTGTTCAGCCTGGAGGAGACTGAGGAGAGACCTCCTTGTGGTCTGCAGCTTCCTGATGAGGGGAAGCACAGGGGCAGGAGCTGATCTCTTCTCTCTAGTGACCAGTGACAGGACCCAAGGCAATGGCATGAAGCTGTGCCAGGGGAGGGGTAGGCTGGAGATTAGGCAAAGGTTCCTCACCTAGGGGGTGGTGGAGCACTGGAACAGGCTCCCCAGGGATGCAGTCACGGCACCAAGGCTGACAGAATTCCAGCAGCACCTGGCCAATGCTCTCAGACACATGGGGTGACTTTGGGGCTGTCCTGTACAGAGACAGGAGTTGGACTCCATGATCCTTGTGGGTCCCTTCCAGCTCAGGACAGTCTCTGATTGAGTTAATCAAAGCAGATGTATCAGCAATAAGACCACAGTTTCCCATCAAAGGGCACAGGTCTCAGTTTCCCCTGGTAGGCAGCTTCCCCCTCAGCAGACAGGCTACCACAGGACAGCTTTCAAGTCCCTGCCATTATAACAGCAGACTCCAGCCTCTGGAATTTCAGGATCTGAATGTCTGAACATTAAAGAGAGCTTCTTCTCCAGCATAAGCTGAGCCAGCATCTAGGCTGCATACATTCTGAGGAAGGTTAAAGATTGATATTATTGATCAGCTCCACCCTGTGTGGAAAGCCTCCTCCCACCAGGGATAATCAAAGGCACATTTCCTCAGGACAAGCCACATGGAACCCAGTAAATCTCTGTCAGAGGCAACAGACACCTTCCTCCACCACCTGAAGAACTGCTCCATTTTCTTTTCCTATCAAGTTGTCAGATATGTGTTTTCTTTCCCTCTGCTGCCAGTTATCTGCTCTTTACTACCTGAGACACAAGCAATCCATCCTCAACTCCTGCCTTGGCCAGGAGGGTGGAAACTCTCTCCCCTCTAGCACTCCTCATGAGAGACAGCCAGGGCTTCAGCTCCTTCATTTATTTCCCCAAGGAAAACAAACATGGATTTCAGTGTCTTTCTAACTCCTTTATCTCCCCCCAGTCTGTACCTGCCTGGGTTTGTAATGAAGTTTTATGGGCAGTTAAATCTCACCCAAGGTCTGAACCCCACACCTCTATTTCAGACCCTGTGGAGCCATCAGAGAGCATCTCAGCCAAAGGCTGTAGCTAAACTGCAGGAGTGGGGAACAAGGAGACCATGGGAAATAAGAAACACTTCTCTTTTAGCTCTCCTAGGTGTATTTTACTAAAGGTGCTTAGGGATAAAGCTATTTAAATGGCTCCAACTCCTGGAGTGGGGAGAGGAAAGCTAGATCCCACACAGCCATCCTGGGGACAAGGAGTGGAACACCACAAACTATTTGGCTTTGGCTCTTATTTATGCTCCTGCTTTATTCAGACAGTTATTCTGCTGTTCAAGTACCTCCAGACTGATTGTATCCCTGACTGCACCAGTGATTCTCCAAACTCTGGCACCATGACACAAACCAGAAGACTACAAAGGCAGCAGAAGATGACTACAAAGGGCTTTTGAGAGCCCACTTTGGAGTCCAAGAGACAAACTAGGCAACACAGTGGCACTGTTGCATGTCCTAATGATGTAACTGTTATGTGAACTCTTTTACTGCTATTAATAAAAGCTTCAATTAACATCTACTTGCCTGTTTTCTGCAGGGCTGCAAGCTTCCTGGCAGGACACAGCACACAAACCCTGCCTGAAGTATCTGGCAACCTCAGTGGAGCATGTGTCATGGCCAAGGAAGATGCAGAGGAGCTTTTGTGCCCCCTCATAAATGGTATTTACTAAGCAGCTGTCAGTCCAGCATCACACAGCCACAGAATCACAGAGTCATGAAGGGTGGAGAAGACCTCTAATGTCATCAAGCCCAACCATCCACCCACCCACTCACCCAACACCCCCAGGCCACCAAACCACGGCACCAAGTGCCACCTCTGCATCACCTCCATGGATGGTGACTCCGCCAATGCCTAACCACTCCTCCAGCCAAGAAATTCTTCCTCAGATCCAACCTGAACCTCCCCTGCTGCAACTTGAGGTCATTGCCTCTTGTCCTCTCACTAGTCACCCGGGAGAAGAGCCCAAGCCCCACCTGGCTCCAGCCTCCTCTCAGGGAGCTGCAGAGAGTGAGAAGGTCTCCCCTGAGCCTCCTCTTCTCCAGGCTTCTGAGTCCTGGCCACATTTCCCTTTCAGCAGTCCTTAACAGCTTTCACTTCTGCAAGACTAACTTGATTCACCTGTGACTCATTGTGAAAGACTCCACAGAGCAGCTTCTTGCCACTTGGGATGGTTTCCCACAACACAACAGGATCCATTGGTAACCACAGAGAATTGCTGATCCCTGAGGGCTTCTGCTTCCTGAAACCAAGGCTGGGTTTCCCCAAGGCTGGGTTTCATCAAGGCTGGGTTTTCCCAAGGCTGGGTTTCCCCAAGCACTTCTTGGAGAACCCAGCCTTGTTTGGGTTTGGAACCACTGCAGGCAGACACCTAGGTAGATGCCTGCCAGAGTGGTTAGGCATTGGCCCAGGCTGCCCAGGGCAGTGGTGGAGTCACCATCCCTGAAGGGGTTCCAAACCCATGCAGAGGTGGCACTTGGGGACATGGTTTAGTGGCCTGGGGGTGTGGGGTGGATGACTCTGTCTGCAGTGCCCATGAGTGTCATGAAGCCTTGATCTCAAAGTGACCCCTGCACAGAGGGGGGCAGCAGATCCTCAATGCCAACCCATAAACTAGCTCCTGGTTGCTTGGCTGGTCATGACAAATGCTGCAGATCTTCACTCCAGGCTGGGCACCATCAACTCAAAGACCTGGAAACAGAATCTTTTCAAAGTACCACCTGAAAACCCTCCCAGGAGCCAACAAGCAAGCTGTGGATTTGGGGTGTCAGAGGCCTTTCTTTTAACTGAGATATAGAATATTTACAGAAATATTTTGGAATAGCAAATCCCTGAGGGATTTTGAAGCCATGTTTGTAATTGATTTGGCTAAGCTCAGCTTTTAGGATTATGTTCTGCTTCTTTGGGAAATAACTGGATTAGCAGAAGGATGAAGAACTCTTTGACCTATATATTCTAGGTCCTGTCTTTCTTTCTCCCCTTCCCTTGTCTTTCCAGCACATGAAGACAAGCTAACCCATATTAATGCCTTGTGGGACAGAAGAGCCAATTTTAGTCCTCTGAGAAGTACCTGTGTAGCACAGGAAGCCAGATGGACAGCTTCTTATTTTAGCACATGCTGCATGGCAGAAGGAAAGCAGTGGAAAGCAAGGCTTTGATTTCTCCCTACCCCACAAAATGACAATCACAGAATTAGACCAGAAAATCATAATGAAATAATAAATAGACCCCCCCCAAAAAAAAAAACAACCAACAGACCTCTTGAGGCTGCTTACAGGGATCTCTGCTATGGCAGTGCTGGTTCTAATCCTCCTGAGACAACTGGGCTGAATTTGAGCAGAGAACAGGCACCAGTAACATTTCCCTTGAGGGAATAAAGTCACATCATTGTTTCCTGAGCCCTAGGAGCCTCCCCAGCACACACAGCCGTTCCCAAACCGGGACAGGGGAGGGCACTACAGAGTTACAGATGCCTCTGAGAGCCAAAGGAAGGCTTTGTCCAAGATGCAAATTGGCTCTCCAGGGATTTCAGCCTCATCGTGGATCCTCCTTGAATGGAAAAGCAGCTTTCAGACAGCTTGGCTGAACCTTGGGGGCAAGCTGCTGAAGCCAAGCTTTGCCTCTGTGTCTTAGCAAGGGAAAGCAGATCCTTGGTGAGAGTTTCCTAAGAGCATTTGGGTGTCTCAGAGAAGTAGAGGCATGGTGGGAACCAGACTAGTGGTGTTTAGGCCCTAAGTTTATTCAGCCCTAGTCAGTGAAATTAAGTGTTAGGGTAAAACAACCCCAGTGTTTGTAAGATCACTGCTGCAAGTCAGCTAACAGCACTAAAGAACAGAGAATCATAGAATGGCCCAGGTTGGAAGGGAGCTTAAAGATCATCTAGTCTCATCCCCCTGCCATGGGCAGGGATGCCACCCACTAGCCCAGGTTGCCCAGGGCCACATCCAGCCTGGCCTTGAACACTACCAGGGATGGGGCAGCCACAGCCTCTCTGGGCAACCTGTGCCAGTGTCTCAGCACCCTCTGGGGAAAGAACCCAAAAGAACTTCAGCTGAAGGACTGCAACCCTCACTGCCTGCCCAGGAACATCCCTGCAAGAGGACTTACAAATTCACTTGGCTTGCTCAGGACTTGGCTCCTGATGGGAAGCAAGGATTCATATCCCTGTGCAAAGGGAGAGTGTTCTCAGCAGAGATAACCACACTCAGCTATTTCCACCATGGATTCCCATCAGGCTCACCCTGGCATGAAGAGATGAGACAATCCTCCCCACTGGCTGCCTGTCAGAGTGTAGCAGCAGAGCTCATCAGGGCACTGAGCTCCTTCTTTGCAAGGCACATCTGAATGGAGACTCTGGCTTTACAGCAACTCCTTTCTTTTTTGAAGTGGTGGAAAATTTCTGGAACCAGTGGTGACATTTGCAGGTGACACCAGGTTGGGTGGGAGTGTTGATCTGCTGGAGGGTAGGGAGGATCTGCAGGGGGATCTGGCCAGGCTGGATCCATGGGCCAAGGACAATGGCATGAGGTTCAACAAGGCCAAGTGCCAGGTCCTGCACTTGGATCACAACCATCCCAGGAATGCTCCAGGCTTGGGGCACAGTGGCTGGAAAGCTGCCCAGAGGGAAAGGACCTGGGGGTGCTGGGTGACAGCAGCTGAAGATGAGCCAAGCAGAGTGCCCAGGTGGCCAAGAAGGCCAACAGCATCCTGGCTTGGAGCAGCACTAGGGTGGCAGCAGGGCTAGGGCAGGGATTGTCCTCCTGGGCTGGGCACTGGGGAGGCCACAGCTCCAATCCTGGGTTCAGTTTTGGGCTCCTGACTCCAAGAAGGACATTGAGGTGCTGAACATGTCCAAGGAGGGCAATGAAAAGGTCTCTGCCAACCTAAATGATTCTGTGATTCTGTGACTTGTCACAGTGCAAGACTAGGATCAGATCTCAGGCACTGGTGGTAGAATCTAAGAGTGCAGCTCTCAGGGAAGCTTTATGAAGAGATGTTCAGTGGAGGTACAAGGTTCTGTGTTTTTCTGGGTACCTTTTATACTCTCTTTTCTACAAGCCAACATGTGACAGAGAAGGAGCAAACCTGGATGGGGTTGGTCAGTCACAGGACAGTTAGGAGGCAACAGTATGCAGTGCCTTAGTTTTAGGACACATGAGAGAAAGCAATTGTATCAGAGATGGAGAGCTCTGAATGGCACTTCACAGGCCACTGGTTTGGTTCTGGTCTACTGTTCTGATCATCCCTCATCAAAAAGATGAGCTGCAAGTGGAAGAGATGAGAGGAAGGCTCAGAGCCCTGAAGCACTTGAGCTGCTGGCTGTGTTGTACACAATTAACAGGCATAAAGCCCACACTTGGGTCTGATCCTGACATGCATCCCACTCCACCTTGTGGTTTTCTCTAAAAGGAAACCCAAATGCAGAGACCTGGCAAGGATCACATTAAACTGTGGGTTAGGAAGAGGTTGGCTTTTTGGATGTCTCCAAGGGAAGGCTGGGGAGGAATGTTTGTCTCCTATATATAAGACAGAAGCCCAAGCCCTGGCAAAGGGCAGACTAATTTAAGTAATGCAGCAATGTTGTCACAAAAACATATGGTAAAAGACTGGAGATAATAAAAATGTGGCTGCAAATTAGAAGAGAGCTTCTGAGAGCTCTCAGAGGTGTGCAGCACAAGATCTGAATTCCCAAATCAATGTTTACAATGCCACAACTGCCTAACAGCAATGACAGATGCCCTAGGGTATACTGGCTTTCTCCTAGCCACCCAGGTGACATCCTCCTTATGGGGGTTTAAGAAGCAATAGCCCATGCAGCAGAAACAGAGCTACAGAACAAAGGGAGCTGTGGAGGACCATGCCTGCCTGCAGTGTCCTAGAAGCCCCCAGCCCACACAGAAGGAGCCTATAAGATGGTGACAGTCTTCATAGCAGAGCCTGTTGTGACAGGCCAAGGGCTGGTGGCTTTAAGCTACGGGAGAGAGAAATGGACTGGATGTAAGGAGGAAATGTGTCACACTGAGGGTGGTCAGGCACTGGCCCAGGCTGCCCAGAGAGGTGGGAGATGTCCCATCCCTGGAACCACTCCAGGTCAGGGTGTCTGGGGCTGTGAGCAACCTGCTCTAGATGCAGATGTCCCTGCTGACTGCAGGGGGTTGCAGCAGATGACCTCTAGAAGTCCCTTCCAACTCTCACCTTTCTATGATCCTATGCAAGGAGCAGCAGAAGAGTCCAGCAGCAGTAGCCTCCCATGAGCTCCCTGCCCCACAGCCAAGCTCTGCTCTGCTTTCCAGAGGGGTACCAGCCTGCTGCCTGCCTTCAGAGCACAGCCAGACAGGTCCCCTCATGGCTCACAGCACTTGTTTCTCTCTCCATGATCACAGTTTCCCATGACAACCATGCTTCTCCATGGGGACACCGGGGCTGGCTGCCAGGAGATGGATGTGTGTGACTGCAGAAACAGCAGAGGAGCTGGAGCTGCCCCCAGCAGATGATGGGTGCTGATGACCTGCCCCCAGCAGATGGGTGCTGAGGGTGTCCAAAGGACCTACACAGCCAAAGCACTTCCCCACTTTGGAAAGAAGCAACAACCAAGGCTTCCTGCAAACAGAAAAACATCAAACTTGGTCTGAAATTTGGAACACAGCAAAGAAGGTCTCCCTTTCTCTGCAGATACCACCAGGAGCTGGCAGGAAGGAGGAGAAGCTGGGCAGCTGGCCCTACCATGCCTTGGTGGGTGGAACAGCAAACTGGAGCCATAAATGTACACTGTGGGGGACAAGAATGGGTCTGAAAGGGATCTGGCTGCTGTACTCCTGCACTGACACAGACTCTGTCACCTTAGCAGGCAAATCCCTGACTCCCCCAATCACTTGTAAGCAGACCCACAGAAGAAACAGGAACGAGGGAATCTCGAAGTGATTCAGGTTGGAAGGGAGCACCAGAGGTCACCTAGTCCAACCTCCTTGATCCAGCAGGGTCCCTACAGCACAGCACTCAGGATTAGGTCCAGCTGGGGTTGGAATCTCTCCAGGGAAGGAGACTCCACAACCTCTCTGGGCAACCTGGGCCAGGGCTCAGGCACCCTCCCAACAAACAAGTTCTTCCTCAGCTGCAGGTGGAACTTCCTGGCTTCCAGTCTGTGCTCATTGCCTCCTGTCCTAGTGCTTGGCCCCATGGAGAAGAGCCTGGCTCCAGCCTCTTGCCAGCCTCCCTTCAGCTCCTCCTCTCCATGGAGAAGGTTCCCTCTCAGCCTCCTCTTCTCCAGGCTACCCAAGCCCAGCTCCCTCAGCCTTTCCTCCCAAGGGAGGTGCTCCAGCCCCTGAATCATCTTTGGAGCTCTCTGCTGGACTCACTCCAGGGTCTCCATGTTTCTGTTGTGCTGAGGAGCCCAGAACTGAGCCCATTTCTCCAGGTGTGGCCTCCCCAGTGCTGAGGAGAGGAGCAGGATCATCTCCCTCCACCTGCTGCCAGTGCAGCCCAGGAGACCATTGGCCTCCTTAGCCATGAGGGCACATTGTGCCTCATGGACCACTGGCCTCCTTGGCCACAAAGGTGGTGGCTCACTCTGCTGGCACCACTCTGGCTGCCTGGCTTCCCAGGAGCTGTAGTGGGTTGTGCAGACAGTCCTCTCCCAGGTCCCGGGGGGAGGGGGAGGGCTGTGGGTTCTTTCCTCCCTCCACTGCTCCTTCCCCACCCCTTCCTACCCCACAGCCGCTTTTGTGCCTCCTGGCGTGGGGTGGAGAGGGGAGCCCTGCCTGTTCGGGGCTTTTTGTTCCCTTCATTACCATGCAGACAATCTCTGGCCGTTCCCAAGGAAGCTCTGGGATCCCAGCTCTTTTTCCCAGGCTTTCTTCTGCCTCCCTGAAAAGAGGCGAAACAACGAGGAGCCTGTTGGGCTGCGGCGGGCCGCGCCGTGGGCTGAGGCTGATGTCACGGCGAGCCCCGCGGGGACTGGCTGCGGCCGAACCGCCCCGGCTCTGTCCACGCGTGGCACCGCCGCCGCCTGGCAGCCACCTCCGCACTTCGGCCCCTGCCACCGCGACAAAGGCTCCCGGGGGGGCGAAAGCATTCAAGGGCAAACAAAGCTCCAACCGAGCATGAAGCTTAAAGGGGGAATCTTCCCCCCTCGGCACAGAAGTGGCCGCCAGCCCTCACCCCATCGCCTGCCTGCAGCTCAGCCTCCTCTGGTTGGTGCAGCTTGGGGATGAGGAGGGTGAGGATTGCTGTTAGCTGGTGGGACAGGGCCTTGGGAAATTGGGGGTGGCCAGGGGGAAGGAAGGGCTGAAGGAAAGAAAGCAAACTTGCTTTTGTTTCACAGGATCCAAGGGATGTAAATCGGAAGAGAGTCACTGCCTCCCCCTGGGTGCAGAGGGATTCAGACAGACATCAGCACAGAAGGTGGCTGGTGATGCCCGGTGACTGGAGGCAGTTTACAGCTGTTGCACAGTTCCTCGTTGGACAATTAGTAAACTAAATGTCTACTAGCATCTATTTAAACACAAACATTTAGGGAGTGAGTTGGGTTTTGACTTTCTTTCAGTGACAAATCAGCTGGGTTTAGTTGGCATCTTCTGACACTTCATGCTGCCTAAACCTGTCCTCCAACACAAACAAGGCAGTGAAATCCTTACTCAATCCTCTGGGGATCACTCACAATTAGTAAACTAAGTATCCACTAACACCTCCTTAAACACAAACATTTAGGCATTGGATGGCTGTTGGGTTTTTCTTCCTTCAGTGCTAAATCAACCAGTTTTAGTTGGCAGTTTTCCTGCCATCTTCTGACACTTCATTTTGTCTAAAATCATTCTGGGATGAAAAAAAAATAATCTCAACTCCTTAGTCAGTCCTTTGGGGATTGCTCACTATTGACTCTTCAGGTTTAATGTTCAAACTGAGTTAAAGTCCTGTGACTACAGACAGGTCACCACAGAAGGACACTTAACAACCCCAGCTTGTGTGATCTTGTCAGACACCTGGCACAGAAAGGTGCCACTGAACATAAGAGATTCCTTCCCAGGAGCAGGTAGGAAGTGCAGGATTTATGTTTGTTAATTAACTTGGTAACTAGCTTGACTTTTCAGTCTTCTCATTCTGCCTTCATTCAGCCCATCACAGGCTGCCCCCCACCACAGGCTGATCCCCACCAAGGGCTGCCCCATCCAACAGTGTCTTGCTCCCAGCAGGTACATGGCATGCAGAGAGTCTGCAATAGCTGTCATTTCAACTTAGGCCACAGCTCCAATCCTGGGTTCAGTTTTGGGCTCCTCACTCCAAGAAGGACATGGAGGTGCTGGAGTGTGGCCAGAAAAGGGCAAGGAAGGTGGGGAAGGGTCTAGAGCACAAGTGTTGTGAGGAGCAGCTGAAGGAACTGAGGCTGATTAGCCTGGAGAAGAGGAGGCTCAGGTGAGACCTTCTCACTCTCTGCACCTCCCTGAGAGGAGGCTGGAGCCAGGTGGGCCTTGGGCTCTTCTCTCTCCCAGGTGACTGGTGATAGGACAAGAGGCAATGGCCTCAAGTTGCAGCAGGGGAGGTTCAGTCCAAGAAGAAATCCAAACCAAGCAAAGCACACAAGCTAGAAGAACTGAAAGCCCTTCCCCAAGCAGTTTTCTTTGCAATTAATTTGTCTCCACCATAAGGATTTTTAATTCTCCTATAACAAGAAGCCACCTGACATGACCTCTCTCCCTTTCTGTGCCTGGTACCTTTCATCTCAGGGCTTTGCTCTTCACTGCTGCTAGGATTACCAGTTACTTGCAGCCCTTAGGATTCTCATGAAGACTCAGCTCCTCACAGTTCAGCCTGATCTCACCTCACTGCCAGTAACTCCTTGCCAAAGCCACCTTCCAGCCATGACACCTGAAAACCTAACACCTCCTGCAAGACCTGACTCTGTCCTGAGGGCATCTCCTGCATTTCTTCCACCACCCTCAGGTTTTCACTGGGTCTTCTACTTACGAAGCCAAGCACTGCTCAAGCTGTGATTTTAAACCACTGAAAACTTCAAGAGACATGCAGCAAAGGAGTCCAGAAAGAAGGAAGCTGAGTCCTGGGAGCTGCCACCTGGCTGTGTTTTCATCTGCTTTGTGACCATGCTTACAGCTGTCTCCTGTATTGTGACAATCTCGCCTACATACCAACCACCTCAGCTTGGGTTCTGACGGTGGCTGGAGAGCAGCAGAGCAAACACAAGGTCTTGAGAAATGATGATGTTCAAGCAAAGCACAGAAGGCTTCAATAGGTCACTGGGCCACTTGGGAAGCCTGGAGTGCTCTGGTGATGTTTCTAAACTCTATGAAAAGAGGGAAAGAAAAGCAGGTAAAAAGGCCCTCAGAGGTAAGAGGAAGGCACCTCCCTGTGCTCAGGTGAGGATGGGTTTGGTTGGTCTTGACAACAGTGAGCTCCTCTGCCAGGGAACAAACATCTCCAGCCCCAGAGAGGAAACCTTCAGGCTTCAGAAAGGAAGAAGAGGCTTTTCCTTCAGCTGGGAGCTGCTGGTGGGTTTGGACTGGTGTTGCTGGGGGAGGGGAGAACCCAAGCTTTCATGCTGTGGGGAAGTCAGGTAGTTCTTTAGACAGGCCTATCCAGCACTGCAGCATGAGGCTGAAGGAGAAGGGCAGCAAAGGAGAGGTGGAGCACAAAAAAGGTTGTGTTTGAAGCCACTCAAGGAATGGAGCTTTGCCTGTGGGAAAGCAGCCCCAGAACTTGGCCTCAGGGAGCAGCTAAGTGCTGCTGGTGCCCACAGTGTCCTCTCCCTGAGGTCTACCACCTATAAAATAAATCCTGTCCTGGAAGCAGATCTCCTCAAAATGCAATCCTGGAAGGAGCTGCTTCATCTCCTATCTCTTGCTTACAAATGTGCCAGGGGGTTACCAGAGTTCAGGCAGACTCATTAAAAGCAGTGCAAAGCACACAGAGCCTGAAAGGAGGTGAAATGAAAGCCCTATAGATGCCTGCTCCACATAATCCATTTGTTCCTTGGCTCTGGGGGAACAAAGGAGAACATTGTTCCCAGAGCTGCTCTCTGCCAGCAGCAGGACAAACTCTCCTATGATTCCAGGGAATATTTTACAACATTCAACAAGACCAAGAGCATGCCTCCTGCCCAGTGCTGGCTGCAGGCAGAACTGGGAGAGGGAAGGAGGCAGAACTGAGCAAAAAAAAGCAAGAGCAGGTGGGTAATTAGGGAAGAGCTGCAGAAGGAAACCAAAATTCTTCCTGGTTCTGAGACCTCCAGTGGCAAAGAGAAGGAATTTTCCCTAATTTTACATGCATTGCATGCAGTCTGTATGTAAAGTTTAGAATCTATTGCCTAACCACTGAATTCAAGAGGTTCAGAATTGCCCCTCACTGCAAGAAGGACACTGAGCTGCTGGAGTGTGGCCAGAGAAGGGCAAGGAAGGTGGGGAAGGGTCTAGAGCACAAGTGTTGTGAGGAGCAGCTGAGGGAACTGGGGTTGGTTAGCCTGGAGGAGAGGAGGCTCAGGTGAGACCTTCTCACTCCCTGCAGCTCCCTGGGAGGAGGCTGGAGCCAGGTGGGGCTTGGGCTCTTCTGCCAGGTGACTAGTGAGAGGACAAGAGGCAATGGCCTCAAGCTGCACCAGGGAAGGTTCAGCTTGGATCTTAGGAAGGATTTCTTGGCTGAAGGAGTGGTTAGGCATTGGCCCAGGCTGCCCAGGGCAGTGGTGGAGTCACCATCCCTGGAGGGGTTCATGTGTGGATGTGGCACTTGGGGACTTGATTTGGAGGTGACTTGGCAGTGCTAGGTTGACAACTGGACTCAATGATCTCGAGGCCTTTCCTGACCTTCATGATTCCATGACCCTGTGACTTACCCCTACTTTGCTGGGACATTCCAGGCAGAACTTGTCCCATGCATGAGACCATTTCACACCTAGGAGAACTGTCTTCTGCCAGAAAGCCATCCTGAAACCAGCTGAAACTTGAGACTTTGGTAACTTCTCTTGCTCAAAGCTTCTGGTGGTGTTGCAGCTGATGGCCCTGGAGTGTGCATTTTACCAGGCTTGAATTGAGCTCCTGCAGAGAACACTGAGCTGCCTCTCCCAGGAGGGGACACTCGATGTTGTTTTCACATCAACCTAGCTGAAACCTTCCAACATTTCCAACAGACTTCCCTGAGGGCTAACAAGACATGTTTGAAGCTGCCTGTTCTCAACCAAGTCTCCTCCTTTGCTGTGTTAGGTATTTATTTATTGAATAGAATCTCATTGAAAGTATTGATGCAGAGGTTGGAATTCTGGGCAGGCACAGGGTTTTGCTGGGAATAATCAGTGTACAATGGGGGACTTCTCTATAGCATTTGTTGTGTTTTCTCCCCTCCTCCAATCCCCCTCCCCTGGCCAAAGCAAATGTTCTGCTAAGCAGTGTCACAAAACCATAGCAACTATCTTGTGACAGAGCTGAGGAGGTTTTGTTCTGCAGGGGACTCATTCATCACTTCCCTTGCCCCCAGCCCCCAGCCCCAGCCAGCCTGACTCTGGGAACTTTCTGCTGGCAACTGGTGTGTGGGTGAAGCCCTCCCCTCACTGCCTCTCTTTCCCACTCACCAAACCACATTTCCTCTTGGATTTAACTGCTCCATCTCAGCTACTGCTTGGTGGGTTTGAGCAGGAGCAGTTCTAATCCAGTTTCCAGTGGAGTCCATCGTTCAGAATATGCCCACAGCTAAGCCTGGACATATCCAACCAGCCAAAACCCTCCTACTCATTGCATTTCCTTACCCACCTGGTCCCTCAGACCTCCCCCCTGCAGCAGAAATCCCCCCCTCTGCAGTTTGTTGTCTTCTGCCATACCTCAGCTGCTGTGACACAAACAACACCTTAAATAATGTTGGGAACTGGAAAGTCCCAACTGGGAAACCTCTTCCTCTGCCCTGACTGCCACTTTGTGCTTGGCACTCTGAAAAAGGCTTTAAATACTTACAGGATGGAGGTTTGGCTTCCACTGAGTAACTCTCAGGCTGTGTCCCTAAGCAGAGGTGGGCTGAAGGGGTTAAGAAGCAAAAGGAAACTTGGCACAGGGAGATCCCTAAGGCCAGCATCACACCAACAGCTCACTGCACTCCAGCCTCAGCAAGTGCAGCTCTTGCAGCTTTCAGTTTGCAAGTTGTGAGAGCAGCTGGCTGGAACCTGCCCCACACTGATCCTGTGCCTGAAATGGCATTGCCTGGGGTTACACACCCTGAGGAAAGAGACTTGGGTTTCTACAGGCAGCTCTTTGGGGTGATTTGGAAGCTGTTTGATTGGAAAGGGCTGTGTCCCCATCCTGGGATGCCTGTCGACACTGGGAACAAGAAGAAAGTCTCTGGCTACTGCTACCTAGCCAAGAAACTTTTATTGAGGTGAAAGGAAAACCCGTTTACCAGAAGACAGACCTAGGGAGATTCATCACCCCCCTGAAATTCACACAAGTCCCACAGGCTCCCTGTCAGCATTTCAGTGCTGCAGAGAAAGGATGATCAGAGTCTGGAAGTCAGAAGCTGAAGCCAGCACCAGCATAAAGCCCATGGAGACTTCATCTCCAGCCTGCCTCCCGACTGAGGCAGTCTGTGTAGGAGGAGTGATCCAGATACTGGATTGCACACAGCTGGCAGGTCTTGCACCCCTCTTCACAGACAATGCTTTTGTCATAACTCACAATGTAGTTACTGTAATACTGCTCAAACAGCCTGCTGTGGGGCACAGCCAACTGCTTGGCCATTGCATATAGGCTTCCTGGCTTCAAGTCTTCAATGCCATAAGCTTTGGTCAGGATGTATTCTAACTTCCAGTTGGATTGGTTCTGCTTGTTGGCATCTCTGAGGTCCAAGTAGAACTGCCACAGGTCCTACAGTTTAAAACAGAAAGGAAGGAAGAAAAATAAAAGGAAAAAAACCCTAGGCATGGTTGTATTGCTTTCTCCCCTGCTTCATTAAGTCTCCAGTGATCTATTGATTAGGAAGCTGTCACTCCTCATCACTCACAACTGAATAGAAGGTCGTGTCCCACCCCAAGAGCTGGGCTTCCACCCAAAGCTGGGACTTGCAGAGCAGTAATGGGAGGGGGGGGATGGGGAGGAGAAGAAAGAGCAGCCACAAAAGGTAGCAGTGGCAGTGGCAGAGGTTTCTGCTCTTCAAACTGTGAACTGAACTGCAGTGTCCTCATGGCTGCTCGAGAAACGGGGCAAGAGGGTGAGAAGCAGAGGTTCCTCTCCTGTAGGCACTGTGGAGGGGCAGGAAAACAGCAGCCCAGGCAGAACTGAAGAGAAAGGCAGAGATGGGCATGCAGGAGTGAAATCTGCACTAGGAAAGGAGCAGCCTGTATCAGCCCAGACCTCCAGAGAGAAGCCACAGCCCCAGCCACGCTGCAGGATGCAGTCACTGAGCTCAGCCAGGTGAAGACTGCAGCCAGAATTACAGGGAGAAGATCTGAGTCATTCAGAGCTGAGAGAGTTCTGCAGGATTCCCCTTATCTCCAGAAGCCCCAGGACACTGCACAATAGAACATTCCACTTTTTTCCTTCTAAATTTACCTATCATTTCCTACAAAACATAAACTCTCTCCAGGAAGATGCAGAGTCACTAGAGACACCAGGTGCCCACCAAAGCTTCACTTCATCTGCTCCCTCATACCCTTTAGAAACGTTCCAGGGACCCCAATCACAAAGCTCAGGCTGTCCCCAGCAAACAACACTGCTATGTAAAGAAGGCCAGGATCTAGGTGACCCTTTTTAACCCTTGCAGACCTCCCTGAAAAGAGTTTTAAGGATTGAGCCCAGAACATTTCTGGCTGCCTTTGATTCTACACCCTAAGATTATTTCCCCAGAGAACAGGAGGCCCTGGGTAGCCCTGGCACAGAGAGACTGAGCCAATTCTCCTCCAGATTTCCTTTCCTTTGCCCAGCAACTAAAACAAAGAGTAAGCACTCAAGTTCCACCAGGAACCATAAGTAACACTACAAACACTGACACCTTGCTGGAGTTCTTCATGACACTCAACAAGGCTTTAAAACCTTTGTACTTACCAGCAAGCTGTAATCCAGAGGATCATACTGGTACAATCTGACCCCAGGGTTGTTGGACTCTATCTGCCAGACATTCTTCACTGGGGTTACAGCAGGTGCCACAAACAAGGAATTGACTGGTTTGCCTGCAGGAAGAGGGAAGGTGAGGAAACACTTTCCTTGCAGTCATTGCTTTCTCCAACACATGTTTCTGTAGGGAACCAATACAGCAAGAACCAGAGTGACTGCCTTAGGTACATTAGCATTTTTCCCCCCTGGATTAGTTAGAGCACTGTGAAAGCTTTTTTTTTTCCCCCCTGGATTAGCTACCCCACTGTGAACTCCTTCTGGACTTCCAGAGGACAGACCAAAATCTGTCTAAACCACCACAGTACCCCTTCCACTGGGTACCAGCTCAGTTTAGCTGCACTAAAGGCTTCCCCACGTGTGCAAAATGGTCTTGCCTGGAGGTGAGGACTCTCTAGTCTGCATATTCCTCCTCCAGGAACACTCCAAACTTCGAGCAGCAGGCTCCCTGTTGTGTTTTACATGTTGCCTTAGGCATTTCCTTTTGCTTTGTGTATTTATTAGAAACACCAAGGTAGCATCCCCTGACCCTGGCTTCACTCCTCGAGGCTAGCCCAGCACCTAGTATGTGAACACTGATCTTTCTGGCAACTGAAACATGAGGCTGGGGTTTAATGAGCCAGAGTATGCAGGTAAGCATGGTAAGAGGCTCTCTGCCAGCATCACAGCAGTGGAATCACAAGGTGAGAGGCTGGAAATCAGTAGAATCCTCTGGAGGAGACAGAGCTGAGCTCTGCATCTCTCTACACTGATGGTGGCTACAGTACTACATGGAGTTCTGTCAAGAGGAGAAGAGCAGGACTAGAAGACAGCCTAAACCTGTACAGATAAAGACAGACTGTACTCAGCTCCCTGCAATGGCACTGTTTAAATGTTGTCAGAAGATGGAACATCATTCCAGTCAGGTGGCAGCAGGTACTGGCAGGACAAGGCACCAGATCAGCCTGTCCCCAGTGAAAGCTGCTTTGGTAGAGGTGATTTCATGCACACATGGGACAGGGGACACTACTCTGTAGGAATAAGACTGCCTGGGTCAGCCAATTCCTTCCCTGGGGCTGGATTCCCTCAGTTGCTTCTTGCCTGGAGATGATGATGCCATGCAAAAAGGTAAATTGATGTAGAACTGCTGCCCCAGGCAGTGCTCCTGTGAGCTTACAGAAAACAGAGCTAAAGAGCCAGTTGATATTTGGGTATTTTACAACTCTGAGAGTGGAGCTCTCAGTGTTCTGTGGGACAGGCACGATGATTTAGCCAGTTCCTTGCTAGAGATCTTCTGTCAGAGCTGTTAAGAGTGCTCCACACAGCCATGCCCATGCTTAAAACAAAGCATTTCCAAACAAGAAACTGAGTTTTCAAACCTGGGTGCTTTTCTTGAAGGGAAATTAGCTGATCTAAGAGATGCAACAGGCAGAGACTTTCTCCCCCCTGCCTCCTGCTTACCCTTATCTTAATTAACTTGGAAGCAGCAGGGAACTCAGCAGAGAGGCACAGTAATGATGCAGGAAACCCAAGAACACAGAGCATGTCTAGCTGGCCTGAGAACATTCCCTCTGACACATCAGACAATAGCAACTGGCCAGTGTAATTTGCCCATGGCACTGAGAGAGGGGAGAGGCAAGACTGGAGATTCTGGTCCAGGCATCAGCAGGCATTCAAAAAACACCAAGGGGAAAAAAAATAGGAAGCTTGGGGAGTTGCTTCTGACTTCCACAAACAGAAGACAAGCTGCCTTGCAAGGGCAGGAATGGGGTGGGGGGTGAGGCTTGGACTCTTCCCCCCCCTTTCCCTTGCATTGACTTGCAACAGAAGCTGACCAGGAAGAACATGCAAGGATTGATCTGCTTTGAAGCAAGGCAACAAAAAAACACCCCCAGGATCCCAGAAGAATCATTACCTTCTTCATCCAGGAGCACCATGATGCTGTCCCTGTGGGTGTGGCCAAAGAAGTGGCCAGCAATCACCCTGCTGTAGCTGCGGAATATCCTCACCAGCCTCTCGTTGTACTGCTGCCTCAGGGCTGTGCTGTTCCTGGCAAAGGGCAGGTACCCCACCGGGACGTGGCCCAGGATGTAGACCTGAGGAGGCAGGCACAGGGAGCACAGTTAGCACCTTCCTGGGGCACTGAAGGCTTTCCAAGGGCTACAGTCACAGTATCACGGTCTGTTAGGAGTTGGAAGGGACCTGGGAAGATCAGCAGTGCTGTGATTCTGTGCTGGGAATGCTCCTCCAAAGGGTATTCTGAGAGCTCTACACCATGGCACCTCTGCTATGCAAAACAGCAATGCTAAGAACCTTTAAACTAAACATAATCATGAATATTTTTAGTGAATCCAGGATATTATTGGGAAAAAAACATGTTCCAATAAACCTACTTCTGATTTGAGGCCACAGGAAAAGTCAACCAGCTATTTCAAATTAAAACAATAAGTTCTTAAGGCAAGGATTCTGATTTGGCATCTCAAGGGGAGAGCAGTAAGAATTTCATTCCAAATAAGAACCCTGCTCTGGCAGGGGGCTGGACTAGATGATCCCTGGAGGCCCCTTCCAGCCCCTGACACTCTGTGATCCTGTGATTCCAGAGCCAGAGAGTCACCAGAGATCCCTCCAGCTGAGGTCAGCACTTGGTTCCAACTGCACACAGCAGCTCCTGTGCTGCAGGGCTCAGTGAGGAAAGGAAATCTCTCCCTTCTCCCTCCTGGAATAGAGCAGCTTTTAAAGTACCCCACCAAAACCTGAACATGCTTCAAATGCCAACACTTTTCCTGGTCAGATGATGATCAGTCTCTGCCCAATCAATCAAACAGGGGCCAACAACTGCTGATCTCACTCCTAAGCCTGAATGTTACATGACAGCTCATTGTAACACTCCAACCACAGCAACTGCTGCACCTTGGCTGAGCTCTGGGGCTGACAAACTCCTTTCCAATTTTCAGTTTTGCTGCTTGCAATTACCTAAAAATACAAATGCAACTTTGGTTTCCTTTCCTTAGCTTCTGTCCCAGGCCAAGGGTACACATTTTGACATCACAGAATCCTAGAACTGTCAGAGTGAGAAGGGACCTTCAGGATCACCTAGTTCCAACCCCCTGCCTGCCAGGGACACCTCCCACTAGAGCAGGTTGCCCACAGCCCCAGCCAGCCTGGCCTTCAAAGCTTCCAGGGATGGAGCATCCCCAGCCTCTCTGGGCAACCTGTGCCAGTGTCTCCCCACCCTAACAGTGAAGAACTTCCTCCTAAGATCCAATCTAAATCTCCCCATCTCTAGTTTGCATCCATTCCCCCTAGTCCTGTCACTATCTGACCTCCTAAAAAGTCCCTCCCCAGCTTTCCTGTAGCCCCCTTCAGATCCTGGAAGGCCACCAGAAGGTCTCCTCAGAGCCTTCACTTCTCCAGCCTGAACAACCCCAACTCTCTGTCAGTCAGTGAAAGGCTATGGGTAAGAAGAGTCAGAAAGACAAAGTATGAAGTATTGTCACCATGGCTCCTCAGTGCTTCACACAGGAGGAAAGAGAAGGGAAGGTGTAGGATTTGCACCCAAGCCATTAATTGCTGGGGTGTAATGAGCATTTCCACCAAAGATTCCTTTCCAAAATGCCATTTCTATTTTGCAGTATGTTTGGCAACATTCACCTTCTTCTAGAACCCTCTTTCTACTTTGTCTCTCCTTCCTCCTTCCTTTCATTTCCACTTTCAGAGCTTAAACAAGCAGTGCTGATGGCTGCTGCTCACCTTCTCCTTCTTTTGGGAGGAGGTTTCTAGCACTTCCTCCAGCCAGGAGAACTGGTTGGCTGGGTCAGTGATGTTCACAGTCACACTGTTGGGGCTGTAGTACAAGTTTGTGTTCAGACTGATGATCCTGAGTGGCTGAGAGCTGTCCCTGGACTCCAACAGCTGTGTGTAGAAGCCACCTGTGAGAATGAGACCAAGAGCATGTGACAAAGGAAAGGCTTGAAATGAAAGGTATGACATCCCAACAGAGCTACTATCCCTTAAGGTCTGCTCCTTTGAGTTTTATTTTGCCTATTAGAGAGTTTCTACTTCCACTCTTCCCCAGAGCTCCCTGTCAGGCAGGACACAAAGCCACCAATTCATCTCCCAAATCCCTAATGTCTGAGTGGACTGGGAATTGGGTTGAACTTTGCACTCACAGAATCCCAGCCTGGTTCAGGTTGGAAGGGAGCACCAGAGCTCAGCTAGTCCAACCTCCCTGCTCCAGCAAGGTCCCTACAGCACAGCACTCAGGATTGGGGCCAGATGGGGTTGGAATCTCTCCAGGATGATATCAATATTCTCCCTGTTCAGTGAGTTGGACACAAATGTGATGCAACTAACAGTATCATCACCAAGACTAGGTACTATCCTAACCTCAAGAAATATCTTCCTATTCAATACCCTCTGAAACACATACCTCAAAAGAGAAACAACACTTGATCAGGTTTCTACAACCAAATTGAAGGTTTCTCCCACATCAAATGCCTTGATCTAAAGAACATGATGAGCTCCTGAAGGCAATAACATGTTTCACAAGCACTGGTACAAAGCCAGTAATACTGTACAGGTTGTAAGAAGCAATAATTATGGCATCAGAAGAGAATAAATGTACCCTGGAGACAAGTAACTTCTTCCAGGAGAAGCATTAGAGCTAATCCACTCTGCTGATTCACCCTGGGAGACTCAGCTACACTGGTGGGACAAATCCAGAGGAACATTTGCTCTCTAAGCCCTAGCCTTACAGTGCCTTACTGGCATGTCTTACCTTTTCTGAAGGTATTGATTGCTTCCTCAGTGAGCCAAGGCTTCCAGAAATCTGCTACAGCATTGTAAACTTCACTGGTGGTTACAGGAAGCTGGTCCTGGGAGAGACAGAACTTGCCTGAGTCTTTGCATTCAGGCACAGAGACAACAGACAAAGGCCTAAATGAATCCCCCTGCCCTCCCACACACATGTGAGTGTATCCAGTCATCCCCAGCAGCAACTCAAGGAAGGAAAAACCCCTTCTGACTATCCAGTATTGCTTATCAGGAACAAATACCTGACCTGAGTCAGAAGTGACTGCATGGCCCTGGTCATGCACTGATCAACTCTGGCCAGAAATATCTCAAGCCTTAGGAGCAGAGCAGAGTGGAAAGCCAGACCTTCTGCAGCATTCATAAACACAGCAACTGAAACGTCCAAGTCTGTCCCTGGGAGAAAAAGCTTCCATGTTTCTTTGACAGAAGGTGAATTCTTCAAGCAACCTGGGGTTCAGAGCAGCTCCCCAAAACTCCACTACAGCCCCCAGGAAAAGGTAAGGCAATGCAGAACTGCTCCCATGGTATCCTGCATTTTTAGTAACCAAGTATTGACAACATAAGGCTTTTGCTGTAATGAGGACTGCAGCACTCTCCAGTCTGAGCCAAGCAATGCCAAGCACCACAGCCTGAAAACAGCAAGATCCCAGCTTGCTCTTGCCTTTCCTAAAGCACCTGCTTGATGGTTGGTCCCCAAAGGAAAACAGAAAGGTGAGAAAAATAGGAACAATATTACACTGCATGTTTCCTTAAACATAAAACCTGCTCTTTGTTGAAGCTGAACCTATGCTACAGGCTCAGGCACCAAGCCTCTGCCTAGGAGCAGTGCAAGCAGAAGTCTGTTCAGATGCCTGACTGGAACTTCCTATCATTTGAAATGCTAATTGGAGAACTGTAGAATGCTGCTTCCAGAACAACAGGCACCAATTGAACTCCTATTGTTCACATCTGCCTTCTGAGGGATGAGGAACCCCCACTCAATGTGATACAGCAACAAATCTCCAACTGATTTTACCTGTGGCCAGTAGTCATGATTGCCCAAGGCTGGGAAAACTTGAAGACCTGGGAAAAACTGACGAATTGTAGCAGTCATATTGCCAATTATGCTAATGACCAACTTTGTGGAGAGTTCTTCTACAGGAACATGAGGAGGGCTATCCCTGCAAAAAGAAAAGGCTTTATTCACAAAGGTTGATGAGCAACATAAGGGAAGGCAAAACATTCTGAAGACACCTGCAATCTAGCATGTAATAGTACTAAGGACTCTTTCATTAAAACCCTGGAATTGCCTGAAAGGTTCTCTGAAAGGCTTTGTCTAGACTAATGTTGATCCTAAGATTCACATTTATCATAGCTAAGATTTGTTAGGAATTTAAGCAACTCAACTCCATCATTTTCAGCTACTGTGCAGTTTGGTTATGCATCTTCCCCCAGAAAAATTCAGAAATGGCCTCAAGTTGTGCCAGGGAAGGTTCAGGTTGGATCTGAGGAAGGATTTCTTGGCTGCCAGAGTGGTTAGGCATTGGCCCAGGCTGCCCAGGGCAGTGGTGGAGTCACCATCCCTGGAGGGCTTCCAAACCCATGGAGAGGTGGCACTTGGTGCCCTGGGTTAGTGGCATGGGGGTGTTGGGTACAGACAAAATCTAGTTAAGGGGTGTGTTCTACAAAGGGATGCACTTTAATGACCTTAAGACCTACAAAATCCAATACCTCCCACAATAACTCACTCTGCTTATTCCTCTGACCTTTCCTTTTGCTTTTTCCACTTCCCATCCTCCCCACACCACTTCTATTAATATTAAAGTCATGTGGCAAGTGTCCCACTGAACAGTCCAATAACATCCAGAAATGATTAAGAGATTCAAATCTGTTCCTGAGGCTTCATGTTCCAGCTCAGCCACCCTCTGCCTAGCCCTTCTGACAACTGAAGGGACTATTTAAAGGCAACACTTGTGAGATTCTAACCTCAGATGTGCTGCTGCAAACAGAGACTAGTGCATTACTGCACTGTATGGTTAACCCAGTTGTCTACAGCTTGAAGTGCAGAGTGACTCAAACACTTACCCTGTCCAAATCATGAAGGAAACTTGCTGGTTTGAATCCCTCATGAATTCAAAGGCAGACAAAATAAGTTGATATGGAGAATCACACAAAAAGTCCCCAAAAGGGCCTGGGTTGGAGGCATTGGCTCCTTTGGAAGAAGAGCAAACTTTGCTGTGGTCAGGGGTGATGTGGTAAGTTGGGTCTAAGTGGAGGTCAGACACATGCCAGAACTGTCCTGTGGGCAGAAACAAAGATGAAAGGAAATGCATTATTGGCCTCTGAACTGGATACACAAGGGCAGTGCCAGCTTTGCTCCTGTCTGTCTGCTGCTATTCCTCTTCCATGTTCTGAACAGCAGCATAAAATTCCACTGCTGATTAGCTCTCTGGGAAGTGAGGGCAAGTTCTGCATTCCTGACAAGAGTCCTTCCTCTAGTCTGCTCAGAAAAACTGGGAACAGAAGCAGAGGCACAGGTTCAAGCTATTCAGCAAAGGGGGGAAAAAAAGTAAGATGGAGGCTGGTAGGGACTGGAAAATCAGCTTCTCTTCATTAAGAGCAATCTGGAAATTGAAGGGAAGAGGAGGCACCAGAAGGACTTCTCCACTCCACCTGAAAAGAGAGGGACTTGCATTTGAATTATTTTTTCAGATCTTCCCTGGCTGGCAGCTTACATACTATAAAAGACTAGAGTCTAGAAAGAGAGGCAGGAACCAGCATGTGTGCCAAAAGTCCAAAGCTCTTTTTCTCCCCAGCAGCCACAGCAGCAAAGGGACCAGGCTTTCTCACCAGAGAGAAGTATGTCAGCCTCACCTACTCACTGCTTTCCAGGCTGACACATTCCCAGCCAATGCTACTGAGATGAGTAGTATAGGAGTATGGTGAACAAGATGCATTAGGATTGTGTCAGAGACCAAGCTTCATGTAAAATAAGAGTCATTTCTTTCTCACTGTGAAAGACACAGGCATCTCTGGGATGGTGGTTGTGAAACTGGAACAAGTACAAATTGATTTTCACTCTGAGGCAGAGCAGGCACCAGGTACCTGGACCCCAGGGGGTTTTATTTCAGGAAGCAAAGACTAGCAGCCATCTCTGAAACCTGCAACGCTGCGAGAGACAGAGAAATGCCTGGACACTGCTGCGGGTTTGGTCTGAGCTCTGTCATGGGAAATGCCAATCCTTCAGAAACCACTTCAGAGCACTCACCTGTGTATGCTACTCTACCATGCATCACACCACGCCAGGCAGAGCCTGTGTGTGTTTGCTGACAGCACAGAAGCCAAACTGAATGTTTACTGTGCATGCCTCAGGGCACCATGCCAAAGGCTGGGCAGGGATCACCTTAACTGCCACCATCTGCAGTGCCAAACTACTCTGGCTAACTAAATATAAACCCTATTTAACCCCATCATACCTGAGCAGCAATGTATTGCACACAATCCTAGACTGGTTTGGGTCGGAAAGGACCTTCAAGATCATCTAGTCCCAAACCCCTGCCATGGGCAGAGATGCCACCCACTAGCCCAGCTCGCCCAGGGCCCATCTGAACACATGGAGCAGGAGCAGCCACAACTTCTCTGGGCAACCTGTGCCAGTGTCTCACCACCCTCTGAGGAAGGAATTTCTCCCTAACATCTAATCTAACTCTCCCCTCTTCCAGTTTAAACCCACCGCCTCGTGTCCTATCACTATCTGCCCCTATAAAAGTCTCTCTCCCTCGTTTCATAAACTCCTAAATATGTTCGGCCACAACAATATTTACTTCTCTAAAAGCCCCATGAAGTTGTAGCCGGTCGGGACAGGGCCAACAGCGGGAAGGGGAAGGCAGAAGTGCGGTCTGTAGTAGCCCAGGCAGCACGGAGGGGCTGGCAGCACCTCCCCGAGCCCAAGGCCTGACCCTCCGCCGAGGAGGCTCCAGGGCCCACGGCTGACCCCGGGACCGGGCTGCCCCTCACCCGCCCTCCCTCTGTCCCTCTGCTCAGGCCCCGTCCCCCGCCCCTTCAGAGAGCCGCTCTCTCTGTCCTCCCGGTAGACTCACCGACGGCGGAGCGAGGCCCCTGGCCTGTCGGAGCCGCCTCCAGCACGGAGCAGAGCAGCGCTAGGCCGAGGGCCAGGCGGGCAGCGACTCCCCACAGCAGATCCATCTCGGCCGGTCCCGCAGCGCCCTGCCTGCGGCCGCCGCCGCTGCCTGACTCGTGGCACCGCCCCGGCGGGGAGGAAAGGAACCAGCCCGGCTCGCCTTGTGCAAGCCTCGGCTCGCCTTGTGTAAGACACGAGTCCCTTCGCTGCGTCCCCGGGGGTGGCTACCGCAAACCGCCCGCACGGCCGGAGACCGAAAGCTGCGCTTGCCGACTTGCAGCAGGACGTGCCCAGGAGATGCTACCCCATAGGGTCGGAGGTGGGACGCTGAGGAGGTCGTAGGAGCCAGGCTGGAAATCCTTCATCCCTTCTCCCCCGGTCAGAGGCAGCCGTGACCCCACCGGTGCTGGCTACCGGCAGAGCTGGGGTACAAAACGCCTCCAAGGGCCAGCGCTGGTGCGTGCGGGGCCGGGGCACAGCCTGAACCTGCCCTGAGCAGGATGTGCTCAAGTGCCTCGCAGGAGTCTCCAGCTCCTTTTGGAAGGAAGGTTTCATAGCATCATTAAGGTTGGAAAAGATCCTGATACCATCGAGTCCAACATCCACGCAACACCCCCATGCCACTAAACCAGGGCACCAAGTGCCACCTCTCCGTGGGTTTGGAACCCCTCCAGGGATGGTGACTCCACCACTGCCCTGGGCAGCCTGGGACAATGCCTGATAACCCTCCTGGGGAAGAAATTCTTCCTAAGATCCAACCTGAATCTCTCTTGGTGCCAGTGGAGGCCATTGCTTCTAGTCCTATCAAAAATCACCTGGGAGAAGAGCCCAAGCCCCACCTGGCTCCAGCCTCCTCTCAGGGAGTTGCAGAGGGTGAGAAAGTCTCACCTGAGCCTCCTCTTCTCCAGGCTAAGCAAGCCCAGTTCCCTCAGCTGCTCCTCACAACCCTTGTGCTCTAGACCCTTCCCCACCTTCCTTGCCCTTCTCTAGCCACACTCCAGCACCTCAATGTCCTTCTTGGAGTGAGGAGCCCAAAACTGAGCCCAGGATTGGAGCTGTGGCCTCCCCAGTGCCCAGGCCAGGTGTACAGTATACATCTAAAAAAATGGATCCTGGTTTCTTAACTTGCTTAAGATTTATGAAAAGCTGCTGGACTATGCTGTCAAGTGCACCCTTATTCCAGCTTAAGGGAAATACTGAGCTGTATTGTAAATGTCTCTCTCTTGCTAAGGTTTTATGGTAGCAGAGCTGCTGTTTATTGCTGAAGTCAAGAGCTGTTTCCGGGGGGGAAGAGTCCTCGGGGTCAGTTTTAGGAGCAGACCAGAATAATGATGACACAGATCCCTTAGCTGGCCCCAAACACCCTGCTGCTCATTGTGCTGTTCTTTTCAGATCTGCTTTCCAGGGCTTTCTTTGCAAAGCTGTTGGAGCAGCAGCTGAAGTCCCATGTGTCAGGATTTGCCTCATTTTTCCACTCTGCTGAGCAGCACCACAGGCCCTGCACAGGCACCACCTCTCCACGCTTCTCTCCCTTATTTCATTTGACATTCACAGAATCCTAGGCTGGTTTGGGTTGGAAGGGACCTTCAAGATCATCTAGTCCCACCCCTACACCATGGGCAGGGATGCCACCCACCAGACCAGGTTGCCCAGGGTCACATCCAGCCTGGCCTTGAACACTGCCAGGGATGGGGCAGTCACAGCTTCTCTGGGCAACCTGTGCCAGGGTCCCACCACCCTTTGAGGAAAGGATTTCTCCCTAACATCCATCTCTCCTCGTCTCCCAGTTTAAAGCCACCACCCCTTGCCCCATCACTGTCTGCCTGTGGAAAAAGCCTCTCCCTCTTTCTTATAATCTCCCTTTAAAGGCTGCAGCAAGGTCTCCCTGGAGCCTTCTCTTCAGGCTGAACCACCCCAACTCTCTCAGCTTCTCTTCATAACAGAGGTGCTCCAGCCCCCAAAAGTGTCCAACGTAATTAATTAACATTAAAATTGTTTCTCTTTAGGACAGCAAGTGTCTGGTATGTAAAATAGTTAACCTTTCAGGGTTTACTTGCAAACCAAGCCTTAACAACCTGGCTCTGCAGCTCTTTCCTTGGATTTAATAAACCCTCTATTGTTTTAATGCATAAATCACTTCTTGTGAGGATGAGTAGCAGCACTGGGGACCCAGGGCTGAAGGAAAAGCAGTTGCTCCCTCCTTCCTGGGAAGGGGTGGCTGGAAAGGGCAGAGGTGTGGTGAATGCAGCCACAGGCAAACAGGCACCAGCAGAGGAGAGACAGATGAAAGCTGCATTAGGTACTGAAGCTGGGGATTAAATGAGATAATAAAACAGAAGGGCAGGAAATGCTGCTTAAAATCAGCATGAATCACAGCAGCTGAGGCAGCCCAAACCAGAGACTGCAGCTCCTCAGACTGCTGGAACAAGTTCTGCTTTTTTGTTGGTTTTCTGATGAAAAAAAGTTAGCTCCAAGGTTTTTAGAAGTGGTCAATGCCCACCCAAGAAAACCTCTCTCAGCTCAGAGTGAAGGACTCTCAGTGCTCCCCACCAGAGAGAAGACCACTTGGACACTGCTTTCAGACATCAAGCTAACAACATTATGTTCAGTGTTTGGGTTGTGACATCTGAACTCTTACCAGAGGAGTGAGGAGCTACCTGTGTCACCTCAGCCACCCAGGGAAGCAAAAAGCCACTGCCTGTGAGCACAGGATCATTGAGGTTGGAAGAGACCTCTAAGATCACCAAGTGCAACCATCCACCTAGCACCTATCAATGGCCACTAAACCACAGCCCTAAGTCCCACATCTTCACTTTTCTGACTACAAAACATCCTGGAGGATGGCACAGGGCAGTTGGGGAGGGTGTCCCTGCTGCACCTCCCTCTGCAGCCACACAGCCCCAGAGCACTGGGCAGCTAAAGCCAGAGCTCACCTCTGCCTCTGTCCTAGAGGCTGCAGGTACCTACACCTCCATGCAGGCACTGAGCCTGAGGGTCAGAAAACATGGACTCTCCAATCTCCTCCTGCTGCCACGAACCTGCTCCCCTTCTCCTAACAGTCTGAACTGCAAGGCAGTGTTTCCCCCCCTGGCCTTTTAGGGAAAAACTCTTCAGCACTTGATTTCAAATGGCTCACAGTGCAGATTACCTCTAGCCATGAAACTACAGCTCAGGGAGGGGAATCTCAGCTTTGTCTGGTGCTGTTTCCCCTTTCTTTTCCTCTCATCCCTGTGGAGACTGGTGAAAGATAAGCTTTGTGCTTTAGGCTCTCCCAGTCCTGCTCTTTTATCATCTTGGTCCTTTCTTCCCACCCTGTGAAACACTTCCATCTACTTCACTCTTTTGGATATTAGCAAAAAGAAATCCACCAAAATGAATGAAAACCTCTGGTAACTCCTCAAACCAAAATGAGCAGCTCTCCCTGACACTGAAAGCCAGCTACTGACCTTAGCATGCACCAGAGAACAAGTTCCCAGTGGAGAGAGGAGCTGAACCTAGCTTGAACCTTACTTCTCTGCCTACACTTAGAAAGCTTTAGATTTCCTCCAGCAAAAAAGAAGCCACTGCAGTAGAACAAAGGCAATTTTTGGTTTCCCATGCTGTCTCCACCACAGGGAGGCTGCAGCCCTGCACAGCACATGCTTTTCTGTTGTTTCAACTCCAAAAAGAGACCTTTCAACTCCCTCCAGAGCACAGGGAAATGAGCTGATTAAAGGCAAGAGGAGCACAGGTTTAAAAAACTTTAATTTCCACTTGAGCTGCATTCCAAAACAACTCAACTAGGTTCCAGGGAGTGTAAAAAAAAAAGAGAGGCAAGTGTTTCAGAAATTTAATGCCAACTTGAACCTGTTTCACTACACAGCAGAAGGCTGCCAATTTGATGGCATTAAAAAACAACCCCAAACCAACCCAAAACCCAACAACCCCCCAGAGCCCCAAACTCTTTATTAACCTTGGATGGCAGAAAGGAGCATCTGAGCTATGTTCAGAACTGGGCAGAACATTCATCCACCCAGCTGAAGTGACATCCCAGGGCAACTCTAGGCCTTCTCATAGTGGCGAACGGCAACCACGTCACCAAAGGTGAGAGTCTGCAAGGCCAAGGAAAAGACAGACAGGTTAGACTGGAGAGCATGGGCTGGAGAGGCTTCCCACAGCCCTGTGCTGGAGCAAAGATGGGTTATGGCATTGGTAGGCACAACATATTGGTCTAGGTGGTTGATGTTTGACATGCAAAACCTGGGTTATGTTTCCCATAGGAAATGGAAGTTTCTCCTTGCTTTCAGTCCCAAGCAGCACATGATGCACATTAAGAAGGCAATTAAAAGTGAGGCTAGAAGGGACTGCTCAGTCTTTCCCATTTTAGTGCATGTCATTTCTCCAACCCAGCATAACCCTTGTTTCCCCAAGGCTGGTCACCCTGCAAGATATGCACTCTAGGAACCCAAGTCTCTCTTCCCATGTTCCATCCTCCTATGCAAAGGGATATACTTAAGGAGAACCTGGTGTTCAAATGAAAGCATTCTGGGCACCTCCACCACTACAAGCACCAAACATTCAGTCCCTGCAGCTGAGCAGAACACTAACTACAGTGTGTGAGTTTTGGGGGTGTTTGCTGGAGTGGAAGAGGGCACCTCAGCCTCTTCAAATTCCAAAGGAAAAGGTTGTAGCCATTTCCAAAACCCAAAGCATGTGTTTCCCCTTGAATTTCTTCTCCCATTGTGTTGCACTGATTGTATGCATCAAGGTTTCAATTACTGGGAAGTCTCCATCCATGCAGGTTCTCCCTGAACTATTTCTTTAGGAGACAGCCTGACTGGTTTCCTCCAACAACCAACTCACACAGATTAGCATGGCTGAGGAGGTTTTCTTTTTGCATCTGTGCCAGAACCAAGCATGAGATGTGCCAGCCTGGACATCAGGCAGAGGAACTTGCACCATTTCTTCCCCCCCCACCACTCTTGTTCCTGAAGAGTCAGTAGAAGAATGAATTTAATCAAGACTTTCCTTCACACAGTTGCTGTTTTTCATAGACTTAACAAGATAGGAGGAATAAACCCTTCATTATTAAGCATGGAAACACTATTACCTCCTGCAAGACTGGGATTTTATCTTCCTAGGGCAATACTTGCTCTCTGTAATTAAATATTATTTATGTCTGCACATAGAAACCAAAGTGCTAAAGAAATCTAAACCAGCACTGGCAACAGATCATTGCCTACAGAAGCAAGAACTCTCTATCTTTCCCAGCTCACCAGGACTTTCTGTTCCTGCTTCAGCATTTAGCCAAACTCTCCAAAGAACACACACACTCTGGCTGTCCTGCTGAAGAGCAGCAGCATTGTTTTTCAGCTGCCAGTAGAACAAGACACAAAAGGAAGTGCTTGGAAAAATCTCTGCTAGCTTTCCCCACCCAGGAGTTCAAGGGTTTGTGTGCAAGTAACACTGTTGATAGTGCAAGCAAGGAGTGTCAGCAGTGGATGGGAATGCCAGGGAGCTTTCTACTTACCATCACCATTTTGCCATCCTTTATTTCTCTCACAAAGTTTGTCTCTTTGCCATCCCACTTCTGTACGTGCACTAGCTTGTCTCCATCCAGGGTCACAAGGGACTGGGAGATACCACACAAACAAAGAGATGCATTGCTTTGGGGATTGGGGATTCTGCTCACACATCCAGCATGCCCAATTCTATTGAATTCTCTTCAATAGCTGGATGTGGAGCTAGAATGATAAAGTAGTCTCAGCCATTTTAAAGCCCAGCCCATGAACCATCCTCATTCCCAGCATGAACTTCACAGAATTGTTGTTTGTGTTAAAGGGGGGGGTGGGAAAAAAGCTGTTTCTGAGTTCTAGTCTCCCAAGAGCCACTGTTCCTGCTGTGCTGTGGGGTAACACTTATGTTATGCAGAGGGAAGAAGGTGTTCTCCCATTTCCACTGGAAAAAATAAATATACCAAATGATATTTGGATTGAAAGAAAAGTGGGCACTTAACACGATTCTTCAGCATTGGAAGGCAGACAGGAGGCTGGGGGCATAATGCAAAAGAGAAAACAGGCAAGTAAGATGCAATCTTGTCTTTATTTTCCTGTCCTTTACAGTGCTACAATTAGCAGCAGCAGAAGTTAACTTGGTTTTTTTCCCTTTGACCCTAAACACAGCCTCGGGGGCAGGGGTGAGAGGAAGAAGAATTAAACCAGAGAAGCCACTTGCAGCCCCTGAGGTCACTTACTTTGCAGTTTCTATCATCGGGGGTGGTTTCATCAAATTCCTCTCCGAGTTTAAAGCTGATTTCTGTGTTTTTGAAAGTGCTCTGAGTCCTGATCACTACCTTGTCTCCCTCGCTGCTGATAATCACAGTGGGTTTGGTCACATTCCCCACCTGCCGCGTTGCAAACCCCACTCCTGGACACGAGAGAGATCCATCAGACATTCCCCCTTTTCACAGCTTTTTTTCCTCTGGCCACACAGCACAGCACAGCAATCTCTTCCCTCACTCTGCAATTTAAGCTATCCCAGTGAAATACTACTTACAGCTTTTGGTGCCCGTACCTCCAGACCCCTCAGTACTCACTCCCCCCCAACAGACACAGCCTTGGATGTTCCCTTACCTCCGAGCACCGTGACAAGAGCCTGAACCCTGCTTCTCTGCATCTCCTTCCCTCATCTTTCCAGCACAAGGATTGCTTTTCGGTTGAGCTGTTTCCAGTTTCTCTGCTTTCATCCCCCAGCCCTTGGCCATCTCCCCCAGCTGAATAACCCTGACGGAATGAGCTCCGCGAACAGAGGCACCCCCACCCCTCCCACCTTTCTGAACCCCCGACCGACACCTCTGCCAGTCGAGAGCTCGTCGTGACCTACCCAGCGCCTTCATGTACTCGTCGAAGTTGTGGCTGTCCACCAGCTTCCAGGTAGCGCAGAAAGCCTCGACCATGGCGGGTGGTAGCTGGGGCGGGGGCCGAAAAGCACCTCTCTGCCCCAGCCGGGCGGTATTTAAAGCCGGAGCCCGGCGGGGGGCCGGGAGGGGCGGGGGGCGGCTGTGGTCCGCCCGTGGTCCGCCCCCACCGCCAGGGACTGCAGGCTGGGGGATGGAGACTGAGCGGAGCCTACCCGGAGCTTCCCTGGAGCTTTCCACGCCCTGCCCGGAGAGGACCCTCGCTGGCCCCGCTGAGGGAGTGGGGACCCGGGGCGAGGGGGGAAGCGTCGGGCCACAGGATCGGCCACGGAATCCTAGAATCATTAAGGCTGGAAAAGACCTCCAAGAGCATCAAGTCCAACCACCCACCCAACACCCCCATGCCACTAAGCCATGGCACCAAGTGCCATGTCTACACAGTTCTTGAACCCTTCCAGGGATGGTGACTCCACCACTGCCCTGGGCAGCCTGGGCCAATGCCTAACCACTCTGGCAGCCAAGAAATTCTTCCTCAGATCCAACCTGAACCTCCCTTGCTGCAACTTGAGGCCATTACCTCTGGGAGATGCTCCTAACTACACTTGTGCTCTAGACACTTCTCCACCCTCATTCCCCTTCTCTGGCCACACTCCAGCACCTCAATGTCCTTCTTGGAGTGAGGAGCCCAAAACTGAAGCCAGGACTGGAGCTGTGGCCTCCCCAGTGTCCAGTCCAGGAGGACAATCCCTGCCCTAGCCCTGCTGCCACACTAGTGCTGATCCAAGCCAGGATGCTTTTGGCATTCTTGGCCACCTGGGCACTCTTCTGCCTCATCTTCAGCTGCTGTCACCCAGCACCCCCAGGTCCTTTCCCTCTGGGCAGCTTTCCAGCCACTCTGCCCCAAGCCTGCAGCATTCCTGGGATGGTTGTGACCCAAGTGCAGGACCTGGCCCTTGGCCTTGTTGAACCTCATCCCACTGGTCTCAGCCCATAGATCCAGCCTGGCCAGATCCCCCTGCAAAGCCTCTCTACCCTCCCAGCAGAGCAACACTTCTAGCCAACTTGGTGTCATCTCCAAATGTTCTGAGGGTGCACTCAATTCCCTCATCCTGACAAAGATAAAGACATTAAAGAGGACTGGTCCCAATGCTGAGCCCCAGGGAACACCACCTGTGACAGGCCACCAACTGGGTTCAGTTTTTTACCCAGCAAAGAGTGCACTCAGTCTTAAGAAAAACACATTCTTCAACAGTGTGCAGCATGCTTTGGATGTCAACCAGGGTCTGTAAGATCTTCACCTTCCTTCTGCTGCTTAGATACCAATGGTCAGAGTCACCCCAGCAGGTTTTACAGTGGTGAGATCCCAGCTGCCTGTGGCAGGGATGATTTGAGAGCAGGAGAAATCAACAGAGGGAAATGTTACATTATTGACATCTTGTAGGGTGACAAGTCACAGTCAGAAATGTTTTCCATGGCATCTCATGCCCTGTATTGGCTTGTGGATCTTTTGTGAGAGCTGTATTAATGTCAGCAGCTGGTCCCAGTCATCCTGATCTATCTAAATGCATTGCTGCAGCTGGAACAGAGACAGCAGTGTGACATACACTGACCTGATGTGTTTTTTAGGTTGCTGCACAGGAGACCAGCCTGGAATTTCTTTGATGCTGTCAGCAGAGTTTGAAGGTTTTGAGAGCCTGTGAAGTCCCCTGGAAAAAGCTGTGTGATGACAGATGTCTCTGGAGATTCCTCTCTGAACAGCCAGGGACTCATCCTCATTTACACTGAACCCTTCACACCCCCAGAGCAGTGCCCAGAGGTACACTGGGATTCCCTGGCCAGGGCCTGCTTGGAAGAGGAAAATGCTGTGGCAAGGTACCCCTGTGTAATAAGTAATCCCTGCTTCCAAAGGCCATCCAGGGGGAAACCAAGGCTCTAACCTTCAGCCTTGGAACACAGGACACAAAACCTGGCTTTGACTACTTTTTTCCCCGGTACATCTTTGCTTCACATGCCCTCAGGCATTCAGAAGCCCTTCCTCAGCCTTCCTTCAGGCCCTGAAAACAAAAGAGAATCACTAGTTCAGAAAAAAACAAACAAACAAACAAAAAAGGCACCACAGGATGGCCACCAGGCTCCTCACAGGGTGGCCACCAGGCTCCCATGGCAGAGCATTCTCACCAAGATGTTCTCTCATGGGTGGATTGACAGAATCCCAGCCTGGTTCAGGTTGGAAGGGAGCACCAGAGCTCAGCTAGTCCAACCTCCCTGCTCCAGCAGGGTCCCTACAGCACAGCACTCAGGGCTGGGGCCAGCTGGGGTTGGAATCTCTCCAGGGAAGGAGACTCCACAACCTCTCTGGGCAACCTGGGCCAGGGCTCAGGCACCCTCCCACCAAACAAGTTCTCCCTCAGCTGCAGGTGGAAGTCCCTGGCTTCCAGTCTGTGCCTGATTCCCCAAAAGCCATGTCAGGGACTGCTGAGCACCTAACCACTGCAGCCAGTCACTAAGAGCTTGCTGCTCTGGTTATGGCAATGTAGTGGAATCAGTGCAGCTGATGTCTGAAGTCAGGTTTATGTGTCCTCCTGCTGTGTGCCTCTGTGGCTCTAACACAGCAGGGCCACTCTTGCTACACCAAGTGAGTTAAACCTCTCCTGTTACCATCCCTGCACTACAACAGTTAGTACTCCAGAGAGTTGGGTCAGGAGTTTAGGAGATAACTCTGATAAAGCCTTCAAATGCAGTGGCATGGTGGTGACAGGCTGCTAGTTGGGCTTGATGACCTTAGAGGTCTCTTCCAACCCTACTGATCCTGTGACTGTTCAAACGTTTCTGTGCTCAGGGCAAGGAAGACCTTGGAACTGCAGAGCAGGGTGCAGGAAAGGCTCACAGAGACCCCAGGGCCTAACTCTCAGGAAGGAAAGACCTTTTAGGTATTGAATGCCAACATGATTCAGGGTCCTTAGGCATTTTGGTAATCTCTTTGCATTCTGAAACATATGGGGGTACTTCTGAATGAAGGGAATCCAAACTAATGTGTAGCTGGAAGTAGAAAAGATTTCCTCCATTTCTGGGCAGCAGACTAGGGTATTCTGAGCACATCTGAACCTTGCTTAAAGCCCTGCAGTGAACCTCTGTGCAGCTTTGATCTCAGTGTCATACAGAATATGGCCAGACTTTAGTAGCTGTTGTGTCAGGGTGCTTCAGGGCTGAGGGGGATGGGCTTTTTGGTGCTGCAGTGCTGGAGAATGTCCTGACTAAAAATCATCTCCTGTGTCCTCTAGCTGGCTAAGAGATTTGCTGAGCCCCCTAATCAAGAATAAACTGTCTCAGTGCTGTCAGGGAGTCACACAAAGTCACCAGGTTTACTCCACTGATGGGCAGCTCTGCAGAAATCCCAGTTTAAACAAGGGAGGTAAATGCCTTCTGGAGGAGACACCACCTGATGCAGCTGCACAAGCAAGGGGTCACTGAATGGCCCCAGGTACACAGCAGCTGGATGGATCCAGTCTTGTGCTGCACAAACCCCATGGGAAGGGCTCTGCTGGAAGTCTGGAGCAGATGATAGGTGCAAGAGAATGCAGGCAGGAGGAGGGAAGAGGTGTTTACACCCTATCCCTCCTCAGAGCATGGCATATTTTAGGCACAGCTCAGGAGCATGTTCATCAGGCTCCCTGCCACTCTGAAAGCTCAACCCAAATGCTGGCAGGAAAGGCTAAGATTAGGGCACAAGTCATGCTAAGGGCTGCTACTGGTGTGATGAAAACCAAGTGGTCTGTGAGCATGCATTTCATGCTCCTGGATGCTCTCTTAGGTCACCAGTTGGTGTGAGATGAGATTAGGAGAGGCCTGGAGGGTGAGTACCCACTGCTACCTCAGTATGAACTGTGGATTGGGTTAAGCTGAGAGGACACCTGCTCTGCAGTGCTTTAAAGAAGGAACCAAATACCAATAAATATCTCCAGGGTCTTCTCTGCTTCTAAAAGGCATTTGAGGGGTTGTCATCTGTTGTCTAATACTCTATATCTAGCATGTAGAGGACTCAAGCCAGAGCTCTCCTCAAAGCACTAGCCTGTGCTAAAGCCAGTCCCCTTCCTGGCTCCCAGCTCTTTGGAGTTATTCTAACTTTCTACCATTAGGCCCTTGGTTAGTTTAGCATTTATCTTCATTTTCCTTTGTGTTCAAGAGTAGAAAACCTACCTCAGAGCCTCTGCAGTGTACCAGAGGTGTCTGATATTGGGTGTCACCTACAAGAGCTGTCTAATTACTGTCAGATCAATGCAAGAAATCAGCCTGCCAGCCTCAGCAATGTCAGCAGGGCCAAGGGAAAGGTCACCCACTGGGGAGGAAAAGAAAAATAGAGACTTAGAAAGAAGCAGCTCACTACTTCAGGGGTAATAACTGACTCAGAATAAAACAAGATGAAGGCACTCAGTTCAAATGATCCTTATCTGCATCAGTGGAAAAACAGCACATAGGTTTCAGGAGACAGATGACTTGAATTTGACTTGTTGCAAACTGCTGGTGGCACATTTGGTGTTGAGAGCAGCCCAGTGAGAACAGCAGTGGGGCAGAAACCCACTCTCTAGTCAGCTCCAAGGACTCTGGATTCTAACAAAGGCAGGCAATGATCTTTATCACCCTCCACACCAATTTTCTAGCACTAAAGACCCAAGTGACCTCTCAATGTCTCCAGTGTCTCTTTCTACAACCATGCTAACAGGCACAGCTATTAAGGACGATGCAGGAAGTCATTCAGAGAAGTTCCTTATCCTGCATTATGCAAGGAATCACATGAGATGGTCACGATGGGCAAGCCTAAAGCAGGAAACTTCACGACACCTCCCACTAGCTGAGTGTGGGTTTCTACTTCATCAAACCCAGAGTCTCCTGTGAGGAAAGATGGAAAACAGGCATGTGGCCCCTGCCAGGATAACCACAGGAGTCACTTTCTGGGCTGGACTGCAGCAAGGGCCTGTGGGGAGGTACAGACACAGCCAATATCCCTTGAATTCTATACATCTATGTGCATACATGTTTCAAATGATGTCCCCCTCTGTGTGGCAGTGGTAAACAAAACCCAGAGCCTCTCTGTGCCACAAAATCCTTAACTAACCTTGTAACAGTTAAACAAGGCTTCTAGCAGCATCTTCCTCAGACCTTTGAAGCCTTCTGGAGTGCTGCTGCCAGAGCTCAGAACACCCAGAGTGCAGAGCCAGCGCAGGGGGCAGGAACAGGCTGACTTGCTCACACCAGAACTGTTCTGCTAAGAGAAGGACTACGGCACAACTCCTCCAATGGCCTCACGTTGCAGCAGGGGAGGTTCAGGTTGGATCTTAGGAAGGATTTCTTGGCTGCCAGAGTGGTTAGGCATTGGCCCAGGCTGCCCAGGGCAGTGGTGGAGTCACCATCCCTGGAGGGCTTCCAAACCCATGGAGAGGTGGTACTTGGAGCCATGGTTTAGTGGCATGGGAGTTGGGTGGATGGTTGGACTGGATGATCTTGGAGGTCTTTTCCAACCTGAATGATTCGATGGCTCTGTGACTTGTGGCCCCTACGAGCCGCCTGGAGCACTAACCGCAGCTCAAGAGACAGCGGCAGGTCTGCCCAGGTTGGCCGCAGCCTCTGGAGCCGAGGCCTGCGCGGGACTGGATCGCCCCCTGCCGGCAGCGCCCCACACTGCACGGGAGCCCCGACCCTATTCCCACCACCCCGCTGGAGTCACCACAGCTCCCCCTGATTTCCACGTCCCGGTTCATCCCGAGACGGTCCCACACTTAGACATCTCTGAGGCGCCGGGAGCTGCGGCGCCGAGAGGGGCGAGGCTGCGAGGCAGGGGACGGCTCCGCCTGCGGCCGGCGCGGGCTCTGGCGCCATCTCGTGGCCGCTGGGCGGGAAGCGCCTGGCCTCCTGCCGCCTGCCCGGCAGCCTGAGCTTGGAGGAGACCTCGGGCAAAAGCTGCTCCTGTGGCCTCAGAACTACTCCTGGAACACTGCTGAGGGTCAACAGCCGTTTAGATGCTCCTTCTTGTTCCGTACCCTGTAGCAGTTCCAAAGGTCGCCAAGTGTAGCCCTCCAACAATGGCTCCTTCGTCTGGTGTGAAAAGGCCAAGCAACGCACAGAGCTCAGATACTTGTTTTATTCCAGTTTGGGGCAGAAAAGGTGCTAGGAGATAATTCAGAATGTTAGCACCCTGTCAGCTCAAAGAGTGGCAGTTTCTGTACAGTACAAACAACAAAGAAAGTATATCATCAGTTACATGACTGTACATCATGTAAATCTTTGTACACCTGTTCCATCAGTTACCTGATTCATTACACTATTACCTGACTGATAACCCTAAGGTAGTCCTACATTTACATTTGCCTTTTCCTCCTAGAGGTGTGGGTTTTATTATTAAACTCCCTTCCATGAGGGACACCTCTGTTTTGATCTTTGCCCAAATCTGGCTCTGGTTTCTGTCAAGCAGCCATAAGCAGGTATTCACCTACAAAAGCTGAGAGAATTTTTGGATACTGTTGTTAATGAATGTGTCTTATGTCTGATTATTTTAACCTCTGAGGTCATCCCATCCTTTAGCTTTAAGGGTCATCCATTCTTGTTATCCTGCAGTTCATTGTTAAGTTCATTTGGCCTAGAAGTTAACTCAATTCATCCAACATCTAAAGGGTTCTGAAAAAAACCCAAACCATACATACATACATATATAGATATATATATATATTTAGGAAGGTTAAACCAGTCTCTCTTCAGAGAGTAGCTTTTCTGTACATTGAATGATAAGCACTGGATTTACAGCATCAACCACTGCACAGCAGACTCCCTGGAATAAAGCACTGCTAAATATTGTCTAAATCCTAATTTACATTGTAGGCCATTGCTGAATACATGTTTAATCCAGAAAAGCCTACAGCATGCAGGTTTTGTATCAACAGCAAAAAAAACTAACCCATTTTTCATCCAATGGAAGTCTTGCATTAAAATCTAGAGATCTAGAGTTAGGACATGGCATGGTGGAGGGCAAAGGGACTGCTCTTAGGTCTCCTCTCACTCCCAGCCATTCTTGGGATCATAGAACCACAGAATCATTAAGGTTGGCAAAGAGCTTCAAGAGCATCAGGTCCAACAGTCCAGCCTGTTCATCTTGTGTACCATGTTGGGGTGAAGTCAGAGGTGGCACCTGTGGGGAGGAGGGGACAGGAGAGGTGACCCTGAACTGCCCAACAAGGGATTCCAGCCCAGGGATGTCACAGTCAGGATAGAGCTGAGGGATCACCAGAGTCAAGTCTCTTCTTCCCTGGCCAGTGTCTGAGGAGGACTCTGTCTGTTCTGCCTTTGATCCTGATCCAGGAGCTCCTGAATCTGGTTCCCATCTGCCACTGAGTCCAGTCTGGGACTTCTGCCACAGCATCAGTGGTGGCAGTGATGACGTTGCCATCAGGGGTTGGGTTTGGGATTGGTTTGTATCTTTGTATCTATTTCATGTTATTGTTATTATTCCCTTAAAGCAGTTTCAGTTTCTTCCCCAGCCCATCAGTCTCCCTCCCTGATTCCCTTTCTCTTCCCTTTGGGAAGCAGAGGGATTCAGAGAGCACTTTTTTAGTGTCCAGCCCAGCCCTGACCCTTGACACTCTACCTCTCCCCAGGCCAACTCACACCCTCTGCACTTTTGTACTCAAGCAGCTCCCTCCCAGATCTTCTGAGCTCTCTTAAACTCTCTCCCTCCCCTCCCCTGCAGAGACTACCTGGCAGGCTAAGCACCCCACTAGATGGCAGGACAGTTTAAGTCCTTGCTATTTCTACCCAAACCTCTCCAGAGCAAGTGCCCTGAGACCTCAGTGGGTTCAGCCCCACTGGGCTGTGCTGTGTGGACCCTGGAGAAGCCAGATGCACTTACCCATGGTAGGTCTGGGACTTCATGATTGCTGAACTCAGCAAATGTAGCCTGTGCCAAACCAGTGGAGAAACCCATGCAGAAATCTGTTCAATCCCTTTTCATGGGCTTTATTACAGAGTCAAGAGAATCATTCTGCTTGGCAAAGCCCTCTGAGATCATCCAGACCAAGCATCCACCCAACACTCCCATGCTCACCACTAAACCATGGCCCCAAGCACTGCATCCACATGGTTTTGGAACACTTTCAGGGCTGGGGATTCCACCACCTTCCTGGGCAGCCTGTTCCCTAGACCCTTCTAGGGTCTAGACCCTTCAGCATCTTCATGGCCTCCTCTGGATGCTCTCTAGTAGCTTTATATCCTTCTTCTATTGTGCTCTCCAAAACTGCACCCATGTTAAACATACACATGTTTAATTACTTCTTTTAATCTCTCTACATGAGACAATTTCAAGAACCAGTCCCCTGCCTCAAAACCTATTTAGTCCTTTATTACCTTCCAAATAACAAATTGAACCTTCCTGCTTGATAGCAAGCAAAGGTGCACCTCAGCACGTTCAGCCACCCATTACAGAAAGGTTCCAACCAGGGCTTGACCCCAAGAAAATCACCTTCTTAATGACATCTGTAAAAGACTGAAGCTAATTTTCTGTGTATTCCAAGTACCTAAACTGGTTTCCACATGCCCAATGAATTCCAAGTGTTTCAGCCTCAATGGAAGCCTGCCTCTGTGATTTATCAAGGGAATTAAGTATACCCCTAATTTTAGGCACAAAGTAATTCCTGACTTCTGTGAGACTGGTCTGCATGGCAAGTTCAGCCTGTTGGAGAACACTCTGCCAGCTCAGGGCCACAACTCTGTTACCCTGTGGGTTCAGAGAATGCACTCTCAGCAGTCACCCACCAGATGAGCTGGCTGATGGCTGCAACTGTGAAAGCAGAGAACTCAATGTAGGTCATGACCAAGAAGAGCACTTCAGCATATGCTCTACCTAAACCAGAGGAGGAATTCTGCTGCAGCAATACTTAGCTACTTGATCTCCATGAGATCATTTTAACTTCTTCAAATGGAACCAGTTTAGGCACTCTGCTGCTTTAAAGGAGGCTGCTTTATGAGAATGGGACTGCTACCCAGAACAGGAGCATGGAGCACCAACAGAGCTAGCTCCAACTCCCTCTCCACTGTGGTTTTCAGCTCTGCTCCTCCACTGTAAGCTAGTTCAGTCTCTCAGGCTTCCTTAAGCCACTTCTTTTGCTCTAGAGTACTAGGTTATTTTACCTTTCCAAACCTGAGGCTCATTTTTGGACAGAATCATGGAATCCTAGAATCATGGATGTTGGAAAAGACCTCAAAAATCATCAAGTCCAGCCATCAACCCAACACCCTCAATGCCACTAAACCATGGCACCAAGTGCCACCTCTCCATGGTTGTTTAACACCTCCAGGGATGCTGCACTTCTTAAATGAACACAGGAAAGTGGAGGGAACTGCTACTTCTGTTGGGTGAAACTTAATCCTTTACTGAATGGTCCCTAGCAGGGACCTTAAGATCATCTAGTCTCATCCCCCTGCCATGGGCAGGATGCCACCCACTAGCCCAGGTTGCCCAGGGCCACATCCAGCCTGGCCTTGAACACTGCCAGGGATGGAGCAGCCACAACCTCTCTGGGCAGCCTGTGCCAGTGTCTGAGCACCCTCTGGGGAAAGGATTTCTTCCTAACATCTAACCTGAACCTAGCCTCTTTCAGCCTAAAGCCATCAGCCCTTGTTCCATCAGTACACCCTCAGGTGCCCTACAGTAAGGGAGTGAGTGCTGAGTGTTTTCTGGAGCTGAAGAATCCCCTTCAGCAGGGAGAAACCTCTGCTCAAAAAGCTTTAAACCTCAGGGACTGAACCATCTTCTCTGTCAGCAAGCAATACAGCAAACACCAGAGGAAAGAAAAGGATTCTGGGGCTTTAGGTCTTGTCATGCAGCAGAAAGATGGAGGAATCCAGAGCAGCCAGCCAAGAGGAGAGCTACTCCACTTCCACTTACACACATGGCTGCTTTATTTCACATACACACCAACAGCTCCAACACAGACTGGAAACTGAAGTGACAAAAGGAGGCAAGACTAAGACTGGGACAACTGAGAGGGTCTGCCAGGAGCAAATTGAGTTTCAATGGAGTTTGACAGCAAAGAGTGGTGTGGAAGTAGCTTGCAAAATCTTTTGGAAACAGGAGGGGAGGGAAAAAACCTGCTGCTTTTTTTCTCTTTCACACCCATCTACATCTGCCTAGGGAGAACAAAAGGAGAGCAGGTAAAAATAATGCCTGGAATTGAAAACCTCTTTAACATCATTTCAAGGTGGGGAGAGTGAACACAGCTCTGAGGCAGGGGAAAAGAAGCTGTTTGGGAAATGCTGGAACAGGGTTTGTGAAGCAATCATGAGTTGGTGGCAGATCTGCTGGGGATACTCATGGAAGCTGTCCAAGATGAGTTAGGATGAATACTAGAACCATGAGGAAACTCAAACCCAGAGAGACATTCTCTAGTTCTCTTCCCCTCTGGGTGTGCAGAGTGTTGCTTTTGAAGCAGGGCAGCAGGAGGAACAGGAGTTCCATCTGGATGCCATCTAGGTGCAAGTGTGCTGTAAGATTCTGGCCTGTGGTGCTGAAGCTCCTCCCACACTTCAGAAGGGCTGAGCCAAGGCCAAAGCCAGTCTGTCGATGAGTTTCATTCATCCAGCAGTCCTCAGGGGTTAGGAACCATTGCTCTTCCCTTCTGCCTCTTGACTTCCCAGCAAGGCTTTGTTTGATGGCACTTCTCCACCCTCTGCTCCTCCATCTGAAAGAAAGGCAGAATGAAGCATTTGTGACACACATCCCCAGGGCTTGTTTAATGCAGCCAAATCTCTGGGCTCACTCATCAGCCCTGCTTGAGTTGGCTCTTGACTACCACACAGCATCAGGGAATCACAGAATGGCCTGAAGGGACCCACAGGGATCCTGGAGTCCAACTCCTGCCTCTGCACAGGACAACCCCAAAGTCACCCCATGTGTCTGAGAGCATTGGCCAGATGCTGCTGGGATTCTGTCAGCCTTGGTGCCATGGCTGCATCCCTGGGGAGCCTCTTCCAGTGCTCCAGCACCCTCTGGGTGAAGAACCCTTGCCTAATCTCCAGCCTACCCCTCCCCTGGCACAGCTTCATGCTGTTTCCTCAGGTCCTGCAGCAGGTCAGCAGAGAGGAGAGACATCCATGGGTGCTTCAGAGAGAGAGTAACTCAAAAGGAACTTGCAAAGCAAGTCCTGACTTGCAATGTACCACAAGCAACCACCTGTCCCTTGGTGTTGCTGCCCCTGCTCCCTGCACATGCTGACTGATGTCTGGTTGGTTGCAAGAGACAGATTGGAAGGGACTTTAGATCATTATTATTGCAGTTTTGGGGGTGATTTCCAAAATCAAGTCAGAATCCTGCATTCCTCTTGGGCTCAGGTAGGTGAGATGGCAGTCTATGAGCACAGCAGCTATCTGGCTGACCTTCTGTGCCAAGAAATACCCAGGAGGGTTCACCCTTTCCTCACAAGAGCTCCTCAGGTGAGGGCTGAATGCTTACTTGACTAAGTGAAAGCTCCTAGTTAGCTGAGGAGCTCCACCCTGTCCCTTCTCCTGCAGAAGGAGGAACTCCTCTTGCCTCAGTCTCCCTGCAAAGCATGATCATGTGCACTCTACCTCCCAGTCCCACATGGCACTACCAGTGCTGACAGAACAGTCTGCATACCCAAATCTAAGACAGCCCAGAGCTTTGGAGGGCAAGGAGAGGTCTGCTGAGCATGTCTGGCTGTGCCACCTTCCATCTGCAGAGTGGGAACACTGGGACACCACTGAATAATGGGAACACAAAGAGTGGGACACTGTGGAACACTGGGAACACTCTGAAAGGCTGGGACACCACTGAATCATGGGAGCACTGCCCTCCTCCTGCTGGGAAGTGGAGGAGAGCTGGAAGAAGAAGGTCAGCCCTCATGGGCTGAAATAAGAAGAGCTGAAGAGGACAACACAAGAGAGAAGTGATACCAGCAGTAAAACCTAATGAAGGAATGCACACAGCATGTGATGCACAATGCCACTGCTCACCTCCCAGAACATGATGCTCAGCCTGCTCCTGAGCTGCAATCCCTCCTCCCCCCAGCTACCTCCTCCCAGTTTCTATACTGGGCATGATGGCCCAAGGGATGGAATATCCCCTTGGGCAGACTGGGCCAGCTCTCCTGCCTCTGCCCCCTCCCAGCTCCCTGTGAAAACCCCAGTGGAACATGGTCATAACCTAGGGGGTATCCTTCCAGCTGTCTGTTTTGGAGATCTCCCATCAACCACCAGAAACAGCCACAACAGCTCCATGTCCTGCTCTCTACATACCCCAGCTGTACACAAGACATCAGCTAAAGCTCTTGGCAGAAGCCACTAGGTGTTGGAAGTCTGCTGAGAGGTTTGGGAGGCTTTGGAGTTTTGTCTTGTAAAGGAAGAACTGGGTTCTTTGACACCCCTCAGACCAGCATGCTCACCAGGACACCACAACAGCTACCCACAGTCACCTGCAAAACCTGTGCTGGGCAGAATGCTGCCTGACTACCAAATGTAGGAGAGCAGCAGAGCCTCTTTGCTCCCAACCTTCTTGCAGAAGACTGGGCTCACCAGTGAGACCAATCAACTGTTTCACATGGTCTCAGTACTCCCTCCCACCGCCCCCCCTGTGGAAGGTCTCAGCCCTCCACACCTGAGGCACCATCAGAGGATGAGCAGGCAGGGGATCAGCCTTGGGATCCCTGGGGACCCCAGGGGACCAGTGACAGGGCCAGGGGAAATGGCCTCAGGCTGCAGCAGAGGAGGTTCAGGCTGTTTGACATGGTTCCAGTGTGGAAGGTCTCAGCCCCCCACACCTCAGGCACCATCAGAGGATGAGCAGACAGGATACAGATGGTCTTCCTTCCAGAGCCAGGCTCAGAGACAAGCAGCTGATGCCAAAACCCTCTCCTGTTCCTCTCACAAGGCCATCACTGGGGGACAGTTAGCAGAGCACAGGGAAAGTTCTGTCAGGCAGCTCTGCCCCTTGTCTATTCACAAAGAGTAAAGTCTCTTCCCTAAGGCAGACAAAAGGTGTTAGCACATCCTGTTCCTGCCCTTCCCCTACAGAGAGCACTTCAGAAAGAGAGGAACAGGATGATCCAGTGAGCAGCAGTTCAAATGTGAGGCAAGCTGGAGAGAGTTCTCCTCACCAGTCCCCATAATCCTCCCCAAACCTTTCAGAGGGGGAAAACCAGAACATCCTTTCCATAACATGTTCCCTCATTTCTCCAGCTCCCCTCTTCTGAGCTGGAAATGGCTTTCATCTTCTTAAAGATCTCAGTGTTAAAGCCAGAAACAGGCAGAAAGGGAACTGTCAGGAGTCCCAAACCTTCCACAAACAGACTGTTCTCCTCTCCCAGCATCTGAACTTCCAAACCTCCTCTCCACTTGGATGCCCTCCCCTCATTCTGCTCGGGGTCTTCTCCCAAGTCTCATTTACAACACAATGAGGCTGTAATTCCCATCTGATACTTGTGGAACTCCCAACTCCCCAAAGCATCCAAGCTCAGAGGGGACCTAGCTGCACTCTGGATTCATTTCTGTGACCACTGCTGCAAGCTGCTGCTAACAGGAGCAGCTCCTTCCAGGCATGCCCTGGCACAGCTGCACACCCATGACAAAAGCAAAGGGTCACTCCATGCTCTGAACTGTGCTTCAGATCCTGCCACTCTTGGGCCCTGTAGGACATTTTGCTCCAGCTGCTGGAGCTGTTTCAGTTCCTCCTCTCAATGCCTTGGATGGGCACCAGGAGAGGAGAAGGATTCTGCCTGCAGGGCTAAGTATGTACTTTATACTGTGCTGTAAAATCTCTTTTAACAAGCCTTCCCCTCTTTCATGTTGAGTTTTACCCAGAGGGGGAGAACAAACCAAGATCCAAGAGAGCAATGCTGCCTGCTTTGAAAGGTGAATTCTTTCCAGAGGAACTGCTCCACAGCCCTGCTGTCCATCTGGCCTTTCTTTACCATGCTGAATCTCTTCCCAGGTTCACTGCTCTAAATAACACACAGGCTACTTGGATCTGTTTCAGTGGGTTGGACTGCTCACCTCCACAGCTCCTGACACCAGGAACAATGGAAATGTCCATCCCAGCCTCTCAGATAAGGGAAACACTGCTCCTCTGCTGGAGCCTGACCTTTGCCAGGGGGAAGAGCCAGTTGAAAGCATAAAAAACCCTCATAATATTAGAACAGCAAAGCATGAAATGTTAAGTGACTCAACTTTGGAGTGGATTCCCAGGGTTCCACTGGCACACAGCAGGAGAAGAGCTACAGGAACAGACTTTTCATATTCATATGAGGGCAGATTTAGATTGGATCTTAGGAAGAAATTCTTTCCCCAGAGGGTGCTGAGGCACTGGCACAGGTTGCCCAGAGAGGCTGAGGCTGCTCCATCCCTGGCAGTGTTCAAGGCCAGGCTGGATGTTGCCCTGGGCAACCTGGGCTAGTGGGTGGCATCCTGCCCATGGCAGGGGGTTGGAGCTAGATGATCTTTAAGCTCCCTTCCAACCTGGGCCATTCTATGAATCTGTGATTTCTTAGAGGAAAAACATCTCTTCTAGAAAGAAAGGAGCTTTACCTGGTCTCACAGGGCTCTCAGCTTTACTCTGAGTGCATTCCAGTGCAGTCCCCACCATCCTTCCCACCTGCTCTTCCAGGTTCTCCCAGTTCCCTTCAACACTGCCTTGCAGCCTGAGGGCATCTTCCCAGGTTCAAACCAGGATGTGGTCATTCAGTTCCTTCTCATTCTTCCTGAAAATGCCATGCCCAGAAGTCCTTGGATGGAGCCACGCTGGGTTTAGATTACAGAGCCCCAAAGACATGAATACAAACTAAATCACCAAAGGAAGAACAAGCTGTAATGGAAGGAATCAACTGCCCCAGCCTTTGTGAAGCTTTAGGAGGCTCTAAAAGGAAAAGGACCTGGGGGTGCTGGTGGTCAGGGGCTGAAGATGAGGCAGCAGAGTGCCCAGGTGGCCACGAAGACCAACAGCATCCTGGCTTGGATCAGCACTGGTGTGGCAGCAGGGCTAGGGCAGGGATTGGCCTCCTGGACTCAGCAGGGTTGTTGGACCAAGCCCCAGCTGGCTCCAACCTCCTCTCAGGGAGTTGCAGAGAGTGAGAAGGTCTCCCCTGAGCCTCCTCTTCTCCAGGCTAACCAAGCCCAGTGCCCTCAGCTGCTCCTCACAACCCTTCTGCTCTCATCCTACACGAAGAAACAGAAGCACTGACCTCAAACCTGCACGGGGGCAGAAGCTTTAAGGAGGAAGCAAAGGACATCTACACAAATCTGTGTGTCTGTTGAATGTGCAGCCATTACCTTGAGAGACAGAGAGCTCAGCCAGCCTGTGGGGCAGCTCTGAGGTGCCAGCCCCAGCAGGAGAGCCCAGGATGTCTGGCAGGGCGTTGCGGCGGCCGGCGCGGCCCGAGGCTGCGAAGTCTGTGAGCACAGGCTCCACATCAGCCATTGCTGCCTCCTCTCACAGCCACATCTGCACGGGGACAAACACAGGGAGAGAACAGCTGTAGCCCAGAGAGCTGCTAAGCACCTGCTCCACAATACAACAGCCCCAGGCTCTGCCCAGGAGCTCTGCTGTCATGAAAAGCCTTACTGGTCCATACTGAGTGCTTAGACTCTACTGGAGCCCCAGGGGAGGAGAGAAGAGTCTGTGGGCACTTGCTTAGGATGCCACTTGCACATCAGAGGGCACAAGGACCAGCTCTGTACCTCCAAAAACCTGGGGATGGGGTCCCCAACAGCCCTTTCTGCCAACCACTGCTGTGGCTGTGGTTTTGCCACACAAACACTCAGGAAGGGAACATGTTTGTCTCTCTTGTCCTTTAGTTTCAATCTGGGTTAGATTCTTAGTTATAATCCTGTTAGAACAAACTGCTTCACAGAGGATACAAACCCTGCAAAAAAAAGAGCTCTCAAAAACCAAACTAAAACTCTGCATAACATTTCTTTATGCTGCAAAGATCCCCAATGGCTGGGAAGCTGGCCAGTGGAAAAGGGCCTGGGGGTGCTGGTTAACAGCAGCTGAAGGTGAGGCAGCAGAGTGCCCAGGGGGACAAGAAGGCCAACAGCATCCTGGCTGGGATCAGCACTGGTGTGGCAGCAGGGCTAGGGCAGGGATTGTCCTCCTGGACTGGGCACTGGGGAGGCCACAGCTCCAATCCTGGGCTCAGTTTTGGGCTCCTCACTCCCAGAAGGACATTGAGCTGCTAGAGGGTGTCCAGAGAAGGGCAAGGAAGGGTCTAGAGCACAAGTGTTGTGAGGAGCAGCTGAGGGAACTGGGCTTGGTTAGCCTGGAGAAGAGGAGGCTCAGGGAAGACCTTCTCACTCTCTGCAGCTCCCTGAGAGGAGGCTGGAGTCAGCTGGGGCTTGGGCTCTTCTCCCAGGTGACTAGAGATAGAGCAAGAGGCAATGGCCTCAAGTTGCAGCAGGGGAGGTTCAGGTTGGATCTGAGGAAGAATTTCTTGGCTGCCAGAGTGGTTAGGCATTGGCCCAGGCTGCCCAGGGCAGTGGTGGAGTCACCACCCTGGAGGGGTTCCAAACCCATGGAGAGGTGGCACTTGGGGCCATGGGTTAGTGCCATGGGGGTGTTGGGTCAACAGCTGGACTGGATGCTCTTGGAGATGTTTTCCAGCCTCACTGATTCTAGGATTCTAGAGGGAAAAAAGAGGCAAATCAAAGATCCCAGAGGACTTGCTCTGATGTGCAGGAAGGGAGGGTCAGGAATGGGATTCCTGATGCTGACCTGGCATTTCCACCAGAAAGAACCTTTTCCTTTTCTCCCTCCAAGTGCCCTTCAGCTGTGTCCCTCCAACAGCAAGAAGAAATAGTCTTCATCTGCTTTGTGATCAAAGAAATTAAACCTGCCTGGGGAGAAATGAAGGCATGGATAAAACCTGCAAGTCTGAGAGACAACTTGGACACACAACTAAAGCACAGTGACTAACTCAAGTTCTGACCTGGAGATGTGGCAGGAAGCTCATGTCTTGCAGGAAAAGAGTCCAGGCCAGTCCAAATCAATCCTTTCCATAAGTAGCAAAGAAATAAAACCTAGAAATGGATATTCCAGAGTGCAACTGAGAGAACAGATGTGGAAAACATGTGTACCAACAGCCCTGGTTAGATCTAGCATTGTGCTAGGCATTTATCAGAAGGGGGGAGGTCAGCACTTGCCAAAAAACAGCCAGCTCAGGAGACTGGATCCAGTCACAGCCACTCTCCTGGCCTTCTGAGACTCTTCATACCTCCCCAACACTAGGTCTCCTAAATATGCTTCTCCACATGCTCCCCAGAGCAAGTAAAGAGGCTGTGACTGGCTCTTCAGAACAGGAAATGCTCAGGATCTCCTTTGGATTAGTAAAGCTCTTAACACTGGTTCCCAAGGCCAAAGCAGCACAGCTGCTGCAGCCCCTGCCTGCTTCATCTCAGCCATCTAGCTGCTGAGATAACACTGCTGGAAGCTGACTGCTCTTCACAGAAAGATCCCTGAATCCCAGCATGGCTGGGGTTGGGGTTGGAAGGGACCTCTGGGGATCATCCAGCAGGGTCACCTCCAGCTGCCTTGGGAATCTCTTCCCAGAAGGAGACTCCACAGCCTCTCTGGGCAGCCTGGGCCAGGGCTCCACCACCCTCACAGCAAAGAATCTTCTCCTCCTGCTCAGCTGGAACCTCCTGGGTTCCAGTTTGTGCCCAGTGCCCCTTGGCCTGGCCCTGGCCACCACTGAGCAGAGTCTGGCCCCAGCCTCTTGCCCCCAGCCTTCAGCTCTTGCTGGGCATGGAGCAGCTCCCCTCTGGGGCTGCTCTTCTCCAGGCTAAGCAGCCCCAGGGCTCTCAGCCTTTCCTCCTGCCAGAGATGCTCCAGTGCCCTCAGCATCTTTCTAGCCTCCCCTGGCCTCTCTCCAGCAGCTCCTTGTCTCTCTGGAACTGGGGAGCCCAGAACTTGACCCAGGACTCCAGCTGTGGCCTCCCTAGGGCAGAGGAGAGGGGGAGAAGAACCTCCCTTGCCCTGCTGCTCACACTCTTCTTCATGCAGCCCAGGAGGCCACTGGCCTTCTTGGCCACAGGACACATTGCTGCCTCATGGTGACCTGGCTGTCCAGCAGCACTCCCAGATCTACAGAATGGCATCAACATCAAAACAGACAAAGGACTTCCTCAAACTTGTCTTGTGGACTTTAGTTCTCTCTTCTCTCCTGCCTGGATGCTTGGATCACTGAATGGTTACTTCTGCAGTGGAGCAAATCTGCTCTGCTACTCATGCCATAAGAAGATAACTCTCTCTCTGCAGAACATTTTCATCCTACCATCCTGTGCACTTGTGTCAGACCCTTCCCTTCCCAGCTCACTTCTTTCTCCCCTGATGTAATCCCTCTTCATGGCACAACACCAGACAAGGCAGGAAGATGCTGCAGGACCCAGTCTGAGATGCTTCCATCTATGTGCATTTTGATTGATGCACTTCCTTACACAAGTGTGCAGAGACAAATCTGGAGCTCTGGCAGCAGATCAGCTGATCATCACCCCTCACTCCTGGGGCCATCACTCCAACACAGCCACCTAAAATAATCAAACTGCACTATCCCTTCTATATAGAGAGTTACCAATATGTTTCAACTTTGTTTTTCTGCAGCACACTTAAGATCTCAGAGGTTAAGGAGAAGGCTGAGGTCAAAAGTTAAAGGCTAGCACAGGACAGAGGTTGTGGAAGCTTCAACCCTGGAAGCTTTGAAGGCCAGGCTGGTTGGGGCTGTGGGCAACCTGCTCTAGTGGGAGGTGTCCCTGGCAGGCAGGGGGGTTGGGACTAGCTGATCTTGAAGGTCCCTTCCCATTCTGGCAGCTCTGTGATTCTATGACATTCTCCAAGCACACTGAGGCCAGGGACTACCCCAGCAGGCTCAGAACTGATAAGACAAACCAAAACTCTTAGGTGCATCAAACCCAAAGCTTAACTGCACCTCCCAAGAGGAGAGGCCACATTCCAACCAGTTTGCTGCTGTGCTTTCAATAAAGGCTCTTTGATGTCCAAAGAAATGGCTTTGATTTCACACTGGTGCTCTCTCCAAGGCCTACACCCAAGTGAGGATGGATGCAAAGTTTCTCCACTCTTCCCTTCCCTCTCCCTTTCATTTTTGGAACCTGCCCATCAGGAAATAATTCTCTTTTTGGCACCTTGCATCTGTTCTGTGTCACATTTTTCATGCTTCCTCAGAGAGTAAACAGTAGTGACAGTGTGCACAGCCTCTACTCTCCTCCCAACATCTCCTTCAGCTTCACTGCACTCATCTGCTGCAGCCTTAGCCAAGGCACAGGCAGACCCTGCCAGAGCCTGCATGCAGCTGCCTCACACAGCTCAGCTGTCACTTCTCTCCCACCTCACTGCTCAGCAGACTGATGGGCTGAAGCTACATTCCCAGAGCAGAAGGTCCCATACTTCCCCAGCTCCCTCCTTTCCACAGCACAAAACCTGGCCCCCCAGAAGCAGAAAGCAGAGCACAAGAGGGATGCAGGCTCTGTGCAGAGGGGCAGCAGCAGGAAGGCAGGAGGAGCTCCCAGAGAAGCTCACCTACTAAAATCAGAGACCTGAAGATTTGCCTGGCATCCCAAGCACTAGTCCATCAGCATTCCATGGCACCAGGCTAACCTGGGGCTCATGACACAGCACTAAGGGCTTTTGGGGAGTACTGAGTGCATCTCACAGGCATAGAATCACAGAAACAGTCTGGCTGGAAAAGACCTCCAAGAGCATCCAGTCCAACCACCCACCCAACCCTGCCATGCTTACCATAAACCATGCCCCAGGCACCACAACCCCATGGTGTCTGAACCCCTCCAGGGATGCTGACTCCACCACTGCCCTGGGCAGCCTGGGCCAGTGCCTGAGAACCCTCCTGGGGAAGAAATGCTTCCTAATGACCAACCTGAACCTCTCCTGGAGCAACTTGAGGCCACTGCCTCAAATAGACCAACCCCCACCTCACTACCACCTCCTCTCAGGGAGCTGCAGAGAGTGAGAAGGTCTCCCTTGAGCCTCCCCTTCTCCAGGCTAACCAAGCCCAGTTCCCTCAGCTGCTCCTCACAACACTTGTGCTCTAGACCCTTCCCCACCTTCCTTGCCCTTCTCTGGACACACTCCAGCACCTCCATGTCCTTCTTGGAGTGAGGAGCCCAAAACTGAGCCCAGGATTGGAAGTGCAGCCTCATACCTGCCTCTGAAACCCCTGCAGGAGCACAGAGGATTCACAGCAGAGCACTCAGGTGTGCAAGGGGGAAGGAAATGCTCTGCTTGTGAGAGGTGACTGCAAGCAGCCTCAAGGGAGTGTCCTCAGCCAATGCAAATGGCAGGTAAGCTACCAGTGAGATCTCCTCTAAACCAGACAGGTAGTTTGTTCATCTTTGGATCCCCTTTTGTTGGCAGCACAGCCAAGCCCCTGGGGGGAAATGAGTCACAGAAGCTGGGGAGCATTTGTGTGAATAAATGACACAGGGAAAGAACAATCAGTCTCCTGAAACAACCTGCTGTTGAGGATCAAGGGAGAAAATGCTTCTTGGTGCTCAGCTCTAGCAGGTGCCAGGGTCCACATGAAATGTCAGCACTCTCTTCCTCACCTCATCTGTTAGGAAGCAGCTAAATGGCCATCATACACATCTGTGAAAGCTCTTCTCCTTCTGATCTCTTCTCTGTCTTACACAGAGGCAAACAGCCCAGGGCACTGTGCACCTCCCACCAATCCATCTGTCTCTGGCCCCTCAGTGCCCAGAGACAGCAGGTGATTCACAGACACACACCAGCAGAGCAAAGCAAGCCTCAGATTTTCTCCTCTGCCAGATAATGTTGAGACTGGGGCAAAAACCTCATGGATTTTTCCAGAGCTAGGGAATATGAGGGTAGAACCTGTCAGGGAATGGGCCAGCCCCACCCTGCCCCACTGAGGAGCACTAGGGAGAGAGAATCTCCAAGAAATGACAAAGAAATTACCCCCAAACCCCCAATCCCTTGAGGCCTCCTGAGGGAGGCTCCAGACTCCCTGGTCAGCCACAGTCCTCACTAAGAACTTCTTCCTTCCAAGGTATTTTGGACTCCTTTCCTGCCTCTGCTGAAGGGTTTATCTGCAGCACTCCACTGGCTCCTGCCTTCCTATTTTTAGGTGGCTTCATTTGTTCCCTTCAGCTCCCTGCTGAGAGGACAGCATCCATCAGAGCCACTCAGACACCTCCCTGATGCTGATGCTATTTCAGAGTGTCTCTTCTCCCTACAAGAAAAGGCCTAATGGGGGAGATTCATCCCACTTCCAACCCTAAACAAGTCAGGAGAATTACAGCTGGGATTCATTTGCTTTCATTCCTTTAGCCTTTCAATATACTCCTGTTTTATGAAGGGATGAATCATCTCCATTACCTTCCAGTGCCCTCAGCTGAGGACATGAAACCAGCTTCCCATCCTAGAGGTTCATCCTTATAGACCAGCTTGGCAAATATGGCCTATTTGGAGCAAAATTATAGTCAAATATATTAAGGAACTCATTTGATGGTCTCCTGGAGCTTGCTGAGCAACTGAGGGAAAGTATTGTCCCAAAAGTGGGAGGAGTGGCTGATAGCCCAGAGTGCTGTGGAGCCATCCAGAAGGAGCTCACCAGGCTGGAGGTGGGCAGAGAGGAACCTTCTGGAATTCACCCAAGGCAAGTCCTGCACCTGGGAAGGAATAACCCCATGGAGCAATCCAGGCTGGGGTTGAGCTGCTGGAAAGGAGCTCTGCAGAGAAGGATCTGGGGTCCTGGTGGGCAACAAGTTGTCCAGGAGGCAGCAATGTGCCCTTGGGGCCAGGAAGGCAAATGGTCTCCTGGGCTGCACTGGCAGCAGGTGGAGGGAGGTGATCCTGCTCCTCTCCTTAGACCTGGGGAGGCCACACCTGGAGAACTGGGCTCAGTTCTGGGCTCCTCAGCACAACAGAGACGTGGAGATCCCAGAGAGAGTCCAGCAGAGAGCTCCAAAGATGCTTCAGGGGCTGGAGCATCTCCCTGGGGAGGAAAGGCTGAGGGAGCTGAGCTTGGGCAGCCTGGAGAAGAGGAGGCTGAGAGGGAACCTTCTCCAGGGAGAGAAGTAATTTAACATTCAGTTTGCCACATTCTGAGTGAGAGGTGGGGTTGATTTTGACATGTCAGAGCAGAGTCACTCACCTACAAGGAGGAGCAAAAGCAAGAAGCAAGATCTGTCCAGGCAGATGCTTTCACTTGGCTTTCCTCTGGAGCAGAAGTGGATGGGATTTTCCTGCTGCTAACTATTTTCTCCCTAGGCTCTTGGTGACCTCTGCAGTTCTCACTTGCTTCATCCCCACAAGCACACAAACATGACCTCACTGGATTCCCTTGCCCTGGCAAGAGCCTGTGTCCAGCCCTGGTGGTTAGGAAGCCAGGAGAGCTCAGACCTTACTTGTTTGGCTTGATCAGATGGAGGGTGGTTTGTCTGCACTCTCATCTGTCACTGAGACAAGGTGGCCAAACCCTGGCAGCCACACAGGCCATGGAGGAGATGTGGCATCCTCCACCTCAACTCCTCTCTCACTTGCCCTGAAAGAGCCATTCTGCCTCTCTTCCTGCTCTCCCATGGCAGGACCTTCCCTCCTCTTCCTCTGCCCTTCTACAGCAGCCAAATCAATATCTTTACCCCAGGACATTCCCAAATACACACAGAAAGTGCCAGTGCCCTCTCCTCATCCAGCCTTTCCCACCCTGGAGGACCACAGCAAGAGCCCAGAGTGTCCCCAGCAGAAGCAGCTCTTCCCCAGGAGGCACAAGGTGTGAACCTCACCCCAGGAAGGGAGAGGAATGAGGAAGACAACCTGGAGAGAGAGAGAGAGAGTTACTCCCATCTGCCATTCCCTGAAGGCACCCTGCTGCTGAGGAATGTGGCACCTGCAAGAGCTCATTTCCAGCTGGTTAAAGATTGCTCTTCAGTGCTGACATGCTGTAGCTTCTCAATGTCATGGTGAATTGGAACTATTACCCTTGCAAGCTCCTCCCAGGATCCTGCAGCCTGCAGAGTGTTTGGCCAGTGCCTGCACATACCTGGGTGACACACTGTGGCAGGCCAGGAACTGCTGAATGCTCACTAAGAGTTTTTTTTCCCCATCTGCTAGGGCAATGACCTCTTCTGAAATGCCTCTGAGCTCTCAACATTTCCTGCTTTAGCTTTGTCAGCACAACCACACTGCAGCCAGACACCTGGCACTGCACATTCACCTCCTTCTCTTGTGGTTTCAAGGCAAAGTCCTCACAAGAGGAATTTTCCCCCCATTTTCATGGACTCATTTAGGCTGGAAAAGATCCCTGAGATCAACAAATCCAACCACCCATCCAGCACCCCCATGCCACCAAGCCATGGCCCCAAGTGCCACCTCTCCATGGGTTTGGAAGCCCTCCAGGGATGGTGACTCCACCACTGCCCTGGGCAGCCTGGGTCAATGCCTAACCACTCTGGCAGCAAAGAAATTCTTCCTAAGATCCAACCTGAACCTCCCCTGCTGCAGCTTGAGGCCATTGCCTCTTGTCCTATCACTAGTCACTTGGGAGAAGAGCCCAAGCCCCACCTGGCTCCAGCCTCCTCTCAGGGAACTGCAGAGAGTGAGAAGGTCTCCCCTGAGCCTCCTCTTCTCCAGGCTAACCAAGCCCAGTTCCCTCAGCTGCTCCTCACAACACCTGTGCTCTAGACCCTTCCCCACCTTCCTTGCCCTCCTCTGGACACACTCCAGCACCTCAATGTCCTTCTTGGAGTGAGGAGCCCAAAGCTGAGCCCAGTAAGTAAATTCAGGAGACAAAGGTGAAGCTGTCTGCCTGCTCAGTTTGTTGGAGGCAGGATGGAGAGAAGCACAGCTCTCCCAACTGAAGCTCACTAGGAGTGGTAGATGCTTAGGAAACCTTGTTGAGATATTTCACAAGCAGCCTAAAAGAGGCAGAGAACAGAAAGGGTAGAACACAGCAAATAAGAGCAGAAGAAAAAACCCCTCCTCAGAGGCCAGCAGGAAAGGGCTGCTGAACACCAGAGACACCCAGAAACAACTAGAGCATGAGCTCAATGGCTGGGTTTAGCTGAGCACAGCAAAACAGCAAGGGAAAGCTGAACTGTAGCCAAGAGAGAACCAAAGCTTGGATCCATTTAAAGTCAGTAGAGCACCAATTCCCACAGAGGAGCACAAGCCTTACAGGCTGACTTCTGGCCTTCAGCTTTCCACCCAGGGCATTAAGAACCATGTCATAAAGCAAGCTCTCCATCCTGCTGTAAAGCAAGGGAAGCTCCTGCATGAACAGTGCTGTCATCTTCACCCCAAAGGTGGCAACTGCTGCCTGGACAGTGTGTGAGAGAGCAAGTCCTGTGTGGTCAGTGGCATTCTGCTACCCAAAGCACTGAGCTCTACCCATGGCTTACAAACTGCTCTCACACTGCTGGAAGAGAAACACTTTCCCACCACATCTTAGTGTCTACAGCAGAGTTAGTATTCCAGCATCCACAGACAAGAGAGTGTCACAGCAGACAAGAAATCCACCTGGAAATAAAGACACTGCTTCAGTTGGTTCTGGCTCTCAGCTATCTGCATGCAGAACCCACCAGCCTGCAGGGAAGAGGTCATCTCCTGTGGCTTCAGAGCACTATGTCCACTCCTGCTCACCACCACCCCCTCACAGACAAGTGCTAAGTACCTTCAAGTTGATGGTTCAGCTATGCTGTCAGCCCCACAGCATGGTCCTTCTTGAAGGGGGCTGAGAGTGAGCTCCAGAAGACAGCCCCTGAGAAGCAGCCCCAGAGAGGAACATCCAGGAAGGTGCCAGCAGCTCTGGCTTCCACTATCTCCTCAGAAATAACCAGCTGTGTAGCTAGCAGAGAATCAAATCACCACTGCAGGAGCCTCCTTGCTTTTCACCACCAGGAAAGGCTGAAACAATCTGAAGCCACACAAATAAAAAAGCTTCTTGTGTGCTGAGGACGTCAGCAGGGGGAAAAAAAGGAAAGGAAAGGAACACAGGAGAGAAATTAACTTCTCCAGTGAGGAAATGACTCAAATGTTCTCTGCAAAGTCAGGACACTCTCCACCTGACTTTTCTCCAGGGGTGGGGTGTGGGGCTGGGAGGAAGGTGAGGGTTTATTTCCCCACTGGGGAAGGAGCCTGGCTGAGTAAAGCTGAGCTGCTGTAAAGGGAGAGCAACCTCCCAGAGGTGACCACAGAATCACTGAGGTTGGAAGAGACCTCTAGGGTTATCCAGTGCAACCAGCAACCCAACACCCCCATGGCACTAACCCATGGCCCCAAATGCCACCTCTCCATGGGTTTGGAAGCCCTCCAGGGATGGTGACTCCACCACTGCCCTGGGCAGCCTGGGCCAATGCCTAACCACTCTGGCAGCCAAGAAATTCCTCTTAAGATCCAAGATGTTCCTCTGGCTGTACACCAGGGCAACCAAGCTTGGAGCCTTGCCACAAACTGTTCCCCTCAGCCAATGACTTGGGTACCAGAGTGACAAGGGTTATATGAATTGAGCCTTCAAGTCAGGTAGGTATTTATTTGGGGACAGACTGAAACCAGACTGAAGTCTGACCTGTTCAGCAATTCAACCCTTGCCCAGGACAACCTTTTCCTCCCCATACCTCTCCAGGATGAACATCATTCCCACTGCACTTCCATATGAAGTGACTCAGCTGACCTTGGATCTCTTCCTCCCTCTTCTGTAGCTTGTTGCAGGCCATGCACAAAGCCAGAGAAGATGCTCACAGCCACCAAGAGTCTCCAGGCTGAGCAGCTCACCCCAACCTGTGTGCCAAGGATGGGCAACTACTTAGTGATCCAGCAGGGCTTTGTATTCTGCAGAGCTTTCCTCTTTGGGAGAGGGGGCATGGGGCCAGCTTGCCAGTTTGGCTGTGAGAGATGGAGAGCAGAGCAGGTGGTGCTCCTGAGCAGGCATCCAAAATCAGCTCTGCCATTCCCAACAGGGCTGGCACCCAGTCTGCTCCCCAGATGGTTGGCTCTTGTGTGTCTCTGTTGCTAACAGGAACACAGCAAAATCAGAAGGGAAAGCCCTTTCCCAAGGAGAACTCAGAAACCAGGGAAACAGAAGGAAAACCACACAGAAGAAGGCAACAGTCAGGAAGTGAAGTCACTTCCCATGTCACAGGCTTCCCAAGGAAGGAACCAGCTGGGGAAGCTCTCCCTGCTATGCCAAGCAATCCAGTGTTTGCCTCCCCTGTCTGGAGTAGTTTTGGCTGGCATTTTCCACTCTTGTTTATACAGCTTGATGCAAAGCAGCCTATTAAGAAGCTTGTTCATTCTTTATTAACAAACATGATCTCTGAAAGGACAGATGCTCCTGTGCACCATCCCCTCAGGCTTCAGACAGGCTCCCTGCCAGTGTTTCTGCTCCATGCTCTGCACAGTCTGAGTCTGAACTGCTCAGTGCTGGGCTCTGCTTTAGCTCTTTCCATCTCTGAAATGCTCCTTGCAGCTCACTGCTCTCCTATCCACTCATGGGGGGGAATGAAAAGTCACAGGGGAAAATTCACTTTAGGAACCTGACCCCTGGAGTGACTCAGGCTTCTAAAAGGAGGTGTCTTCAGGACAGCTGAAGGGCACACAATGCAGTGAGGAGGTGACAGAGGTGACTTAAAGGATTGCTAACTACACTCACCTTTAACTGGAACCATGTCCCATTTATCTATTCTATTAGGAGCCACTTACTGCCTAGCAAAAGGCAACTGCAAGAGGGGAAAATGTCAAAGCAATAAACTGAGCCAAATGCCACTTCAGCTCCAAGCTGCAGCACTGGGCAGCACTGCACTGCAGAGCTCCAGGACACAGGAGCACTCACTCCATCAAGGGTTTCATTTCCCTAGCTGCAGGCTTCCACACCATGGGGCCACAAGTGCTTGGTTTATCTTAGCTCCTAGTTTCATCTTTCAAAAGAGCAGCTGCAGGCTTCAGAGAGACCACCAGGACACAACAGGGAACCACAGAGACACTGAGGTTGGAAAAGAGTCCCCAGATCATCAAGTCCAACCATCCACCCAACACCTCCCTGCTGGGAGGGAAATGGCAAACTGGCAGAGCCAGGGCTCTGAGGGCAACATGCAAGGTAGTGTTCAGTTGCCAGCTGTCTCTTTGTCACCCTTGTCAGCACAGACACTGCCCTTCTTTATCTTCTCTCACTTCTGTAAGCTGATGGAGAAAGGGATTGAGTGGAGAGAGAGACAGAGGAGAAGATGAGAAGGGAACATTTCCATTTCTGCCCTAAGAGAGCCTCTTAGCCTCAACATGAAGCCTTCCCCTGCAGCCCTCCAGAAGTGTGTCTCTTTACAAAGCCAGCCTGGAGATGGACTGGTGTGAGGTGCAGAGGGCCCTGGGGTGCAGCTGTTACTGTGGTGACCACTTTTACAGATAGCATGTCAGAGACTATAACTGCCCTCCAAAAATCTTCTGCAGAGTGCAATAACCTGCCCAGAAATCAGCTGTTGCTTCACTCAGGCCTGGCTCTGGCACTTTGCTGATTGGTGACTGCAGGCCCCCCCAGATGGCATGAAGATGTTTAGGAGCTGATTTCTCTGCCCTTCTGTGGGACAAACAGGCAAGACTGGCTCCACAATACAAGAGGAAAGACAAATCCTTCTGACCACTAGCCCTCCCCAGCCCCTTCTGAGTCTGTGGCTCTTTCTGAACCATACAACAGCATCCTGGCTTGGAGCAGCACTAGAGCAGCAGCAGGACTAGGGCAGGGACTGTCCTCCTGGAGTGGGCACTGGGGAGGCCACAGCTCCAGTCCTGGGCTCAGTTTGGGGCCCTTCACTCCAAGGACATTGAGCTGCTGGAGTGAGTCACCACCCCTGGGGGGATTCCAACACCATGGAGAAGTGACACTTGGTGACATGGTTTAGTGGCATGGTGGCCACCCAACCAGTGGCAGAACACAGAACACTAAGGTTTCTAGCCCAGCATTTGCTGCCTGGTGCTGTGGCAAGGCAGAACATGAAGTTTCTAACAAGAAGACCTCAAAAGACAAGAATCATTTTCAGTTTGGGTTTCTACCCCCAGAAACTGGTGTAGGAGACCCTCTCCAACCAGCCCCCAGCAATGCCCTGCAGAGGGGCAGCACTAGTCCCTCCTCTGGCAGGGAGACACATGTGCCTTCTAGTTTTGGAGAGGCAGAAAGCAGAACCTGACCACAGAAAACTGCAAAGGCATTGTGGGCTCCTAAGACATTCCAGCTTCCCAGTGAGAATGGGCAAGGGCTCCAGTAACTCTTCATTCCCCTGCAGAAGCATTAGCCAATGATCAGCACTCTGAGGGCCCAAGCAGAAAAGATCCTAAGATTATCAATTCTGTCTCCTTCTTGATACTGGGACTGCTCCTCCTGTGCTGAACTCTGCCTGAATGGTAAAATGGGAAGTTTCTCAGCACAGAAAGAGCTGCAGATCCAGGTCCTGCCATGGGGATCATCCCTGAAGCCCAGCAGCTCTCTGCTGGTGGCTAACAGAGGCAGCCCTGCAGTGCTGCAGGCTGCCCTTCTGAAAGGGCAGCAGCAGCAGCAATCAATCCCTCAAGAGGTGCTCTTCACAGCAAGGGGATGAGGAGGAAATCTGAAAGGCAAATGTCCTAAAGAATCAACACCTGCTCTCCAATCTACAGAGACAGCCCTGACCTTGGGCAGTCAGTAGATGACAATTGATGTGCTGTATCTGCTGTAAATAAAGCCAGCAGCAGAGATGGGAGAGCTGAAGTCAGCAGTTCCAAACCTAAATCCCTCTCTAGAACCAGGCCTGGAAGGAAAAGGGTGTCAGGAGCCCAAGCACACCCCAACTGCAGCTTGCCAATGTTCTGCTGGAGCAACCTGCTGGCACACCAGAGCCTGCCAAAGGCTGAATGGCTTTTGAGGGTGAGGGGAAGGCAGCCCCTAGGCAATAATTCCTATCTGACTCCTGAAGAGGTGGATAGGAAAAGCAGAAGTGGCAAAGGGTTTTCTTCAGTTTTTGTTCTTGCACTGTGCTGGCCAGACACAGCTGCAGCCCAAGGGCTTCTCTGAAGGTTAGGACTGCACCTCTCAGTTTCTGTGCTCACTGAAGTCATAGAATCATTGAATCCCCAGAGCTGGGACCTTCAAGATCATCTAGTGCCAACCCCCTGCCTGCCAGGGACACCTCCCACTAGAGCAGGTTGCCCACAGCCCCAGCCAGCCTGGCCTGAAAAGCTTCCTGGGATGGAGCTTCCCCAGCCTCTCTGGACAACCTGTGCCAGTGTCTCCCCACCCTGACAGTGAAGAACTTCCTCCTCATATCCAATCTAAATCTCCCCTCCTCTAGTTTGCATCCATTCCCCCTAGCCCTATCATTACCTGACCTCCTAAAAAGTCCCTCCCCAGCTTCCTTAATGAATTCATGAGCTAATGTTTGATTGCTCCAGGATGTGTGCTTGGAACACATCTGGGAGCTGACAGCCAAGATGCTATATAAATATACATACATACATACATGAAAGTGATACCTGGATGAGGAACATCTACAAAGAACCAACCTCTCCTGCAATGTTGGTCTTTCAACTACAGAACTGGAGGCTGAAGAATGGCTACCAGCTCCCACCAACCTGACACAACCAACAGAGCTCAGTCAGGAGGCAAAATAACCTAACTCCCTAGGGAATGAGCTGCAAGCTCACATCACTTCCCCACTGCAAGTGGATATTTTCACTGTAACTGTAGGTGACTCTCCAATTCCAAGTCAGAATGGACCAACAGCCTTTCTAAGATTACAGGCAGCAAGAAAATATGCTGAGTCTGCAGATCCAGGAAAGCTGTGTTAAGCAGACTGCTTGTTCAGGCTGCTTACTAAGGGACCTGAAACAGTGCAGTGGCTGTAGAGGAAAACTAACTGAGTGAAACAACAGCATCAACAGGTCAGGTGGAACTTCCTGTCTTCCAGTCTGTGCTCACTGCCTCCTGTCCTGCTTGGCCCCATAGAGAAGAGCCTGACTCCAGCCTCTTGCCACCCTCCCTTCAGCTCCTTCTCTCCATGGAGAAGGTTCCCTCTCAGCCTCCTCTTCTCCAGGCTGCCCAAGCCCAGCTCCCTCAGCCTTTCCTCCCAAGGGAGATGCTCCAGCCCCTGAATCACCTTTGGAGCTCTCTGCTGGACTCTCTCCAGGAGCTCTGTGTCTCTCTATTTATTTACTGTTTGGATTTATTGTATCTGTACTTATCTATCTTCATATCAACGACATAAGACAGCACTGCAGCTCCTCTGCACCTCCCATTTGCAAACCAACTGGTGCTCATCTCTGGCAGGTCCCAGCACTGCTCTACCCTCAGCTCCCCTTTCTCCTTGCCTTCCCTCCCTGAATTCAGAGACACAAATCTACAGGAAAAAGTGTGAAGACAGTTTCTGAAGAGATGTGAAGTGGAGAACAGAGTGTCTGCTGTGTTCCTCACTCAAAATAACCCCATGTGCCTTTCATACAGCCCATATGCTTATTTTCTTACCCATTTTTAAACTCCCATACTTATACCAGCCATGATCATGTTGTAATTTTCCTTTCTCAGCTTCAGGTTCCTCCTCCCTGAGGATTCACTGCTCTGAATAAACCCAGAACAGCTCCAGCTGCTCCCAAGATAGGTCCTGGCTGTGCTGGATTGTGCAAGCAGAGCTCCAACACCACTGAGCTGTTTTTAGCTGCCAGTGCTGCCTGAGGCTGAGCATCTTCCCCCTCATCACAGCCCATCTAGTGCTGAGCCATCTCTCTTCATGCTTTGGAACCCCTCCAGGGCTGGTGACTCCACCACTGCCCTGGGCAGCCTGGGCCAATGCCTAACCACTCTGGCAGCCAAGAAATTCTTCCTCAGATCCAACCTGAACCTTCCCTGCTGCAACCTCAGGCCATTGCCTCTTGTCCTCTCACTAGTCACCTGGGAGCAGAGCCCAAGCCCCACCTGGCTCCAGCCTCCTCTCAGGGAGCTGCAGAGAGTGAGAAGGTCTCCCCTGAGCCTCCTCTTCTCCAGGCTAAGCAAGCCCAGTTCCCTCAGCTGCTCCTCACAACAGTTGTGCTCTAGACCCTTCCCCACCTTCCTTGCCCTTCTCTGGATGGGATCTACAATCTCAGAGCAGCAGCAGCCAAGCATTGCCTTCTCAAGCAAGTCTTCTTCCTAACAGCATCATGTTCTGGCTGTCTGCTCCATGCCTCCCCCACTGAGTGGCCACCTTCCAGCCCCAGCAACAACAGGATGTTTCCATTAGGAATCAGCTGACACTTATTTTTGTTCAGTTTGGTTCCCTCCACAATTGTAGCTTTCCCAGCAAACAATTACAAGTTCAAGGGGAAAGAAGCAAAACACTCCTCCAGCACTCCCAGGCTCAGCTTCTGAAGCTTTTTTAAGCTCTTCAAGGTAAACAACAAGCCCTTTTAGTGCCAGTTCCTGAGGCAGGATGGGGAGGAGTGAGGAGGTGGCTGGAAGCACTAGTGGCTTCTTAATGCAAACTCTGTTATACTCCTCAGGGAGCACATCTTCAGTCCCTGCTTGTCAACAGCTTTGACAACACAGAGAGGAGCTTTGTGCCTGATGTTTGTTTAAGTGAGACTATATTTTAGAAGCAATTGCTTTCATTTTCCTTCTTTTTACATCATTTTTTGGTCTCTGTTAAACAGAAGCCACCCCCAGCCTTAATAACAGAGTAGTAGGTTGCCTCTCTTCTCTGGAGACCTCAGCAGCATGAGGCTTCACTGCACTCAGGCTCTCCTGAGAGGAGGTTTAGGACACACACCAAGAAAGGTAACCCAGAATTTACAATACCTGAGCATCCCAAGAAGAAAAACAAGCAAGAGATCTTAGAATTCCATCCCCACTGAGGGACACTGCTTTAAAACACCCAGCCCAGGCACATGCTGCCTCCTGCCAGGAAAGCACCAGGAGCAGTGTTTCAGTTTTGAGCACAGAACAGAGACAGCACTTGAAAACTTTAGGAACAGGTGGTTAGAGAAAGCCCTGAGTGTTTAGGGTAACACATCATGCCTTGGAGAAAGCTTTTCTTAGGGGAACAAGAGCAGCAGCAGACTGATGTAGGCTTGGAGCCTCAAGCAGAGCACATGCAGCACAGCACTGAATTGAACCATATTTAAACCAAACTCTGTTGGGAAGATATTTAAGGCAGGGACTGCAAACCACTAGGCTGTTGTAAGCATCCAGTTGTTATTTCTTATTAAAGGTGGTGTCACTGGCCTCCCTTCAGCCTGGGAACTAAGGATCCCTCCTCCCTGGAGACTCCACCACTGCCCTGGGCAGCCTGGGCCAATGCCTAACCACTCTGGCAGCAAAGAAATTCTTCCTAAGATCCAACCTGAACCTCCCCTGGTGCAACTTGAGGCCACTGCCTCTTGTCCTCTCACTAGTCACCTGGGAGCAGAGCCCAAGCCCCACCTGGCTCCAGCCTCCTCTCAGGGAGCTGCAGAGAGTGAGAAGGTCTCCCCTGAGCCTCCTCTTCTCCAGGCTAACCAAGCCCAGTTCCCACAGCTGCTCCTCACAACACTTGTGCTCTAGACCCTTCCCTGGACACCCTCCAACACATCTCTGTCCTTCTTGGAGTGAGGAGCCCAAAACTGAGCCCAGGATTCAAGGTGTGGCCTCTTCTCCAAGCTGCCAAGGTAAAGGCAGAGGTTTGCACAACCTACCCAGGCTGGAACTGTGGCTCTAAGGAAACACTTTTTTTGGCAGTCTTTTAAGATCCCTGGGCTGCATCTTAACCAAAGCAGACTGGGGAGCACCTGCTTCATCCTGCATTACTGGGAGCAACGTGACTGCTGGTGAGGAGCAGAGGGTGAGAAACTGTGGGAGGTGACTCTTAAAGCAGCTGGAAGGCACCAGCCTGGCATGCCTGGAGCTGTTGGCAGCTCCCCAGGGCATGAGCAGGAAGGGTCAGGTCCTTGCAGTGTGCAAGGAAGGATGTTTGGCTCCATCAAAGTGTGGAGGATGAGGCAGGGCAAGATGTTAGATGGGCATTATGTTCTTGTCCTTGTGGGGCCTGTTCCTCCTCTTGCTAACCTAAAGCAGGAGAACAAAGCCATATCTACTGGCACTCTGTCTTCAGGGGGGAACAGAAGCTTTAATAACACATACAAATGACCTCTCAAAGATGTAAAGGAGAGCTTGGGGCAACTGGAACACAGAGAAGGATTTAAAAAGAAATCAACATGAGCCACGAAGCACTGAGTCTAAATTAGTTTCATTTCTATAGGTAGGTTCATGCCCCAGAAAGCCAGTCCAGTTGCCAGGATTTCTACAGTAGGAAAAGAGCCCAGAAATCAACTTACTGCACTAATGAGCTTTCTAGGAAAACAAAACAAAAACCCAAAGCAATTTTTTAGGGAAGTAATGAGGGAGAGACAAAAGACAAGTACTGTGATGGTGTTAATGCTGGAGAGACAAGGAAGGAGAAATGGGCAATTACCCACAAATACAGCTCTTAACTTCAGACATGGAACAGAGCAAATAATCAGGACAATCACCACCACCACCACTTAAAAGGCAATAAAAGCATGATGGATGGATAAAGATCCTGCTAGATAAACTCACAATCCCTGTGCACATTTCTCCTCCAGCATCCCTCTCCTGTCACAACACAATCCCAGAGTGTTAGGGGCTGGAAGGGACCTCTGGAGATCATCCAGTCCAACCCCCCTGCCACAGCAGGGTCACCTACAGCAGCTTGCACAGGATGGCATCCAGCTGGGGTTGGAATGTCTCCAGAGATGGAGACTCCACCACCTCTCTGGGCAGCCTGGGCCAGGGCTCCACCACCCTCCAAGTCAAGCAGTTCCTCCTTCTGTTGAGCTGGAACTTGCTCTGGTCCAGTCTGTGCCTGTTCCCTCTTGTCCTGTCCCTGGGCACCACTGCCCAAAGCCTGGCCCCAGCCTCCTGCCCCCCACCCATGAAGTATTGATCAGCATTGATCAGATCTCCCCTCAGCCTTCTCCTCTCCAGGCTACCCAGCCCCAGGGCTCTCAGCCTTTCCCCAGCAGAGAGATGTTCCAGTTCCCTCAGCATTTCTGCAGCCCTAACCCACAGGGAGAGTGCCACAGCATCCTGGTGTGCAGAGAAGGCAGAAGAGGACATTCAGATGCAGCCAGCACCAGGAGAGACAGCAGTGGCAATAAGAAGCAAATTAAAGTTTGATCAGAAACTTGTAAGCAGCTCAGAGAAACTGAATGGGGAAGAAAGTACCTGAGTGTTTGCACTGAGTCAAGAGAAGAAAAGGAGTGCACTGGCAGCTAGCAACCCTCTCTCTAGGAGTATTAAATGATGGGCTAGGAAAGCAACAGCTCACTTTATGAAGTTGGGGAACAACAGCATTTGTTATCTACCTCATTACCAGAAACATCTCAGACAAATTCAGCTTATTTTGAGGGGACTGTGGAGGAGAAACAACAGAATCATCAAATCTTCCAAGACTGGAGCAGAGAAACTGCCAAAATGTAATCAGCAGCTCTTGAGGAGGAGCAGCTAGGAAGTTCAGCATCCTCTGGAGCACCCCCACCAGTTTTCTGATGCCTAATAAACCCAGTGCTTGCTACAGCTCTTCCCTCGGGGGGGGGGGTGATCAACCTCACCTCTCTCTTCTCCCTGCTCAGCAGCAGTCTTGAGGTCTGTAGGAATTTATTCCCTTTGCAATCTCTACTCTTCCATTTCTGTTGGCTGAAGTTGATCCCCAGGGGTAACAGCATGACTCCAGGGCAACGAGGGGAGCTAGCAGTCAGACAGCATTATGATTATTTGAGCTTCAAGCTCCATCCCCTTAGGAAGCCAGGTTGAACAGAAGCCAGCTAGGACAGAAGGGAAGAAATTAACAGAGAGAAATCTCCAAGGGGAAAAACTTCTACCCCCAGAAGTCTGAAGTCAGCTCCAGCAGCCATTACTGCAGTGAGATCAGGCAGCCTGGGGAGCTTTGCCCAACCAGATCCCCAGTGCTGACTTTCTAGGACTGCTGCTAAGCCAGACTCTCAGGCTGCAATGAAAATCAGGATGATCCCCTGGTCTGTAACTGCCAGGACCTTAATCCATTCTAACACAGATGTTTGACTCTCCAAACACTTCTACCAGACAAGACAGCTTGGATTTACTTCTGTAATTCTCCCTGTCAGTGCTGGTGGCAATCCCATGGGTCTGAGTGGCTGGTCTGGCTGCCAGAGACTGGAACAATCAAGCCATCAATCCAAAATCCTGCACTGCTTCCCTGCTCTGAGAGAGTAAGGAGCGTGCTAGGGAGATGCTGCAGTGAAAGGAGGCTCTCAGGCCATCAAGACATGGAGAGAGAGCACAGAAATAGCCTCCCCTTTTCCCCTAAAGCCAGACAAGTGAGCAAGGTCTTGGAACATCTTCACCTGAAAGAGACCTCAGTGAAGGCCAGCAGTGGAGTTCAGGGAGTGTCCACAGAAAACCACACATACAAGTCCTCACAGAATTTCACCTCAGCTTTTAGAAGCCCAAGGAAGCAGAAACCTCCTGAATGATTGGTTCAAAACATTCACCATTACACTACCAGAAAATACTCTTTGAACAGGACACATCAAGAGATGGACAGCAGGGAACCCTTTCCCACTTCCAGATGGATTCCCAACATGACCTGCCTGGGCTTCTCTCTCTCTCTCCATTTCATGGTTTTCATCAGGATGGTTTCAATTGGTCATGATGTTGAAGCTCATGTACATTTCCATAGCATCCTGATGTATGTGCTGCTGTTTTGCTTACATGTGTGACTGTCCTGACCAGTCTAAGACAAAATAAAGTGGACTGGTCTCTACTCCAGCCTAGAGCACTAAACCCTCACTCTAACAGTACAGTGAAGTGAATGCTTTGAGGAGTCACTGGGGAATTTCTAGTGGAGCTTTAATTCACCTCAGTTCCATGGAAGGACTTTGTATCAACCACAAGGTCACTCCTAAAAATCCCAACACATGAACACAGCACATGAACACCAGTCCATAAACACTGTAACACAAACATTCAAGCTCACCATTTCAGAGGGAATATTAATAATAATTGAAGCAAAAAACCAATCCCCAGACCATTCTGATCCCCTTGCCTTCTTCAGTAAGGAAAGGGAAACAAACTGGCCTGGTCTTCACATCAGCTGTTTTCAAGGTCTCCACTCTGATCAAATATTTCACTCCAGCTGTGTTTTGCTAGCTACAAAAGGTGATGAAGTGACAGTGGGTAATTCAATATGCCCTCTGTATTTTCACACTCATCATTCCTAACCACATTGCCCCCACAGGCAGCTAGGATTTTCTTGGAATGACCAAGGTCTCATCACTTTTCAACATTCAAATCCTTAAGAATTGGGTGAATCTGTCCTAACAGCACAGAACCACAGAGTGACAGCATGCTTCAGGCTGGAAGGGAGCACCAGAGCTCAGCTAGTCCAACCTCCCTGCTCCAGCAGGGTCCCTACAGCACAGCACTCAGGTTTGGGGCCAGATGGGTTGGAGTCTCTCCAGGGAATGCTGTAGATCATTTCATCTATAGCTTCAGGAATAGTTTGACTACTCTTTTACTTCTTCCTTTGCTAAAAGCACTCATCTGCTGTTCAGAGTCCACAAACAACTTTTAACAAAGGCAGAGGAGCATCACTCAGAACTGACTCTTACTGCCAACCCTTTGTGGCAATCAGAAAGAAAAATTCCTGCCCTGTGAGTGCTCAGAGTACAAGGACACTCCTTGCAGTCATGGAAAGATGAAAGTCAGGGATGCATTTCACTGATTTTCTAGGAACATCTTTTGCATCAACAAACTTCATGCCAGCTGCTCATTAACTTCTCCAGGCAACTTTTACTGGTGGACTGCATGCACAGTGGCCAGTGTGCAGAAATGTTTTAGTACTTCAGGACTATTTTAACATAACCAAGCAGTATCATTATGTACACAAAGCTGAGAGTTTTACTCTCCTTGTGTTCTTACCACCAGTTAATCTGACCAGAAAAATACCATTTCAGAAAGGAGACATAGCTCCAAATTGCCCCCAGAGTCCTTCTGATTGCTTTCCTGCCAGAGAAAAAAAGTCATTTTAGTTTTCTCCTCGATGAGAGGCAGACTACTGCTGACACCTATTAACCAGTTTCCCTCAGCACTTCCTGAAGGTAATACCTCATGTTAATAAATACTCATCCTGGTGGGTCCAAACCCAGAGAAACATCTAGGACAAGGAGGCACAGATAAACTATCCATGACTTATCCATGGTCAGAACACCTGAGACATGCTCAGACACAGAATCATTAAGGCTGGAAGAGACCTCTGAGATCATCAAGTCCAACCATCAACCTATCACCACCATGACACTAAACCCTGTCCCTAAGGACCACATCTAAATGTTTTTTAAACACCTCCAGTGAATCATTAAGGTTGGAAAAGCTCCCTGAGATCATCAACTTCAATTGTAGCTCACCAAGCCCAACCGACACTACTTCTCACGTCCCCAGGAGCACCCTTAGCACCTACTTCACCTCTCCTCTCCCGGCGCACCTCCACGTCCTCTGCTCTAACTTCACCTCAGATGGAGCTTGTGCTACCGGCCAAAGAGGTGCCCAGGACAAACGGCGGCACAGGGGTCGCGGAGGGTCCCGAACCGGGAAGGAACGGACACGTTACCTGCACAATCCACTCCGCCGGGGCTTAGCCAGTCCGGAACGCTCCGTTTCGTTCTGTTCCACTACGCTCCGCTGCGCTGCGCTCCACAGGCGCAGGGCGAGCGGCACCTCCTCCAGCCGACACCCGTACCGACCGAGCCACCCCCCCGGCGGCACGATACGGCACGGCACGGCACAGTCGGGAGCGGGACTCTGCTTTCCTTCACTCCCCACCACTTAACCGCCGCTGCCAAACTGCACACGCCGCCAAAGGGGCTCTGGCCTTGGCCCGCGCAGCACCGGGAAGCCTCGGGCTGCCGTACCCGCCCTTGCGGCCGCCCCGCCCCGCCCGGGCCCGCAGGGAACCTTATGGGGGGGGGGGGCCGGTCTGGGGCCTGCCCTAGAGAATTGAAGGTGGCAGTTCCTCGAGTCAGGACGGGACGGAGCACCCGACTGTAGGGTAGACTCATAAGAGTTACTGAGAGAGGAAAAGACCTCTAAGAGCATCAAGTCCAACCACTGGCGCAAGTTGGGTCATACCTGGGTGCTTCAGTGCTTACACTACAAACCGTGTCAAGGACCTGGGGGTTCTCGTCAACAGGAGCTGAAGATGAGCAGCTCAGGAAGGCCAACAGCATCCTGGTTGGGATCAGCAGTCGTGTGGCCATCAGGACTAGGGCAGGGATTTTCCTTCTGTACTTCGTGCTGGTGAGGTCACATCTTGAGTTCTGGGTTCAGCTTTGGGCTCCTCCCTCCAAGAAGGAAACTGAGCTGCTGGAGTGTGGCCAGAGAAGGGCAAGGAAGCTGGGGAAGGATCTACAGCACAAAGGTTGTGAGGAGCAGCTGAGGGAACTGGGCTTGGTTAGCCTGGAGAAGAGGAGGCTCAGGGGAGACCTTCTCACTCTCTGCAACTCCCTGAGAGGAGGCTGGAGCCAGCTGGGGCTTGGGCTCTTCTCCCAGGTGACTAGCAATAGGACAAGAGGCAATGGCCTCAAGTTGCAGCAGGGGAGGTTCAGGTTGGATATGAGGAAGAATTTATTGCTTGCAAGAGTGGTTAGGAATTGGCAGAGGCTACCCTGGGTTGACAGTTGGACTTAAGCATCATAGAAATCATAGACAGGTTAGAGTTGGAAGGGACCTTTAGAAATTACCTACTCCAACCCCCCTGCTGCGGACACCTATAACTAGATCAGGTTGCTCAGAGCCCTGTCCGGCCTGACTTTGAATGTATCTAGGGATGGGGCATCCACCATCTCTCTGGGCAACCTGTGCTGATGTCTCACCACCCTTATTGTGAAGAATTTCTTCCATACATCCATTCTGAATCTCCCTCCATTAGTTTAAAGCCATTTTGAACACTGTCAGGGATGGGGTATCCAAAACTTCTCTGGGCAACCTGTTCCAGTGTCTCACCACCCTCTGAGGAAAGAATTTCTCCCTAACATCTAATCTAACCTTAGCCACTTTCAGTTTAAAACCACCACCCCTGGTCTTATCACTACACTCCCTCATAAAGAGTTCCTCCTCAGCTTTCCTGCTGACCCCTTGAAGTACTGGAAGGATGCTATAAGGTCATGTTGGAGCCTTCTCTTCTCTAGACTCAACAACTCCCACTTTCTCAGCTTGTCCTCAGGGGAGGTGCTGCAGCCCCTGGATCGCTTTTGTAGCCTCCTCAGGGCCCACTCGAGGAGGTTCAGGAACACCAAGAACCTAGAAATCCCTTGGGTTTATGATGCTTTCCTTTTTCTGGTGTGGCCTAGAATTCTTAGGATCTATTTTTAAGACTATTAAAGCCATGTTATTACAGTAATCCAATTTACAATGGGAACTTTAAACACCTAATTACTCAGATGATGGCTTAGAATTGGTTGATTGTCTTGCTTCTTCATTAGATCTTTCCAAATGGCCTTTTAAAGTAGAAGAGCTGTGGTTTGGAGCCATGCCTATAGCCTCTGTAAAGTGTTTTTCTTAGAATACCATTTTCTGTATCCCCTAAAATGATTTGCCATTTATGTTATTATTTGGGCAGATGGTTTGGCTTCTCCCCAAACCTTTCTGACTTCTATTTTTAGCTGCATGATGATAATAATTGGCAGGTGTCTTTCATGTTCTGGCTTGTCAGAAAGGTCTGTTCAGAAGGATGAACTTGCAGTTCTTCTCCCATGAAATATAGAAGACAATGCTAGTCCTTTGGAACTCAAACCATAGAAATCAGAGAGCAGAATGGACTTGGGTCTGAGTTCCCACTTCAGATGGAGAGGTCATTCAGTCAAGGGTGATGCAAGCAGTAATAAACTTGCCCTGTCTCTTTCTGGGGGGGTCCTGATTTCATGGCTGGCCCAGAGAAGTCTCCAGGGAGAGAGACTGAAAAGCAGCAAGAAGCAGCTCTGACAAGAGGTAAAAGGACATTGTGTCTTAGAAAAGACAGAAAACCAGAAGATACTTGATGAAAGAACTTCTCAGAATGAATCAGCTCTTTGGAGTGCATCAAGTTAGCTTTACAAAACAGACTCTTTCTGTGCATTCACCATTCAGTCACTCAGTGACTTCATTTCTTTTGGGAAGTGTCTCCCAAGTGTCTCACCAGCATTACTGGAGAGTTAATCTTCATAATTCAGCTGTCAAGCAGTGTGACAGATCACCTGCAGCCTTATTCCTGCTCCCTCATTAAATGGGCTCTGCTTTAAAAAGACTTTGCCCCCTGAATAAAAAAGATTCCTCACCTAGTCACAGAATAATCTCAGATTTAAGCAGCCTTGAAGTTCTTAGCTTTGTGTTTATTAGTCCCAGTCAGCATGACAATGATCTGCAAACAGTAGGAAAGCAAAGATTTGTATCTGAGGAAGCTTAGAGGGAGAACATAACTAGTGTGGGTTTGAAGAGAGAGGCTTCTTGCCCTCTTAAATAACCTTGAAGAAGCCTCTCTGGGCTTCTGTGAAATGGAAATCTGAATAATTCAGAAAACCATTAAGAGAGTGATCAGTGTGGACTTGGAGGCCCCAAACATTGTGTCAGGGAATGAGATCATAGGGGAAGGGATTAAGGATGAACACAGCTGAGATCTGATCAGCTCTGAGGCAGCTGGAGCAAGAAACCAGCCAACAGAAGGGCCATCAGTGAAGGGCTGGGGAAAGAGAGGAGCTCTGAGGAAGCAGAACTGCAACATTTCTCCTCCAGTGGCAATGAGAATGTGGCTGTGCAACCAAAACTGCCAGAACAGTGGCAACAACAAAACTCATGCTCTGGTATCCATGCAGTTGAGAAATGTGGTGTTGGCTTTTGGAGTCATCCATCACACCCTGGGACAACTCCAGCAGCACTCCCAAAGTGCCAGTTCTTTAAAAACCCTGAACCACCCCAGGCTATCCAAATGGAAGGGATTTGACTGTGTCACAGACATCTGTCTTTTCCTGTGGTGAGCACAGAGCACTGTGTAGTGATGTGGAACTGCCTTGGTCACTTACCCTGGGAGAGCATTTTGTTCTAAGCAAGCAATGACAGTAACAGGTAAAAATCAGTTTTCCTCTCTCACTTGCAGTGACCACGATGGGACTTCAAAGGAACACTGCTAACAATCTTGAGCCAGTCTGCATCCCATCCTCTGCTGCCATGAGTGCAGCAGCACTCATTTCCACACTGATGATGTATTGTTCTCTGCTTCATGGCAGCAGCTGTATAAACCAGTTTCACATTATGCACCCTTTGCTATAAAGGATTAAATCACACAGAATCCCAGAGTGCTAGGGGTTGGAAGGGACCTCTCTGGAGATCATCCAGTCCAACCCTCTGCCACAGCAGGGTCACCTACAGCAGCTTGCACAGCATCACCTCCAGCTGGGGTTGGGATGGAGACTCCAGCACCTCTCTGGGCAGCCTGGGCCAGGGCTCCACCACCCTCAAAGTCAAGCAGTTCCTCCTGATGTTGAGCTGGAACTTGCTCTGCTCCAGTCTGTGCCTGTTCCCTCTTGTCCTGTCCTTGGGCACCACTGACCAAAGCCTGGCCCCAGCCTCCTGCCTCCCACCCATGAAGTATTGATCAGCATTGATCAGCTGTCCCCTCAGCCTTCTCCTCTCCAGGCTACCCAGCCCCAGGGCTCTCAGCCTTTCCCTATAAAAGCAAAGTTCATATCTCAAATAAGTTCAAATCTGTCCCTGTTTATGAAACTAGATAAGTTCTTGGTCAGTTCTGGTCATTCATGGTTTTCCAGATAACAAAACATACTTTTATAAGCCTGTATAGGCATGGATAGAGCAAAACACCAACTTGGAAGAGGGAGCTAGAGAGAAACATTTATTCCATAGTCCTACCTGTGTTTTGGGATCAATATTAGATTTACATCTAGAGCACTCCTTAAAAAATATGCTTTCTGCACCCATTTCATTTCAGCTCTCTCTAGGATGAGGCTTTGCACAGTCCCTTGGCAGCAACTGATTCTTTTGGGCTCCCTTTGTCCCCCACAATGGAGACATAGCCCTGGGTGTTATCCTCTGTCATCACAGACAGGATTTCAGTATTAGTCTTCATTTAGAGGATCCAAGGGGGGAAAAGAGGAGGATTTGGGCAGATTTCACTTAAATATGGCTTCAAGTGAGGGAAATGTGGAGTTGTACTGTGGCCACAAATTTATTCCAGAAAATACATCCCTGTGGACTATTTTTCTTGTTAAGATTGTTAAGATAACCCCCCCCACACGTCTTCAAAGTGCCGATTTCCATGTGACCTCCTCAGGGAGACAGTTGGGGGAATTACAGCAGCACAGCAGCATTTCCCATTCCTTACCTTGCACTGCCCTCTGGGGGGAATGAGCTGCAGCTGTAGCTCCAGAGTTGTGGAGAGACAACAAAAGCTTCCTGCGGGTTTCTCCTGCAGTTTTGAAGGCTGAACGTTTTTGCTTCAGGATTCTCCCTCTCATCCTGGCTTGGATCAGCATTGGTGTGGCAGCAGGAGTAGGGCAGGGATTGTCCTCCTGGCCTGGGCATTGGGGAGGCCACATCTCCAATCCTGGGCTCAGTTTTGGGCTCCTCACTGCAAGAAGGACATTGAGGTGCTGGAGTGTGTCCAGAGAAGGGCAGCAGAGCTGGTGAAGGGTCATTAAAGTGGACTGAGAGCAACTAGTGTAGTCAGGATAAAGCTGAGGGGTCACCAGGGTCAAGTCTCTTCTGCCCTGGCCAGTGTCTGAGGCCAGTCTGTCTGTTCTGCCTTTGATCCTGATCCAGGAGCTCCTGAATCTGGTTCCCATCTGCCACTGAGTCCAGTCTGGGACTTGTGCCACAGCATCGGTGGTGGCAGTGATGGCATTGCCATCAGGGGTTGGGTTTGGGATTGGTTTGTATCTTTGTATCTATTTCATGTTATTGTTATTATTCCCTTAAAGCAGTGTCAGTTTCTTCCCCAGCCCATCAGTCTCTCTCCCTGATTCCCTTTCTCTTCCCTTTGGGAAGCAGAGGGGTTCAGAGAGAGAGCATCTGGCACTTGGGCACTGCCCAGCCCAGCCCTGACCTTGGACAAGTAGTTAACAGAAACTCCAGTACAAAGGAAAGTATTTACCACTGTGGCTGAAGCTAAGCTAAGTCATAAACATATTCCCAGCAGTTTATGAGCAGCTAAAATAAACCTTCCAGTTCCTGAAGGACAATTGGAAGTAGCTTCTAGTTCCTACAAACCCAGGATTTCACAATACAATTTAAAGCTGTCAGGCAGGCTGTATGGCATGGGAGTGAAATAACTTCCACAAGATGAATTTCTGTAGCAGCTAGCTTCTCTCTTGCAGTTCCTTAGCAAAGCTGTGTGATGCAGGAGGAGGGGCAGGGAAGCATGGGAAATGCTTCAGTGTTTTTCCATGGTAGATGCTGCAAATGAGAGGGGAGAGAGAATGAAAGAATCAGAGAACTCCCCCTCTAGACCCCAGATGATGTTGTGAGCTGATGCTGAGCCTGCAGGACCTGTAGTGGTGGTGCTGTGTAGGTGAACACAGCACACTTCACTGGCTCAGATTAGTACTGCACAAATGAAAGTGCTCATGAAGAATTGCTGCTGTGGATCTGCTGGCTGAGCTAGAGGGGCTCCAACATGTTTCCCATGTGTAGTCCCTAACTTGGTGACAATTTGGTGAAGATGGTTTTTATGGGCTGAAGTCTACAGATTAGCATTGCTCAGGTAAGGGAGGCTGCAGCCACCCAGCTCCAACCTGTTAGCTGATTTGAGGAGGTGTTGGGAAACAGCAGGAGGGGCACTGGCAGCCGTTACAAGCAGGCTGGTCTCTTGCTCCAGGCAACAACTTCCCTGCTATCAGACACTCCCTGGTCTAGGAGTGAGTGGGAAGGCAGTGAAAAAGCACAGCCCGACTCCTAACCACTTTATATCCTTGTAACACATCAGGGAGGTGGCCAAAATGCGACAGTGATGTTACAGCCACAGCCAGGCTGCTCTGGGCAGACCAGACCCTTGTCCAGTCATAACCTTGGGGACTTACGAAGGTCAACAAGGGCAAGTGTCAAGTTCTGCATCTGGGGAGGAATAACCTCAGGGACCAGGACAGGTTAGGGAAAGCAGCTCTGTGAGGAAGGACCTGGGAGTGCTGGTGGACAACATGATGATCATGAGCCAGCAATGTGCCCTGGTGGCCAAGAAGGCAATGGCCTCCTGGGCTGCATGAAGAAGAATGTGACAAGCAGGGCAAGGGAGGTTCTCCTCCTCTTCTACTCTGCACTAGTAAGACCACATCTGGAGTCCTGAATCCAGTTCTGGTCTCTCCAGTTCCAGATGGAAAAGGAACTGATGGACAGAGTCTAGCAGAGGCTGCAAAGATGCTGAGGGACCTGGAGCGTCTCTGGGAGGAGGAAAGGCTGAGAGCCCTGGGGTTGCTTAGCGTGGAGAAGAGCAACCCCAGAGGGGAGCTGCTTAGTGCTGAGCAAGAGCTGAAGGCTGGGGGCAAGAGGCTGGGGCCAGACTCTGCTCAGGGGTGGCCGGGGCCGGGCCAAGGGACACTGGGCACCACCTGGAACCCAGGAGCTGTACCCACCTGTGCAGGAGGAGAAACTTGTTTGGCGTGAAGGTGTTGGAGCCCTGGCCCAGGCTGCCTAGAGAGGCTGTGGAGTCTCCATCTCTGGAGAGATCCCAAACCCAGCTAGACACGATCCTGGACAATGTGCTCTGGGTGACCCCGCTTTAGCGGGTGGGGTTGGACAGGAAGATTCCCAGCGTTCCCTTTCCACGCCAAACGCGCTGGCATTGCACAGGGCCAGGCCTAGCGCAGGCCTGTGCCGGCCATAGGAGCCCCGGGCCCTCCCCTCTCCCCCTCCCCTCTCCCCCTCCCCTCGGAAGTGACGCTAGCGCAGCCGGAAGCGCCCTGGGGAGCAGTAAACAAGTCGTCGCCATCGCGCGGCCGCTTCGTTCCCACCTCCGAGGAACCGTAGCCTGCCGCCGACCATGGGCAGCGTCCTGGGCCTCTGCTCCGTGGCGAGCTGGGTAAGATGGGGGCGGGAGGCGCGGTGGGTCCCTTCTGTCTTTCTATGGCCGGCGCAGGCCCGCGGCCAGTGCTGCCCATTCTTCGCTCTCGTCACCAGGCCTCGCCCGTCGCCTCCTCGGGCCTTTGTCTCCTAGGGGCGAGGGCGGCTGTGGTGCTGCTTTCCTGCCTCTTCAAGCTCGGGGAGGCTGCAGGCCCCCTCCTTGCTCCCACCTAGGCTTTCTCCACCTTCCCTCCGCGCTGTCTCCGGGAAGGGCTTTCTCTCCGACGGACGGGAGGCGGAGGGTCCTGGGGTGCGCCCCCAAGGTTGCCTGTTTCCCTCTCGCCTTCCCTCTGGGGCTTCGGGAATCGCCAGGATTCCGCTGGAGCCATAGAGAGCTTCGTTCTTGTTTCTCTGCTGGTCGGCTTTTAATCCGCGTTGCTGTGTGGGAGGTGTTGCTGTGACCGCTAAAATTTCCCCTCCCTAAATCTGTAAAAGAGTCAAAATATAGTGAAATTGTTTAAAGTTCGGCGGTTTTTTTGCCGGAAAAAATAAAGGCCGAGTGCTTCCCGGATCCCACTAATTATATTGAATTTCTCTTCCTCACGGCTTTGTCTGGAGGAGCTCCACCCTTTGGAACGTCTTTGTCCTGTGGAGCCGTTGCTTTCTCGTTGCGCAGCGTTCTGTGCCGATGTGTCTCCACCGTGCTGAGCAGCCAGTCCTCAGCTGGCTTTATTGTTTGAATTTTCGTGATGGAAAACAGTATTTTGGGATGTTATTGAAACTCTGGCAGTGTACAGAAAAGCAGAGGAGTTGGTAGAGTTCCTGCATGGCAAGTCCTCTTCTCGCTTGAGCTGGTTGCCCCTTACCTGATGATGTGTCTCTTCAAGTGTAGTCCCTGTGCAAGTAAACACAAGCGAGGGCATTGTGACTCTTTAGACATTTGGCTGAAGGAGTCGGTGGGATTGGAAAAAACCTGAGTTTTCCTTGCCAAAAATATTGGGCCATGTTTGGATTGAACGAAATTAAAGCAGTTGATAGACACAACTTAGTGGTCTCTAAGAACCTCCTACTGGGTCAGGCTCCTGGATTTTGTGCTATCAGAACACCTAGGGCTTAGTTGCTCTACTCCAGAGTGATATTTCATCAGAGAGGTGACATTTAACTCCTTAGTCTCCTCTGCAAATTCCATGAAATGACCCTAAATTGCTAAATTTTTATGAGCTAAGCTTCCAGACTGATATGTGTATAAATAAGTGACTAGAAGACAACTACTACCCTGTTAATTAAAGTGTTCATTTTGTTTTAATTACCATTTTAAGCACTACTTAATGGATTAGCCAGCTAGGCTTTCATTGCTGGCTGAATATAGTTAACATTTTGAGTTACTGTATCAAATACCAAGCAACAGTGTAACTATAGGTTTCCGTTCTATACCTGAGTTTATGAATACTGCCTATTGAAGGGCATAAGCAGCCTTTCTGATAACTGCCTGCTGTTTGTAGTGCATGGGCAATGAGAAACTTCCTCTTGGTTTTGAGTGATTCTTTCTGTACAGAGAAATTCAGTTTAGATGAGCATGTCGGGTTTAGAGTGGCTAACTAACCTCCATCCCTTCCTTTCAAGTGCTCAAACAAGTCAGGGGGTTTTGGATGGTTGGGATTGGTTTGTTTGTTCTTTCCTTTTTGTTTCCCTGATGGCTTTCAAGGGTTTTTCTTTGCAGGTGTAAAGCCACAGACAGTCAGCACTCAAAGCCTGTGGGATAGTTCTGTGTTACAGGAGAAATCTGTCTGTGCTGGTCTCTGAGGAGATGTCAGGGTAAAGACTGATAGTGGCTCTGAAAGAATAAACAGATTGGGAGGGTGAGGTAGCAGGGGAACCAGATCACAGAATCGTTAAGGTGGGAAAAGACCTTTAAGGTCATCAAGCCCAACTGGTGACACAACACCTCCGTGCCACTAAACCATGTGACTGAGTGCCATGTCTACTCATGCTTTGGAACCCCTCCAGGGATGGTGACTCCACCACTGCCCTGGGCAGCCTGGGCCAACTCTTGCAGGCAAGAAATTGTTCCTAAGATCCAGCCTGAACCTTCCCTGTCACGACTTGAGGCCATCGCCTCTTGTCCTATCTCTAGTCACCTGGGAGAAGAGCTCAACTCCCACTTGGCTCCAGCCTCCTCTCAGGGAGTTGGAGAGAGAGCAGGTCTCCCCTGAGCCTCCTCCGTGCTAGTGCAGCCTTTGCAGGCCAGGGACGTTGCTCCCCTTTTGTCTGGGAAGATGCTGCTGGTGTTGCTTCAGCTGTGTAGCTTCTCAGTGAGATTGCAGGGTGGGTCATGCAGAGCTGCTCTGGGAGACTGCCTGGCCTTGGCATCTCCTCTGCTACCTTTATTTCTGCTGGATTTTTGGTGTGGTGTTCCAGTTCTGCCCGACTGTGTGCTGATCAAGCAGTGTTTGTTTTGCATTTTTAAGAGCCAAAATGAGCCTGTCAGAGATTGGGGGGGAGAGGAGGGAAGGCCTTAAGAGCACTGTCATCTCAAAAGTCTTCTGATCCTGGTGACCTAGATTGTTCAGGCCTTGCCATTTTCACTCTGCTGGGTCTTGCCTCTGTTGCTTTGTTCTTTGAAGTAGCTCAGCTGCTGTTTTGCTTACTTTAATAATCAAGGCAAAGATCTTGATTGAATCAGTTCCTTTAAGCAGATGAGATGATGTAGCTAAAAGCTGACTAGGCCCAGCAGGAGGCTTAGTGCTTTTGTGAATAGTTAATTCAGTCTGTAATCATTTAGTCATTACCCCACTAAGAAGATTACACTTGACATTAAAAACTTGTTCTGTCTGCATGAGGAGCAGTAACACTTGAATTTCAGAGGGTTTGGGGGGGTTTCTGTCCTTCAGTATTCTTCTTGTTATGTTTCCTCCTGCAATGAATTGGATATGGCCCTGGGCAACCTGGTCTAGTGGGTGGCATCCTTGCCCATGGCAGGGGGCTGGAACTAGATGATCTTGAAGGTCCCTTCCAACCCAAACCAGTCTAGGATTTCCACTGCCCTAGAGAATGAAGTGACTGGCTTAACAGTCCTGAATTAACTGCCTAGCTAGCTGCTCCCAGAACGTGTGGCTCATCTTTGCTGATTTGTGACCCCTACTCAGCTGCTTATTTTTCTAAGAAACATGCAGGGGACAGGAATCATTTGGGAAGTCCAAAAGTTACTGGATGGCAGTAGGGTTCTGCAGCTGTGAGTTGTTCACTCTTGTCCAAGCTAACTAACAGCAGAGTAACTGTGTCTGCATCTCTGACTAAGCTGAGCTTCACCTAGGAAGTTAATATTAACCTTTGGTCTGTGCAGTAGTGTCTCCCTGTTAGTACTGTAGTATTCTGTAGGAGGCATGCTCTGAGGTCAGGAAGAAAGTGGCACCAACTGTCCTTGTCCCCTTTGCTGATAATCTTGATTCCATGGGCCAAATGTTCTTTGCTCTCTGTTCTTTCTGAAGCCTTGTTACTTGTTAGAAGAGTTCTTGCCAATAGTACAATAATATTACTTGAAGGGTCCATATTTTATTCTGCCTTACTGAAGGAAAGAGGGACTGGGAGAGGAATGGGATCAGGCCTGTCACACAGTGCTCAGCTTCTGGAGTGTGTCCAAAGGAGGACAGCCCAGCTGGTGAGGAATCTAGAGCACAAGTGTTGTGAGGAGCAGCTGAGGAACTGGGCTTGCTTAGCCTGGAGAAGAGGAGGCTCAGGGGAGACCTTCTCACTCTCTGTAACTCCCTGAGAGGAGGCTGGAGCCAGGTGGGGCTTGGGCTCTTCTCCCAGGTGACTAGTGAGAGGACAAGAAGAAATGGCCTCAAGATGCACCAGGGAAGGTTCAGGCTGGATCTTCTTGCCTGCCAGAGTGGTTAGGCATTGTCCCAGGCTGCCCAGGGCAGTGGTGGAGTCACCATCCCTGGAGGGCTTCCAAACCCATGGAGAGGTGGCACTTGGTGCCATGGTTTAGTGGCATGGGGGTTTTGGGTTGATAGTTGGATTTGATGACCTTAGAGGTCTTTTCCAACCTGAATGACTTTAGGATTCCCTGTAAAACTGGCCAGCTTGTGTGAGTGTTACCATCAGTAGGCTTCTTGTTCAGAGAAGTGGCATGAGCTGTGTGGGGGCAGGATGTTTTAAAAGCTTGGTATTGGAGCTCAGACACTTCAGTTGTATTGCTTTGGTTGAGGCACCTTGTTTCCCAGCGAGGAGAAGACAGTCATCTTTATTTCAGACACTGCAAACCTCTTCTGTCTCTCAGAACATGCATTCCTTTGTGTTCCCTTTGATGCATTCAGGAGGAAGCTGCTTGAATTACTTGGGTATTTAACAATTTAACACTGGCATTTTCCAGAGAGGTGACTTTTATGCCAGACAGTCCTGCTCCAAATCCTGTGCAGCAGGGGAGCCTAGGCTTTTATTCTCCTTTGCCAAATTCAGTGGTTTCATTCAACAGTATCTTTAAAAATATGAATGCAGGCAGAATTTGTTCAAGAATTTTTCATTGAATAGAAATATTTTTCTCTAGAAAGGTTCTGTGTGTGGGGGCAGTAGGTTAAATATAAAATCCTGATGCATCCTCAGCCAATATTTGCCAGACACTTTCTGCTTACTAAGCAGAGCTGCTCCTAATGTAGCTGCTTGCAGGGAAGGGAAGGAGACTCCACAACCTCTGGACAACTTGTGCCAGTGCTGAAGTCAGAGAACAGCCTAGAAGGATCATCTGGTCCAGCCTTCTCTGAGAAGGGGAGCCTAGGGGAGATGACCCAGCACTTTGTCCAGTTTTGCCTTGAAAACCTGCAGTGCTGAGGACTTGGGGAGGTTGTTGCAGTGTCTGACTGTTCTCAGTGTAAAAAAACCTTCTTTCTTGCATCAGGATGAAAGCTCTCCTGGAATCAGTTTGTGCTACAGTGATGCTGAGTGGAGGAGGTGGTGGAAAAGGGCAGTATAATATCCTGTACCTGCTGAAGTAGTTCTAATGAGAATCTGCCTAATCTCACCTTTTTTTAGCCAGACCAATTTAATAGTGGAGTTTGCTAATTTAAAAATGATTCTGTAGCATAGTGAAAGGAAAATTCCTGGTTCCTTCATTCCTGGAAAGGAAGAAAGTCCAAAGAGAATACAAGGGCATTAGTTAAAAGACCAAGTTTGTGGGTCTGGTTGAACCTGTAGGAACAGGTGATCTGAGCCTTTTCCTGAGGGCTTCTCAGGAGGCTCTGAGAGTGTTGTGGCAGTCTGTGAGCCCTTTGGCCTTCCTGGTAGACACAGACTGCTGGTATTTTTAGAGCTCCAAAGATGCTTCAGGGGCTGGAGCATCTCCCTTGGGAGGAAAGGCTGAGGGAGCTGGGCTTGGGCAGCCTGGAGAAGAGGAGGCTGAGGGGGAACCTTCTCCATGGAGAGAAGGAGCTGAAGGGAGGCTGGCAAGAGGCTGGAGTCAGGCTCTTCTCCATGGGGCCAAGCAGTAGGACAGGAGGCAGTGAGCACAGACTGGAAGCCAGGAAGTTCCAGCTGCAGCTGAGGAAGAACTTGTTTGGTGGGAGGGTGCCTGAGCCCTGGCCCAGGTTGCCCAGAGAAGTTGTGGAGTCTCCTTCCCTGGAGAGATTCCAACCCCAGCTGGCCCCAATCCTGAGTGCTGTGCTGTAGGGACCCTGCTGGAGCAGGGAGGTTGGTGTAGCTGAGCTCTGGTGCTCCCTTCCAGCCTGAACCAATTTGGGATCCTGTGATTGGTTTTGCTTGTCACAGGATTGAACTTTTCAGAGCTTTCTGACACATGCCAGTCATACTGGGCAGTTGACATGCACTGCTCATGTGCCATGTAATTAGTCATCTTGTGTGACTGGCTGTCTCTGACACGGTGATGAGCACCCTTCCAACCCTCACCTTGCTGGGATTTGGGGCTTCTGTGAAGTGCATTCCTCAGCCTGGTGCAATTGCTCTTCCCAAGATGTTTTGTTTACCAATTAAACCAATTCTCTGCTATTTTTCCCCTGGTAGCATTCCAGCTGTACAACATCCCTGTCCACTTCTGCTGGGAGATCTGCTAGCAAGGACAATACATGTCCTAGGTGTTTGCTTTCTTCTTGTGGTTTGGAACTTTCCCATTGCCAAGTGAATTTTGGGAGCAGAATTAGGTGCTGTGTGAGTAGCTGCTAAATATGCAATAATTTGCAACTTCAGCTTTAAGCTATTTTACCTTTTGTTTGTGCTCCAGTGATGTTTCTGGCTCCAGTGAGGATTATGGTCTGTCTCTGCCAGATGCTGAAGGTGTACGTGGATGGCAGGAGTGCTCCAGTTTGGTTTTTTTTCTGCAGTATGTTTGGTTAATGTCTGCAGCTGTGGAAAAGAGGATGTAGTTGTTCACTAAAAGCAATCCTTGCATCTGAAATGAAATAAAGTTGAAGAGAATGGATGAGCCTGAATCCAGTCTTTATTTCCCCTGAATGGCTAAGTGGTTACTTTGGGCACAGCACTAATTTCACTGTACTGTGGTGCACTAGGAAGTGTTGCCTGGGTTGTTAAGGGCTCTCTAATTTGTAGCAGTGACCTGGAGAGATTCCAAACCTGTGTGGCCCCAGTCCTGAGTGCTGTGCTGTAGGGGACCCTGCTGGAGCAGGGAGGTTGGGCTGGCTGAGCTCTGTTGATCCCTTCCAACCTCAACCATCTGTGATCACAGAATGTCCTGAGTTGGAAGGGACCCACAAGGATCATGGAGTCCAACTCCTGTTTAGGCACAGTACAACCCCAAAGTCACCCCATGTGTCTAAGAGTATTGGCCAAGTGCTTCTGGAGTTCCATCAGAGTTGGTGCCATGAGTGCACCCCTGGGGAGCCTGTTCCAGTGCTCCAGGATGCACAGGATGAGCTCCTTGACACCATAACTACTTCTGATCCACACAGCTTGGTCAAATACTGAAATGTAGGATTGCAAAAGCCTTTGAAGAATGTGTTTGATGTTGTGTCTCTCTCAGATCCCATGTCTGTGTGGAAGTGCTCCCTGCCTGCTCTGCAGATGCTGCCCCAGTGGAAACAACTCCACCATAACCCGTCTGATCTACGCCTTCTTCCTGCTCCTCGGCGTGAGCGTGGCCTGCCTCATGTTGATACCAGGCATGGAAGAGCAGCTGAAGAAGGTCAGGTTACTGCTTTGCTAACATCTTTCATAGAACATATGGCACAGCTAATTGGAAATGATATCTTGAAGGCATGGCTTGGATTTGGAAACGTGTATCTGTGCTGTCACCTGTGCTTCAGTCGCTAGGCATTTGGTTGTAGATGGAACAAAGAAGGAGGGTGTGGGGCAGTCACTGCAGAGATGAAGAGCATCAGTTAGAAAGGAAGTTGCACTTCTTTAATAGCTCAGAGCAGGAAAATAATCAGATCTTGTACCATAGAATCACTATGGCTGGAAAAGCCCTCTGAGATCATCCAGTCCAACCAGCCACCCCACGCTCCCATGCTCACCACTGAACCATGGCACCAAACACCACATCTTATCCTGTTACCTGGGAGAAGAGCCCAAGCCCCACCTGGCTCCAGCCTCCTTTCAGGGAGTTGGAGAGAGTGAGAAGGTCTCTCCTGAGCCTCCTCTTCTCCAGGCTAACCAAGCCCAGTTCCCAGTATCAAACAAGAACATGTGATGTGGGGTTTTTAATTGTGTATTAATGAGGTGCATTTTCAGAGTGGTAATTTGAGTTGTGGGAGAGCTTATAGGTTCACTAAAGCTGGGTTGCATGTGCTTTGGTTCTGTTAGTCTTTGTTTTGCTGTCTTTGTTTTTTTTTTTCTAGTAGCTAATAACTTCTCTTAGACATGCTTTTGATTTTCTCCCCCTGAATGATTCACCTGGAAATGTTCATTTCAGTGTTGTATAGCAACCACCTGAGAGCTTCAGTGAGAGCTGTTAGTCACCTAGGAAAGAAAATTGCAGCCTCCTGGAGTGTTGATTTGACTTCCAAAAGATGTTGCTCATGTCCTGGTGGTGACTGGGGAGGACATTCTCAGCTGTTTCATGTGGAAATTCCAGCTACTTCTAATTGCTGGTGATGTTCCTTCTGGGGGGAGGCTGTTTCTGTCTGCAGGAAGTGTAAGCAGGCTGCCTTCCAGCTCTCAGCGGCCTGAGAGTCACTTTCAAGCTCAGCTTAATAAATCCCATCTTTTTATTTATCTCCTGATGCAGATGAACAAGAGAGAACTGCATTTCACTGCAGAGTTGTGGAATTGCTAATAAGCCAAGGAAACCCCATGGTTAATAGAACCTCAGGCTTTGGTTTGGGTTTGCCTGGGGAGGATTATTTTGCCTTGACTCTTTTCTCTCCTGGTTGGCCTGTAGCTAACAGTGCAGCTCCTCAGCAGCATGTAGTTGCAGAAAGCTGCAATATGAATGAGTGGTGTGCTGATCAAGTGCTGATGGATTGCTTGCCTCTGAGCTGACTGCAGTGTCCTGTGCTTGCCCCAGATCCCTGGATTCTGTGACGGAGGGATGGGAGCAGCCCTCCCTGGGGTGCGCGGCCACGTCAACTGCGACGTGCTGGTGGGCTACAAGGCTGTCTACAGGGTGTGCTTTGGCATGGCCATGTTCTTCCTCCTCTTCTCCCTGCTGATGATCAAAGTGAAGAGCAGCAATGATCCCAGAGCAGCAGTGCACAATGGGTAAGACAGAAAGAGGGGAGATGGGGGAGGTGTGCATGGGAGATCCAGCTCCTGCGGCTCGGCACACTGCTCAGCAAATGACAGCAAGAATGTCACAGTAGGTAGAGGAGCAGTGGGGTTGTAAACAGAGCTCAAAGTCAGTAGAATTCTTGGAGATAAAGGCACATGTGGCTGTCACTCTGCAGAGCCTGATCTGTGACAGTGGATAATCTGTCCAGAGATTGCCCAAGATTAGAGATCTCTGCTTTTTGTCCAAAGGTGACCACATTCAGGGATGGCTAATGGTACTAAGTTACATTCCACTGAGATTTTTGTCAACAAATAGATGAAAAAGCCTCACCTGTCCCCCAGGAACTGCATTCATCTCAACTTGGATGGTCTTTTCCAGCCTTGCTGATTCCATGATTTTCTCACTGGTTAGAGATACTCCGTGTTAGGCTTTCCCTTGTTAGGTTGTCTGTGCCCATTTCACTTGATGAGGAAAGCAGGCAGGGATTTTTCCCCCCCATTTTTTCTGATATTCAGGCAGCTCAGTTATCTCCCTGCTCTAGCTAAGAACCTGAAATAAACAAAACCGCAAAATACCCCAGAAACCCAACTTGCAGTACAGATGAAGCCAAAGTGGAAAGCAGTACCTGAGTGAGATATCCCTTGCAGTTGTCATACTCTGTCAGTCATGCACAGTTTCAGCATCATTTTCAGGAGAACAAAACTCTTGGCCAAATAAAAGATTTTTATCCTAGTGCAAAAGAGATGAGTTCAGAGTGAGCCAAGAAGCAGCTCTTGAGGATGTGCATTTTGTGTGCTTCCAGGTTCTTGTGAATTCAGTCTGACTTCAGCAGTTGCCTGATTTTTCCTTTCTCTTTTTTCCCCTTTCAGATTCTGGTTCTTTAAATTTGCCACAGCAATTGCAATTACTGTTGGAGCTTTCTTCATCCCAGAGGGACCATTTACAACTGGTAAGGGCATGTTGGCTTCCTTGGGGTGCTCATAACTGATTTTAACCCCAAAGTAAGTGCACGCTGCTGTCTTCCACTTTGAATTGAAGCTGTGTGACTCTAGCACTTGTCTGTGTTCAGGGACATGAAGACAGGGTGGTAAGTGATCTGTGGTTCTGAACTGGCTTTGCTTTGTTTCTCTTCCAGTGTGGTTTTATGTAGGTATGGCTGGAGCATTCTGCTTTATTCTTATCCAGCTGGTCTTGCTGATTGACTTTGCCCACTCCTGGAATGAATCTTGGGTTGAGAAGATGGAGGAAGGGAACTCCAGATGCTGGTATGCAGGTAAAGGACTGTAGTGAAGTCAAGTTTTCTGTTTCATTGTGTGTTGTGAGTTACTCACTGAGCAGTGCATTTTACCAGAGGGCAGAAGGAAAGGCTCTTCATGAGATGGTATCATGGTCTCAGATGGTGCCTGCAGCTCAGCTCTGTCTTGCTGTCCTTTTGGTGTCAAATAAGAGGGGTCAGGGAGAGGGGCAGCAGCTTCTGAGCAACAGGAGCTAACCCCTGGGAGCAGAGCATCACTTCAGGATAGCAGAGAAGTGGCACTTGCAGGTTTTTGTGGTGTTTTTTTCAGCCACACCTTGGTGCTGATGAAAACTAAACTAGGCTGTTAGTGCTTCATCTCCTGTCTGTCTGCTGCTCTGTCATGCCTTGGAGCTCTGTGCTGAGGGAAAGGCTTGGTGAAGGAGACTGCAGGTTATCTCCCAGGAGAAGCAACATGTTCATTTTAATGAGGTGTTTAAATGGCATAATTGAGGTGATTGAAAAGGCAGCACAGCCTCTCTTCCTGCCATGGCCACTTCACTTGTTAATCATGGAATAGGATCATCTAGGTTGGAAAAGATCTCCAAGATCATCAGGTCCAACCATCCACCCAACACCCCCATGCCTCTAAACCATGGCACCAAGTGCCACATGTACACAGCTTTGAATCCCTGCAGGGATGGTGACTCCACCACTGCCCTGGGCCAATGCCTAACCACTCTGGCAGGCAAAAAGTCACTGCCCTTCTCTGGCCACACTCCAGCATCTCAGTGTCCTCCCTGGAGTGAGGAGCCCAAACCTGACCCCAGGATTGGAGCTGTGGCCTCCCCAGTGCCCAGGCCAGGAGGCCAATCCCTGCCCTAGCCCTGCTGCCACACCAGAGCTGATCCAAGCCAGGGAGCTCTTGGCCACCTGGGCACTCTGCTGCCTCATCTTCAGCTGCTGTCACCCAGCACCCCCAGCTCCTTTCCCTTTGGGCAGCTTTCCAGCCACTGTGCCCCAAGCCTGGAGCATTCCTGGGGTTGTTGTGACCCAAGTGCAGGACCTGGCAGTTAGAGCACTGGAGAATCAAACATGGCTTCTGGCTTCCCATTTCCTGTCTTCTTTCTTTGTTACACCTCAGATGTTGAGAATTCCTTCATTCCTTTGCCCTTCAGTGCCCAGAGCTGCTCTCTGAAGGTCATTGTGTACCATGTCCAAAACTTGATAACCATGCTGTGCTCTTCACATTTCCATACCCCATTAGGAACCAATTGAACTTTGTTTTTCTCTCTCCTCACAGCTCTGCTGTCAGCCACAGCTGTCAATTACCTGCTGTCTCTGGTAGCTATTGTCCTGTTCTATGTGTATTACACTCACCCAGAAGGCTGTGCTGAGAACAAGGCCTTCATCAGTGTCAACATGCTGCTGTGCATTGGTGCCTCTGTCATGTCCATTCTGCCAAAGATCCAGGTATGTTTCAATCCTATTGCCTGCATGTTTGTGTCTTTGCAGTCCCAGAGACCTGGAACAGAATTGTGCCTGACAAATAGATTGCCTTTTAATTGCCTAACTCTGCTCTTTCATGGCCAATCTGTTGCAGGAATCCCAGCCCAGATCTGGTTTGCTGCAGTCTTCTGTGATCACCATTTACACCATGTACCTGACCTGGTCAGCTATGACCAATGAGCCAGGTGAGTGCAGTGGCCAGCTAGGGGCAACCACTTGGGGAGGAGCCTCCCTTAACCTCTGTGCAAGGCACTGTTCCACTCAGGGGCTGGAATGCATGGGAGTCAGGGGCAGGACTCACTGGTTTGGCTTCTCTCCTCCCAGCCCAGCTTCTGGCAGTAACAGCAAAGAAAGAGTTCCTCAGGAGATAACCTGGTTTTCTCTTGCTCTCATGCTTGTCACATGGAGGAGACTGTTGCCTGTTGCTGGCAGGATTGCACTGTTCTCAAGCTTGGATTTTAGCAGCTTTCCTCAGCTCATCCAAGGTGTCTGAAAAGTTCATCTCCCACATCTCAGTTTCTTACCTGGTGACTCAGTTGCCACTGTTCAAGTTTTTTCCAATCAAAACTGCATTAATGAAAGTTTTCAATCCCCCTGGTGTCTGAAGAGAGCTGAGCAGCTCTAAACCCACAAAGGAATGTAAAGAACTCCATTCAGAAATGCTGCTGCTGAGCATAAACTTCCAAATACTGATTTCTGATGTTTTTAATTGGGCCTCTGGCCTCTTTTATTATAGACAATCTTCTGTGCTTAACAGCACAGATATGAGTCCTACACAATTCCTGCAGTAATGATGGGGAAAGAGGATTGCTGCTCAGAGCTGTTTGATCTGTTACCTGTGGCTGCTGTTGATAATCTGGAACTGACTCTGGAGCAGGGTTTTCCAGCTCAGAGGTGACTCTGGTACCACCCCTACAGAGCATTTTCTAGTGCTAGAATTTCTGCAGGTTCATGTGCAGTGTTATGTTGTTGCATCTAATCCCATGAGATGGAACAGTAAAGCAGTTGATGCTTGTCTCCTCTAAGTTCAAAAACCTTTTGTCTGCTCAAAGAGACTTTTATAGCACTTGCTGTCATTGTGCCCTTGGGGCCAAGGAGGCCAATGGTCTCCTGGGCTGCATTGGCAGCAGGTGGAGGGAGGTGATCCTGCTCCTCTCCTCAGCCCTGGGGAGGCCACACCTGGAGAACCGGGCTCAGTTCTGGGCTCCTCAGCACAAGACAGACGTGCAGATCCCAGAGAGAGTCCAGCAGAGAGCTCCAAAGATGCTTCAGGGGCTGGAGCATCTCCCTTGGGAGGAAAGGCTGAGGGAGTTGGGCTTGGGTAGCCTGCAGAAGAGGAGGCTGAGAGGGAACCTTCTCCATGGAGAGAAGGAGCTGAAGGGAGGCTGGCAGGAGGCTGGAGCCAGGCTCTTCTCCATGGGGCCAAGCACTAGGACAGGAGGCAATGAGCACAGACTGGAAGCCAGGAGCTTCCACCTGCAGCTGAGGGAGAACTTGTTTGGTGGGAGGGTGCCTGAGCCCTGGCCCAGGTTGCCCAGAGAGGTTGTGGAGTCTCCTTCCCTGGAGAGATTCCAACCCTATCTGGCCCCAATCCTGAGTGTTGTGCTGTAGGGACCCTGCTGGAGCAGGGAGGTTGGACTAGCTGAGCTCTGGTGCTCCCTTCCAGCCCCAGCCAGTCAGGGATTCTGTCATTTGCCTGCTTTAGAGTCTCAATAGGCTAAAATTAGATTCAAAGTTTTTTTTTACTTCAAGGCTGTCAGTGTCAGGAGGTTCCATCCTATTGCCATGCACTCCACATGGCAATGAACTGTTGGCTGTTGGTTGTGTCCCTGCCCTGTGCCAGTTCTGCTGTCCTCTCCCCACAGACAGGCACTGTAACCCCAGCTTGCTGAGCATCATTGGCTACAACAGCACCACCATTCCCACCCAGGGCCAGGTGGTGCAGTGGTGGGATGCACAAGGCATTGTAGGACTGATTCTGTTCCTGCTGTGTGTTCTCTACTCAAGGTAAGATTCCTTTGAAGAAACTCCTCCTCATTTTGTGTTGTCAGATCCTAAATGTGTGGGTTTTGGGTGACTGCTGTGTCCTTCCCTGTCCCATGCAGCATCAGAACCTCCAACAACAGCCAGGTGAACAAGCTGATGCTGACCAGTGATGAGTCCACGCTGATAGAGGATGGGATGCCCAGGAGTGATGGCTCCCTGGATGATGATGATGTGCACAGAGCCATTGACAACGAGAAGGATGGAGTCACTTACAGCTACTCCTTCTTCCACTTCATGCTTTTCCTGGCATCACTCTACATCATGATGACACTTACCAACTGGTACAGGTATGGCTGTTGGAGAGCATGTTGTGCTGATGGTGAGAGGACAAGATCATAGAATCAGAGCCAGTTGGGTTGGAAAAGACCTCTGAGAGCATCAGGTCCAACCATCCACCCAACACCTCCATGTCACCAAGTGCCACCTCTCCATGGGTTTGGAAGCCCTCCAGGGCTGGTGACTCCACCACTGCCCTGGGCAGCCTGGGCCAATGCCTAACCACTCTGGCAGCCAAGAAATTCTTCTTAATACTCAGCCTGAACCTCCCCTGGTGCAACTTGAGGCTGCAGCCTCCTCTCAGGGAGTTGCAGAGAGTGAGAAGGTCTCCCCTGAGCCTCCTCTTCTCCAGGCTACCCAAGCCCAGTTCCCTCAGCTGCTCACCACCACACTTGTGCTCTAGACCCTTCCCCAGCCATCACAGTTCTGTGATTCTGTGATTATTACTTTTCCAGATGGTGTCTTTTGGCAAGGTAAAATGTCTAGTTTGTACCTCTTGAGTGCTATCTCCACCTCCTGCATTTAATGCAGGGATTCCTCCTAAATATTTCTGCTCCTTGACAGCTTCTCTTACTAAAATACTTTTTGGGCTGCTGTTGCTTTCCACCTTCTTCTGCCACCACCTTTAAAATGGGTGTACTTGTACTGATTGGTGTGAGCTGCCTGGAAGGAGAAGGCAGAGCTGTCCTTTGAGGGGTGGAGCTGGGGTGAAAATGGTCTTGTGTGAGAACCAGTGGCTTTGGCACCAGTAGGGTCCCAGGGAAACAAACCCTGCAAATGACCTTTCTGTCTGTTTTTTGTTCCTCTTCCTTCTCTGCCAGCCCTGACTCTTCCTACGAGACCATGACCAGCAAGTGGCCTTCTGTCTGGGTGAAGATCTCCTCCAGCTGGATCGGCATCGTGCTCTACGGCTGGACTCTGGTGGCTCCCCTGGTCCTCACCAACCGGGACTTTGACTAAGCTCTGCTGCTCTCCAGGAGCTTGTGCTCCCCTCCCTGTCCCTGAAGGGAGAGCACTCAGCTAGTAGTGCAATTGTTGATCCTATGTGTGCTGTCCATGTAGCATACCCTGCTTTCTTCTGCATGGTTCCCTTCCACCACCTCTTCTGTCATTTCACTGAATGACTTTTGCTAGCTGAGCTGGGTGACAGCTGCTCTAGTGATGCTTGAGTGCTTCAGGAGCATCAGGTGTAAGGCCAAGACCTTTTGGAAGTAGTTTTTTTTCCCCTCAATTGCATTAAATAGTCATAGGAAGGAAAGTGCAAGTGTTAAGTAGGGTAACAGAACAGTCCTTAGCTCAGACATTGCAAGGAAAGGAGGAGCTGCCTTTGATCCCTGTTGCCTTGATTCCAGAGTTGGTCTCTGTCTGCTTTACCCTCCCCAGCTGCTCAAAACCATGCAGCTGCTGGCTCCTTCCTCTCCCTTGCCAGTGGGATGGGAAGAAGACCCAAGGAGGGCTTGAGGGCCCAGGCTAAGGGCAGGGAAAGCTCATTCACCACCTGTGGTCATGGGCAAAAGACAGAGCAGCCATGGGGGAGGCAAAATCCCAATCTAAGTAGGGTGAACACTACCCATAAACACTAGACAAAACCCACACCACTCCTGGGTTCCACCTTTCCTCTCTCCTGAGCCCAGCTCCTCTCCTGCTGTGCAGAGGGACAGGGACTGGGTGCAGCAGGACCCCAGGCCAGTCCCTGGTGGCATCAGTCCATCCTCTTTGGAGCAGAGAGCCTTGACCATCCTGCAGCAATGTGGCATGACTCCTGCAGGGAAGGAGGCCAGTGCTTCTTCCCTGGACTCTCTTAGGGGGAGCTGCCTACCCTCCTGCTCCAGTGTGGGCTCCTCCTCCACAGAGGCTCCAGAGGCAGCTGCCAACCTTGCCATGTGCCCAGGAAAACAGCTGCTCCAGGATCTGCTCCTGGACTTCCTCCTCTGGGGAGAGGAGGGCACTGCTGTCTCTCACCCTATCTGTCTTGTAAAAAACCAAACCAAACCAACTCCTTCCCCTCCAGCTGGCTGTTTCCCACCTTAAATACCTGCAGGATTGACACTGAAGCTGGGGGAACCTTCCTGAAACTGCTCCCAGAGCCTGCCCAGACCAGCAGAGCCTTGAGTAAGCATTGCTGAGTAAGTCTTGAGTAAGTGTTGACACAAAATGGTGCATGTTGGCATTTTCTGGACATCTTGCAGCATTTTGGCTCAACCAGCCCAACCTTTCCCTGTGCTGAAGGCAGCAGCAGCAGCAGCCCCCTTCAGCACAGATGCTAGGTGGGGAAAGTTGCACCTGAAGCCACAGAGGAGCTGATGTCCTGGGTGCTCCTGGGTCAGATGTGTCCCAATGCAGACAGGAGCACAGACACCCTGGAGGGAGAAGTCCAACCAAACCATCCTGGTCCTGGATGCTCAGAAGCATGTTTTTAAGACACCTGTTTACAGTGTGCATCTGTGTAGTAGTAGTGTTATTTTTTAGGTAGTTGAAGTGGAGTAGCTGTGCTGTAAGTTATTGCTGTGTCTTGTGCCAGCCTCCTGCTGGAGCTGCAGTCTGTGCAGGGAGCAGAGTGCTGAGAGCCCTGCAGAGGAAGCCTGGGAGTGTTGTGCTTCAAGCAGAAGTGGAGGAAAAGGAGCACTGAAATGACAGAGGTTTTGTGTTAACTGAGACTTCAACAAAAGTGTTTCTTAATCTATTTAGGGCTCTAAACTTTGAAACCTTTTAATGTCTTGGGTATTCTGCTTGTTGTCCATTGCCTGAGATGGACTTGGGCCTAACAAAGCCTAAAGGGGAAGACACTAGTCCCATCCAAATACTGTATTCTAGTTCCTGTGCACTTAGGAAACCTTCAATGCTTTTGTGCTTGCTGCTTTGTAACTGAAGTACATGAGCTGCATTATTTATCTCTTGTTACTTGCTGCAACTCGAGCCTGGAGCAGCCTGGCTGGGAGTGCCCCTAGAGCCTTCAGCAGGTCTCCTGCTGCCCTCTGTCCCTGCTGGTTCCACTGTTCCTTCCTTGTTGCTAACGATTCTCTTCAGCTTTTATTGGAGTTCTGCACCTAGACAGTTACTGCAGAAGCCTTGAGGCATCAATCAGGCTCCAGGTGGCAATGGAATGATTAGGAAAGGCTTGTCAGAATTTGGAATATGTTGTTACCTTATTAATAAACACATTTGGATGAAGATGTCCAGTGAGTGACTCAGTTGGTGACAGAGGACTTGAGTCAGCAGCTGGACTTGATCTGGGAGGTCTCTGCCAACCTTAGAAGTCTCTTAGCAGTGCCAGATGTGGCCAATGCAGGGTTTGGGTTGCATTCACCTCACTGTCTGTTCCTGGGATGGTTTATGCTCTGATGGTGCTGCAGGTGGTTCCTGGCTCTGGGGGAGAGCCTGAGTGAAGGTTTCTGACAGCTTTGTGCCCTTTGCACCATCTCTTTGAAAACACAAACATGCTACAGGCTTGGAGCTTCCTGCTTGTGTCAGCAACTGCTACCGTGTTCTCTGCCACCTGTCTGTGAAGCACCTGAGCAGCAGTCACAGTGCAGCACTTCCTGAGTCCTGGAACCCAGAACTAGTCTCTGAGTTTGGAAGGTGAACAGACAAGTGTCTAGGAAGTCAGCTCCTTGTACAAGTGCCTGATTACTCCTTAAAAACAGACAAGAGGGAATTTTTGAGTGCAGTGCTCAAGTTTTGCCTCCTGTGTGGAGGAAGTTGCTCATCTCCAGTTTCTCCCTTCACTAGACCACCCTCCACAGGAGCTTTCCACACTGCTTTGAGGGCAGAGGGAAGGAAACTTCAATCTGCAGTTACTGTTTCTGTTTAATGAGCCCAGGGTGAGATGATTTAGCTGAAGGTGTGGGAAGTGCAGGAACCTCTCTGGCATTCAGCTGTGGAATTCTCTCCCCATGGAAGCCTTCAGTAAAGGCATCAGTGGGAACACCTCTGGAGCAGGGACAGAGCTCTGCCAGTTCTCAGGCAGAAAACACTGGAGTACCAAACAGTTTGCTGTGTTAACCACTTGGCTGAGAGGCTTCAAGTTGGGAGGTAATGAAGGTATTCCCATTCCTGGTGCCTAGCAGCAGATCAGGCAGTGACCTCCAGCCCCAGCAGGGCCATGGAATCAGACCACTCTTGGCAGGTATCACATGTAAGTAACATTTATTGTCTGGGAGGAGGTGGTCCAAGTTCAGAGTACTCATGCAGTCGAGGGGCCTGGTGGCTGTGAAGAGCTTTTCCCCACTTTGTGCTATGTGTGAGAGCACTTCCACTGAAGTGAAAGTAAGGCAGAACCAAGATTGAGCAAGGTACAGGCACTTTGTTCCCAGTTCAAGCAGGGGAAAAAGAAAAGAATAAAAAGCCTACATCAGGTCCTGGTCCCCCCAGCCCCCAGGAAAGCCTCAAGATTGTTAAAATGAAAACATTGTAAAAAATAGAAAAAACCCTCAAAGACAGAGAAAGTCAGGGCTCCCTAACCATCCACTAGTCGTTTGTCATTGTAGGGAAGAGCAGAAGGCTAGGAAACCATCCCTCTACCCCTTGCTGCTCTGGCCAAGGGTTCCATTACCTGGCCACTCACAGTGAGATGTCCTAGCCAGTGCTGGAGAGCAGCCCAGGAGCAGCCTGCCTTGGCTTTACCAACGTGAAACAACTGCTCGGAGGAAGGAACAGTGGCAAGGTACTCAAGGTACTTGAGATTCCACATGACCTGGGTACATAAAACAAGGGATTTACCAAAAAACCCAAACCTGCTTCTACCAAACAAGAGTTGAAATAAATAGTTCATCTGTGTGGCTATGTACAGAGTCCCCCCCCACCCCGGGGTTAGTTATCCAGGAAGGACATGTCTGTGTCCATGGGTGCTGGAGCAAGTTCACAGAGGTAGAAGAGCGTGGCCTCGCTGGCTTCCGCCTCCGTCAGCGGCTCCAGCCGCACCAGCTTGCTCTGGGTGGGCTCCTGCTCCAGGCTGCTCTCCAGGAGCTCGTCCAAGGGTTTGTCAGCTGAGGAGGGAGTTCCAGCCTCCAGGTCAGACCCCTGGCTCCCATCGAAGAAGGCGAGGAGTGGGAAGGCAGTGTACTGGATGAGCTGCTTATCTGAGGGGAGAGAGAGCCCCAAGGCACTGTCACTGCACCTGCCTTGCTGTGTGCCAAAAGAGACAGCAGAATCCAACTCACTGAGCTCTTAGTAATGAAGGTGTTTGTGCTTAAAATGCCTGAGGAAAGAACTGTTACATTCCTTGCCCGTGGCAAGGGGGGTTGGAACTAGATGATGACCTTTAAGGTCCCTTCCAACCCAAACCAGGCTGTAAGTATTGGTCAGATTCTGCTGCAAAACCCACCCCCCCCTCAGTTTCTCTGCACTTGGTGCAGTGCCAGAACCCTAAAAAGCAAAGAGAGTGAAGTATTGTTGGGGTTATTTGCTTAGCAGCATGACACCAAAGGAGATACAGCTGTTTCTTGTTCAACTGTTACACTGTCAGCAAACCACTACCACTGACCTGGTTTGGGCTTAGAAACTTGTGTTCCCTGGGAAGCCTCTGGATCACCATTGTTCTTGGTAGTTTCTATTCCCTTTGTCTCCACCTGGAAGCAAAAGCAAAACCTTAAACACGTGCCTGAAGCCTTCTCCAGCTACTGCAAACAGTGAACCTTGTGATCTGCCAAGGGATGCAAGTGACATCAGGTACCCACACTGAGACACCTCAGTTGAGGACATGTGAAATGGAAACACTCGAGCAAGAACCTCAACTGCTGCTCCTGAATGAACAGGACAAATCCAAAGAGCTAGATGTTTGCTCTACTCCTGCTTCTCCTGTGTCCTTGCCCACCAGACAACACAGATGAAAACCATTCTGACAGGTACTCAAATGTGAGAGGCCACAAGGGTGAAGAGAGTGGTGGTACCATGCACAGGTGCTGGCCTCAAGGGAACATGACTTTTAAAGGCCATTATTGGGATGTTCTTCCCTTTTCTGTTGGAAACCTAACAACCAGGATGAATTCAGCTGCAGCCTTCCTACTCTCACTGAAGTCTTCAAAGCCACAGCATGAGCAAAAAGTGCTATTATACCAGGGAAGAAGAGCAAAGGATTACTCAGTTTGCATCTCTCACTAGTGTGTAGATGGAGCAATGGATTCCAGACTTACTTTGGCATTAGTGATATGATCTGTGGGGTTCATCTGCACGGAGCTTGTAAAAAGCTGAATAAGACAAAAGACATCAAGGTTTAGGTTTCTTGCTGGTGCTGGTAAGAACACAAGAACATCACAACTGCAGGTGTGAGGATAATCCCTGGGCTTGATGCTTTCACCCTCTATCAGAATTAGGGGTTTTCATTTACAGGTCATTGCCACTTCTGCAAAGGAAAGCTAGATTTGGAGTGTCAGGGTTTGGAACTCCATGAACCTCAGCAGGCCCAAAGGAAACGAACTGTTCTTATGGCTGACACAAGACTCACATGGTTTGCTGCCAGCTGAAAACACAGATTCCTTCTTAGGCTGCTGCATGGAGAAGCCTGTGCCCAGTAAGGAAGAACACAGTCTGATCAAGTCTGCAAGTGACACCACCCTGGAAGGAGCCATCAACCCCCTGGGAGAGCAGAGCTGCTGCTGAGAGGGACCTCGGTTGGGAGAGGGGCCAAGGGGCACTCCAGCAGCTTCAACAGCCAAAGGCAGTTAGGGCACAATGACCTCTGTTAGGGAACAAGGGGAAAGGGAGCAGCTCCTGGAGAGGGACCTGGGAGTTGTGATAGACAATGTCCCACCACAAGGCAGCAGCAGGGCCCTACTGCAGGGAGCTGTGAGCTGCTACAGGCAAAGCACAGCCAGGAGGCCACTGGAAGCAGTTCCCACCCGAGGTCACTTAGGGAGGTGTCCAGTTTTAGGTGTCCCAGTCCAAGAGCTCTCAAACTAGAGCACCACAGATGTTTGAGGGGCTTAGGACATACAAGAGGCTGCGGGAGCTTGGCTAATCCTGTCTGGAAAGGGCTTCAAGACAAGGGAGGATAACTGCACTCTTCCACTGCTTCTAGAGGTGTTGTGGAGAAGACAACTCCACAGAGGTGGCCAAAGCACCAAGAGGTAAGAGCTACCATCTGCAGCAGGGAAAAGTGTGACTGACACAAGGAAATCCTCTACAGAGAAGAGTCAAGCACTGGAAGAGGCACCTGAGACACTGAGGAACATCTCATCTCTGGAGAGCTCAGACTTTGAGTCAACAAGGTCCTGAGTGACAGGATCTGACCTTCCTGCTGGCCCTAGCCTAGATGACGTGCACACAAGGCCCTTCCAGACCTGTCTAGAACATTCTACTTGACATGAATCTGAAGAGGAACTGAGACCATCCACACACTCCTAAGAAACAACCTGAAATGGCAAAGAAACTTGGAAAACAAATGCCAAGAGCCTTTATAACCCCAGCTCCTTGAGAAGAGCACAGATGATGTGCTGGGGTATTTCAAAGCAAGAGTATTAACCTGACTAGCTGGTGTCTGAGTTCATGTGGCAACAAACAGCAGCATTGTTTCCTTCAGAAACCACTCTTCAGCCAAGCACTCCCTTGAGCAGTGGTGGGTGCAGCAGTGACAATTACACCACTGCCCACAAACTACCCCAAATGTTTGTAACCTTCCTTCTATAAAAGGGGAAAAAAACCCCAGTCTGTGTTTAAATGACAACTATTTCCTGTAGGGTGTTACCAAGATACTCAAGCAGTGCAACATTACATCAACCAGGAGATCTGGGTCTATGCTGAACTGCCGTCCTGAGAGCATGGCCTGGAAGTCCTCTAAGCTGCAGTCAATGCTGTCCAGGTAATCCAGGAGCTCAACTCTGGAAGACAAAACAAGAATTGTATTCCTATATCCAAGAGAAATCCACACATAAGCTGTACAGAGAGGTACTACCTGCACCTAAAAGATCTTCACCAGAACTAGAATGAACTAAGCCTTCTAGAAAGCACCTCTGGAAACTCTTCTCTTCAGAGAAGACGGCAAGGGATGCAGACAGATGCTCCAAACAGGTAGCACTTCAGCACAGATGGTTCATGCACCATCCCTGAAGCCATCTCAGCTCAGGCTGTCTGGGGCTCTGAGCAACCAGCTCTAGCTGTAGCTGTCCCTGCTGCCTGCAGGGGGTTGGGTTAGGTGCCCTTCAAAGGTCACTTTCAACACAAACCACTCTGTGCTTTCTTAAGTGATTCTTGCATCCAGGTAACCCCTAATCACAGAACTGTCAGAGCTGGAAGGGACCCTCAAGATCAGTTCCAACCCCCCTGCCTGCCAGGGACACCTCCCACTAGATCAGGTTGCCCACAGCCCCAGCCAGCCTGGCCTTCAAAGCTTCCAGGGATGGAGCTTCCCCAGCCTCTCTGGGCAACCTGTGCCAGTGTCTCCCCACCCTAACAGTGAATCCCATCTGCCTACGACACCTAGCAGGTAACTCCTGACAGTTCCAACAGTATTTACAGCATCACACTGTCAGATTACACACTCCAACTCACTGGCTTCATGATGGCAATCAAAGCTCCCATCCTAACATACTTCCAACAGCAGGCTCTCCAGAAGCCAGCTGGAGGAAGGTGACCTACACATCTAAAGGGCTCCACAGAAACTACTCCTCAGCTCTTTTTCCCTCAGGCAACCAGTTCTAATACTTGTAAAAGCAAAAGAGCAGGCTACTCACTTTCCAAGAAGATTTATGTTCTGTGAAATGACTCCATTCTCATTCAGTATGGAATCCATCATGGAGACTGGATCCTCTGCAGTCAGAGTGGACTGGTTATTCAGCTGGACAGCACTGGACATGAGCGGGCTGGTCCCATCCCCACCAGGGCTGAGGGGGTCAGGGGCTGGGACAGCAGCTGCCTCTGTGCCTTTATCCCCCTGGATTACTGGGGCATAGTCCTCTTCATTATCATCTTCCACAATCACAATGTCAGGAGAATGACTGCAGCTGGAACAGGAGACAAACCAGTTAAAGCTTTCCTACACATCTGAGCTGGTGCCAGCATGACAAGAAGGGCACTGAGGTGCTGGGGTGTGGCCAGAGAAGGGCAAGGAAGGTGGGGAAGGGTCTAGAGCACAAGTGTTGTGAGGAGCAGCTGAGGGAACTGGGCTTGCTTAGCCTGGAGAAGAGGAGGCTCAGGGGAGACCTTCTCACTCTCTGCAGCTCCCTGAGAGGAGCCTGGAGCCAGGTGGGGCTTGGGCTCTGCTCCCAGGTGACTAGGGATAGGACAAGAGGCAATGGCCCCAAGCTGCACCAGGGGAGGTTCAGGTTGGATCTCAGGAAGGATTTCTTGGCTGGAGGAGTGGTTAGGCATTGGCCCAGGCTGCCCAGGGCAGTGGTGGAATCCCCATCCCTGGAGGGGTTCCACACTCATGGAGAGGTGGCACTTGGTGCCATGGTTTAGTGCCATGGGGGTGTGGGGTGGATGGTTGGACTGGATGATCTCAGAGGGCTTTTCCAATCTTAATGTTTCTCTGACTCTCTTCCACAGCTTTAGTTCACTCTCAGGCCAGCTACCATAAGGAAATGACCTCTCCTACTGCATCTTCCCATGGAACACAGCAAGGTGCTCTAAAGGGCTCTCTCCATGGACATGGGGCTGTAATGCTCAGGACAGTTCATGAAGCTCAGCTAGCAGACATCTCTGCTAAACCACAGTAACAACTACTACAAGACATCTATGTTTTATTCCTTCAGGCATAATACAGGCTCCAGAGCTGCACCTCAATCCCCAGGCCCAGTTCCAACTGCTCACAGCTGAGAGCTAAACTATTTCTACAGTACAGACAGGAAGGAACACAGCCACTAAACACCTGGGACTGAAAACCACCTCTGAAACTGACTGTAAAGTGCAAAGCCCACTCCAACCCCTGACATCCAGGGCAGAGAGTCTAAGGTAACTCCCCTTCCTTGCCTTACTGGGTGAGGATTTGTGTATTTTGGGTCATCAGTCCCCAAACCTGAGCTGAAGTCAGCTGTGTGGTGCTGGCTCCATCTGACAGACATCTGAAGCCAGACTTTACTAACCAGTCCTGATGGGAGACTGTCACAGAGTGTCCACCACCAACCTGCAGAAGACATCACTCATTGTCTCTGGACCAGGAGTACCTTGAAGCAGAGTGCAGGGATGCTGACTGCTTCTCACCAGGTCCTAAGCCTCAACACATTAAAGCTGCCAACAGCTAATTAACTCTTTGGGCCAAAGCCAGAGGTCAGTAAATCAGAACCTGGTATGAACTCACAGAGCTTCCAGATGTGCAGGAGTACTGTGTAATTCTAACTACTTCATTAAAGAAATATCTAAGCCATCTGAATTACTGCATGCAGGCAGGGCTGGAAGACAGTGATCTGTAAGCATATTCTTCTAGAAAGTTCTTACTTGGAAGAATCTGAGGTGGTATCTTCATTTGCTTCTGGTGTAACAGGAAGACTTTCTTCATCATCCATGGAATTTTCTTCATCATGCACATCCTCAGTGACATCATAAATGACAATGTCATCTGAAATCTGTTCCCTCTGGTTCAAGCTCTCATTCCTCTTCAGAGGTACCTGTTTAAGAGTCAAGGGACAACAGAACAATAAGCTTCAGCATTCTGACAGTTACCAGTGGATCTTACAATGCTTCAGCTCTTCAAGAGCTTTCCTAAACCTCAGGTGTTTGTATAAATCTACATTTAATAGAAGAAAACCCCACATAAATAAGTGAACAAGCTGGGGAAGAGCAGCCACAGGAAAAAAAGTGTTTGGCAAATACTCCAGGCATAGAGAAACCCCCACCTGACAGCTAGGTTTACTGCCCAGCTGACAAGCTACTTGAGCTGCCAGACCCCCTCCACTCCTCCCTTCCTCAGGACAGAGAGCATGCCCAGAAGAACACTCACATGGTGACTGCTGTCAGCTGGCTCCTTCACAATCTTCTGAAATACATTTGACTTGGTAGGTCCGTTAGTGTTGAGAAGCAGAGGCCTGGATCAGAAAGAGGAAAGGGAGAAAGGCATCTCAGAAGTGACTCTCTTGGGTTGAGCCTACAGGAGGAGCCAGCAGGCTGCCTGCCCTGCAGGGCTGCAGGATGACATTTACCTCTTGCGCTTCAGGCTCACCAGCTGGTTGTTCCTCACCAGGGTGACAATGAACTGCACAATCTGGGAGGGAAAGAAAGCTGCTGTTACTTGCTCTGCTCTGGAATTGTTGCTCTCAGAGTACCAAGATACCTGGTAACAGAAGCCCTCAGTAGCCCAATCTACCCTCAAAGAGCAGAACATTTACTGTGTGGAGTAGCTCTCCTGGAACTGTTCGGGAAAGTTCAATACTGTGGGAGGATGGGAAAATAAGCTGGTGACATCTAAAGAGAGCAGGAGTTCAGCTGCCTGGGAAAGGCTTTGTACACAGCAGGTGATAAGAGCAGACTTTGACACCCCATCACTCAGTACACAGCAAAACATCCAGGGACTCCAACTGCCAGAAGAATTCTAATGAGCAATGACAGCAAGCACCTGGGGATGCTGACTGTGTAACCTGGACCTCTAAATGCTGCTGAGAGGCATTTCTGACAGACCCAGAAAAACCAACATGTACACAGCACAGTAGGAATCAAATTGCCTTCACTCTGGAAATGTTCAGTTTCTTCTCCTGTGTTTGATGTTTAAGGATTAAACTGATCTATCTGACTTGAACAAACAGGGGAGGAATAAATCAAGAGAACCCCAGACTGGTTCAGGTTCGAAGGGAGCACCAGAGCTCAGCTAGTCCAACCTCCCTGCTCCAGCAGGGTCCCCCAGGATTGTCTCCACGTGGATTTAGAGTCTCTCCAGGGAAGGAGACTCCACAACCTCTCTGGGCAACCTGGGCCAGGGCTCAGGCACCCTCCCAACAAACAAGTTCTTCCTCAGCTGCAGGTGGAACTTCTTGGCTTCCAGTCTGTGCTCATTGCCTCCTGTCCTAGTGCTTGGCCCCATGGAGAAGAGCCTGGCTCCATTCTCCTGCCAGCCTCCCTTCAGCTCCTTCTCTCCATGGAGGAGGTTCCCTCTCAGCCTCCTCTTCTGCAGGCTGCCCAAGCCCAGCTCCCTCAGCCTTTCCTCCCAAGGGAGATGGTCCAGCCCCTGAAGCATCTTTGGAGCTCTCTGCTGGACTCTCTCCAGGATCTCCATGTCTCTGTTGTGCTGAGACCTTTGTGTCACAGAGATTTGCTCACCATACATCACCCTACTGGGGTTTTTCTACCAAAAAAAGACATGTTAGCCACTAAAATAAAGTGTAAGTGAGGTCACAGAACATTCCCAGTTGAGCAGCACTCCCCTGTGTGCAGCCAGCTCCTGAGCCCAGCCTTACCTTCCGAATCACCTGCTGCTGCTGGGAGTGCTTTGCTCTCAGTTCTGCCACTTCCCTCCAGAGGGATTCATTCTCCCTGTTTGAGAAGGGGGGTGGAAAAGTCAAACTCAGTTTTAAAACATCTCCATGAATCATCTCTGTTAGATATTAGTTGGCTTTGAAAAATGCAGGCTTAGGCTGGAGGGAGAGGAGAGATCAGAGTGTCCTCAGCCTCAGCAAGTCATCACAAAATGAAAACCCCAACACAACAAACTGCCTGCAGAGAACTCCCAGCCCTCCTGAAAGAGCACAAAAGCTCCCCTTCAGTTTGGCCAGCAAGCACACAGCTGGTTTCTGGCAGCAGCAAGGGACCACACAGTCTCTAAAGATGCAGCTTCTTCTCACCACTGCAAAGGAGATTTCTTCATCTCCACAAGCCTGTCTGCCCTCCCTCCCACACCTCTTGCTAGATGCAAGCCACCCTGAAAGCACCTCTGCAGAAGCAGCTCTCAAGCCACGCAGGCAGCTGGAGGCCACCCTAAGAGTGGCTCCACTAAGGGGACATGGCAGGTACTAAAGAATAAGAGGAGCAGAGCAGAGCTGGCAGGTTTCATGACACACCTTGGCTGCTCCAGGGCTGCCAGGAGCCCAGCTAGAGCCACTATAAAACATGCTCTAAATTGGCCCTTGCTATCCTATCTGTGACCTCCTTGTTTCCCATATCCCAAAGCAGATGCAGAGGTAGGTAGTGAATACTGGAAGCTTCATTCAGTAAGCAAAGACAACAAACCACCCTCCTCTCTGGCAGTTTAATTTTCAAGACAGATGTATGCCAAAAGAGGCAGGAAAATCTCTCCACTGGTGTTTGGGATGCTACAAACCCTTAAGCTGAGCTTCCAGAAACAGCTGTGTTGAAGCTTGTTGCTCACTCCCCAAGCTGCTCCTGTGTCCACACACAATGTAAGAGTGCAGCTCCATCACACATCTAGCAGCTGAGGTCAGGGATTCTGAACTTGCTTTATGAATGTCTTCTGCAGGATTGGGACTTCTGATTCAGCTCCAGTTTCTACCTCAGCAAATTTAAACTCCTGGGACAGCCATATGGCTGTCAAAGACCAACCATTCTGCCTTCTCATCTCCACAAGCTGTCAAGTCATGAGCAACTGGCTGTCACTGCAGCCAAAGGCAGTCCTGATGGCCTGCTAAGGTCCCTTCCAATCCCAACTAGTCTGTGATCTGGAAAGGGTGACTATGAACAGCTTTGCTCTAGACTGGCCACACTCTAACAGGGACTCTCCCCAGACAAAACAAACTCCAAACATTCTGCCACTCAAGCAAGCTAGAAGAATGAAGACTAGAAATGACAGCATTTACTTCTTAAAGCTTGAACTCCTCAGTGGCTCTGCCAGAGAGGTGCACAACCATTTCTGTTCTCCAGTGAACAGAAGCTCACGAGTGAGAGCTCCTCTTGAGGGGTTGTGACTCTCAGTGCCCAAGCTCCTCCTCACCTATCCTATCTGTACCTACACACTCAAAAGGATTACGACACTTGTGACACATCTCTCCCTGCTGGGAACAGATCAGAGCCACTAAAGAGGGAATAATGCAATTCTACAAAATGCCCTCTTCACATCTGCAGTTTGGATGTTGTCCCTCTGTCACTGAGGTCACTAACCAGTTTCCAGAGTGAGATTTCTCAGCAGATTTTCATAGCCATTAACTCATCTGCCATTTTTAGCACTGGGGGAAGGAGGACAACAGCAGGGAAATAAAAAGCAATGAGCAAAGACATTAACTGCAGTAAGAAAGGATTGGAAGTCATTTGTACAACCCAAGCCCTGCCTCAAACTAAAGAGTAACTACTTCAAACTTGAGGACAGAGAGCAGTAGAGTTGAACATTCAGCCCCAGCAGCATGATGAACAGTTGATAAGGGAGGTATTTAACTGCCCACTGTCAGTTCTTCAAACACCACATCAGAACATTCCACTTTGAATGCCATTCTCTTCCTGGTATTTATTTCCCTGAAGCAGTTTTAGTTAGGCAGCAACAAACCAAGAGAGACCTAAAATGAGGTGTTAGCAGCATGGCTCCACTTGAGGCCTGAGCTGCTGCTGGAACAGCTTACCTCTTCAGCATAGAGAGGCGAGATTCAATGGTCTCCTGTTTGATCTGCACCTTCTGAGCACTGATTATTATTTTGGAAAGATCTTCCTGACTTATCTTGTTTTCTTCAGGTCTTGAAGAAGAAGCCTTTAAAGACAGCAGAATGCAACACTTTCCTTTACTCATTGTTCACTACTATTTTCCTTTGCTGATCAAGTCTGTTTCCTGCTACTGTTGATAAACTTTGCATTGAAGTTCCTAACAAACCAAGCACCAAATAAACAGAAGAACAGAGAAACATACAGCAATGTCCTTTGACAGCTGCCACCACATTACCTTTAGTCTCTACAAGCATCTGGGTAAATCCAGATCCTTCAGGCATTCTCCTAAGTGCTCTACTTCACCATAACCAATGTCAGTTAAGTGCCTCTCTGTCAGCAGTCTGTCATACTTCTGTTCAGCCTCTACATTCACCTGACTCCCAACAACAGCAGAGCACACTTCAGAATCCCATTTAACAAACAGTTAGAGGGTTGCCTCCTGTTCTCTTTGGTGGCCAAGCTTAAGGCCTCCAGTAGCTTTGCTCTGGAAGAAGCAGACTGTTATGTTAGTGATGGTAAAGCCAAAGCATGCTCTTCACTTCCAGTGATCACTTTAGCAATGCCCTGTTTGCATAACTCACTCATTGTTGGCACCTGTCAAACTCCATGACAGCAAAGCAGGTTAGGCCAAAGAGCCTAGGCCAACCCCTCCAAACCATCTTTCAACAAGTGAAGACCTACAAGGGCAGCACAGTTTGCTTCCTCCAACCCCAAACCTGCAATTCAACTTGCCATGAACTTTGCTCTTCATTCCTAGCTCCTAGCCCAGCTTTTCCACCCAAGGAACTTCCACTAACCTTCCTTTTAATGAGCTCCAGCAAGTCCTCCCGGCCCTGCTTGAAGTATGGGTGCTGGAACTCCACTGGCCCATCCCTCTCCAGCTTGACGATCCCAGAGTCCAGGTGCACAACTTTACGGAAGCCATCTGCAACAACAAGAAGAAACAGACAAAGGGAGAAGGAAAACCTCTCAGACCTCCCATTCATAAACTCCAGCTGTGCTGCTCCAGCTCCCCCGGTGCTAGCTTGGATGCAGAGATGCATAGAATGCAGTGGCCTTAGCTGCAGAGGAGACAAGGTCACTGCTCAGTGGAGATTGTAACTAAACATGTAGAGGAGTCAGAACTATGCCAGAAAGTAAAAAACTCAAGGACTTAACATATTTAGCTGTCTGACCAGCAAGGACTTACACATATTTAACTGTCTGACAAAGCTTGCCATGTTGTTGTGCTTGAAGTACTTGGGAAGGATCTCTTTGGCAAATGTCTGTTCATCCAACACCATGAAACTCTGCCCATTCTGAAAGGAAAGAGACACATTAAGACTCCTTAAAGACCACAGTAGAAAGCAAACACTGAGCTTTCAGAATTAATCAGCAGACAGGAATGTTTCCTTGCTCCATGCAGTACACAACCAATCTGCTTGCCTACAGTTTTCCACAACATAAAGGCTACAGACCTTGCAGTTGCAAAGCAACAGAGTATTTCTCAATTTACTTGACTACCCACCTCTGAAGGGGAACATCTCTGCTGCTACTCCTTGCTTCCTCAAGAAGCTGATTAGTTGTTTATCAATACTGACCAGTTTCACCACTGGACAGTACCATCAATTTTGTAGGGAGCTTCAAAGTTTGGGGAAGGAATCTAACAGAGAAACTGTCAATGCTGTAGACCACACTGAGTTCTCCCCTCATGTCTCCTCTTCAGGCTGAACAAACCAAGTGACATCAGCCATTTCTCATATGGCTTCCCCTCTAGACCCTTCCTCACTGTGGAGGGTGGAGGCTGGGCTGACCAGCCCAATGACAGCTGCTCCCTGTTACCCTCTTCCCCTCCACGGGAAGGGAAAGGGGATAAGAGAGACAGAGAGACTTCTGGATTGGAAAATAAAACTGAAACTACTTTAATAATAATAATAATGATAAATGAAATAGATACAAATATGTACAGAACCCAATACCAAACCCAACCCCCCCGATGGGAACTAGGTCCCCACTGATACTGCAGCAAGGTCTCAGCAGCAGATGAGTCAGGCTCAGGGGCTGGATCCTGGCACTGGATGCAGGAACTTAGGGATCACTGAAGGGCAGGAGAACAATCCAGCAATCTGGGAACCAGGAATCTCACAAGGGAAAGGGAAATTTCACCAGGGAATCAGAATCTCCCAAGAGAAACCTAGCAAGGGGGAAGCTGAGCTCAGTTTCTATACCAAATACGTAGTATATGGGATGGAATCCTTAGCTGGTCAGTTTGGGGTCACCTGTCCTGTCTGCTCCTCCCTGAAGGTGCAGCCTTTACCCTGCACCCCCCAACGTGAGACACAAGATTCAGCAGTGACCTTGCTCTGCATCCCAATCCCTGGGAGTAAATCTAAACATGAGGGCTTATCCCTGCTAGAAGCTGGCAGTGGCTGTGAAAACAGGCTGCTAGTTTCAGACAGTGCAGTTTCTCAGAGGAGCTTCAGCTGAAAAGTGAAATCACTGAACACAATCAGTTCTGTTCTAACCCAAAGCAGGACACCCATCTTTGTGGCCTCCTCTGGAGCCTCTCCCACAGCTTCCTATCCTTCTCCTCTTGTGCTGCCCCAAAGTGCAGCCAGTGCTGGAGGTGAGGCCAGAGCAGCCCAGAGCAGAGTGGCACTAGCACCTCCCTTGCCCAGCTACCAATGCAGCGCTTGCTGCCCCCCAGGACACAGTTGCCCCTTTCGGCTGCCAGGGCTCACTGCTGACTCCTCTTCAACTTGCCACTGACCAGAACCTCCAGAGCCCTCTCCCTGGGGCTGCTCTCCAGCCTCTCCTTCCCCAGTCTGTGTGTGCACCCAGAGTTGTCCTGTCCCAGATGCAAATATCAACACTGTCACTGCATCTTCTCAGGAACCCTTTAGTTCAAAGAGTTACCTGTGTTTCTTACCCCCAAATGCCAGCAGTTCCAAGATCCCCAGAAGCATGAAGAACCAACCACAAGACCACATGAAGATGCCTGCCCAAGAGCTTGTTTCCAACAAGCCAGCAAGGACTGTCAGGAACAGGGTTTGTAAATGGCTCCCCATTGGATGAGTTAGGAACTTACAGCTGAGAGGAGGGCAGGAAGATGAGTACTTCCCAGTAATGACCACCCACCTCCTGCTGATTATCAGTCAGTGGAAGGGAAAGGGGAAGCAAAGGGTAGGAACAGACCATTTTAGTCAATGCATTAATGAAACTCATCTGCAGAAGGTAATCAAACAAGTGGCACCACAGTGACCTGTGAGGCCAACAGACAGCACCTCCCTTTGTGTCACTCTGACACTGTTCAGGCTTAGTGCAGATAAAAGCTGGGAAACACATCTACTGGTTGTTGTTGACCTCAAAGCTGTTTACAGCAAAGCTAGACAAGTGTTAAGGCCTGACTTGAACCCACTGAGGCATTACTACATAGCTAAATACCACAATCAAGTTCCAGTGTTACTGATTGCAGCACACAGCCATCTGCAGGTACTTCATTTGGGACTCTTGCGTTTCCACACTACAGGTACATGTGACTTCAGGTTGGGCTGGACCAGCAGGTGAGGCCAGTGGGATGAGGTTCAACAAGGACAAAGGCCAGGTCCTGCACTTGGGTTACAATCACCCCAGGAATGCTCCAGGCTTGGGGCACAGTGGCTGGAAAGCTGCCCAGAGGAAAAGGGCCTTTGGGTGCTGGGTGACAGCAGCTGAAGATGAGGCAGCAGAGTGCCCAGGTGGCCAACAGCATCCTGGCTTGGATCAGCACTAGGGTGGCAGCAGGACTAGGGCAGGGATTGTCCTCCTGGACTGGGCACACCTCAAATCCTGAGTTCAGTTTTGGGCTCCTCACTCCAAGAAGGACACTGAGGTGCTGGAGTGTGTCCAGAAAAGGGCAAGGAAGGTGGGGAAGGGTCTAGAGCACAAGTGTGGTGAGGAGCAGCTGAGGGAACTGGGCTTGGTTAGCCTGGAGAAGAGGAGGCTCAGGGGAGACCTTCTCACTCTCTGCAACTCCCTGAGAGGAGGCTGGAGCCAGGTGGGGCTTGGGCTCTTCTCTCAGGTAATGAGTGATAGAAGAAGCAATGGCCTCAAGTTGCAGCAGGGGAGGTTCAGGTTGAATCTTAGGAAGAGTTCCTTGGCTGCCAGAGTGGTTAGACATTGGCCCAGGCTGCCCAGGGCAGTGGTGGAGTCACCATCCCTGGAGGGCTTCCAAACCCACGCAGAGGTGGCACTTGGTGCCATGGGTTAGTGGCATGGGTGTGCTGGGTGGGTGGTTGGACTGGATTCTCTTGGAGGTGTTCTCCAACTGAAATGATTCTATGAATGCAGGGAGACAAACTTTGGTTGTTCATTCTGAGATGGGGTTTATCCTTACGAGGTCAGGCTATGGATTTGTACAGAGGGCAAGTGAAATACTGCAGTGCCTGTGCTCTCCCTCTTACACTTGGTACATCTTCTGGACACCTTTTGTAAAGGATTTCATCACTGGTGTGCCAGGACCTCCCAACACCTCCCCCCAAACAAGAACTGCTGGATGCCAGTATCATCAGCTGCCATTAATGTACCTTCCTTCCACAAACAGCCCTGCAGCAGCTCAATACAGCTCATCTTTATTTTTAATTAAGAAAGTAATTCAAGCCTTGGTGTGCTTACTTGAGACAAACATTAAGGAATGGATTTGGGATTTCTCCATTAAAAGTGCAAGGCAGGAGAAAGGACACTTCTTAACCTAGACAACAGTGGACTCTCCAGCCAGGCCTTAGCATCTCTCTTCCAGGAAAACATATAAGTTAGAAGGAAAAAGAGCTGCTGGAATGTATGAAATCTACCTGCTTCCTTGTTCAGGAACTTGTGGCTGGAGTTCCTGACAGTTCATGATCAGTAAAATGTTGAAGACATTTTATCATTGCTTAGGGATTTGAGCTCAACTGCAAGCTGCCATCTCAACACCACTTGGAAATGCTGATAGTTTGAAACCAGGGTTTTCAGAATAGAAATGACTTTTCATCATCTGAGATCTAGAGGAGAAATGGATGTTACTAAAAACACCTGCTTAGCATTGAGCTGAAGAGTTCAGGATGCTTACTGCAGCAAACTTGTCAGCCCTTCACTAGAGACTAAGAAGATGGTCATTTCCTGCCTTCCAGTGCTTTAAGATACTTACAAGCTTTGTGCTCTGATAATGCTTCTTTGTTGTTTACTAGAATAGCCTGAATTTGAACACAAGGGACCCAGGATGATAGAAGGGTGTCAAGAGGATGGAGCCAGGCTCTTCTCCATGGGGCTGAGCAATAGGACACAAGGCAATGAGCACAGACTGGAAGCCAGGAAGTTCTGCTGGACGATCAATAGGTGTAAGAGTTTGTTCAACTGGAATCTAACAGAATCTATTACTGTAGTTCAGCAAGCTAACCTGACATTTGGCTTACAACTAGCAATTTCATAACATGTAAGATACATAATAAGAAACCAAGAACTGAGAACACTGGCTGTGTTCTTCAGCTGCCTCAGGATATGCTGGAAAACACTGACTATATTGTTGAGCTGCCTCAGGGGATGTTGACTGGGCTTACTACCACCCAAAGGGGCTTTGATAAGGGGAATTTTACTTGCTAACACAGTGCTTCATGTACCTAGAGTGAACAGGTAAGAGGGGCTTGGCTTGCTAACAAGGCACATCAGAATGAACCGTTTGCCTCTGTGGGTCAGAGAGGTGCCTTGAAGATGAAGGAATGAATCTTCATCTTCCTTTTGTGACCGATAATGACCTGAGAGGAAGAGGAGGATGAAGTCACAACCACCAGAGACCACCAAGAGGAGCAACTGTGCAAGTGCCAAGGACATTAGACTATCAAATGAGTTCTAGGAACACATATGCATATGTAGATGAGTTCTAAGGAACTGACTGAATATGTAGGAAGTTGTGTCTACAAAAATGATGGTACGTGCTCAGGGGGATGCATGTGTGTTAGGAGACATCCCCCACGTGCCTGGCATCATTAAAGGATGCTTCTTTCAGATACCTGCAACTCTGGACTCTGAGAGTGTTCTTTGGCTGACTTTTTCTGTATCAGTTCCACCTACAGCTCAGGAAGAACTTCTTTGGTGGGAGGGTGTCTGAGCCCTCGCCCAGGTTGCCCAGAGAGGTTGTGGAGTCTCCTTCCCTGGGGAGATTCCAACCCCACCTGGCCCCAATCCTGAGTGCTGTGCTCTAGGGACCCTGCTAAAGCAGGGAGATTCGAGTAGGTGACACCTTGGTAAAGGTCGGTCCCTTCCTTTACCATTCTGTGATTCCATATATCAACAGAGACACTGTACACGTTTAACCTGCAGTTCCCAGGAGAAACAAACAGATGTGGTTCGTCATCTAGATGCCTGTGACCCACCCCCGGCACAAGACCGAGGATGGGGATTGATGGGAGGTACTGGGGGGGCGGGGGTAGAAGGAGTGTTCCTGCCCCAGCAGGTGGACACGATACACAAGATGAAGCCACCCGAGCCAGATCGGTGTCACACGGTGGGGGAACGGCAGGCTCTGTACAGGAGACCTCGACAGTGCTATCTCTTTTCAGCTTGAAGCGGGATGCTGCCACGCAGCCCTGCTCCCTGCAGGCTAGCTCTGTTGTTTACTAAGTCGCCCAACCGGCGGTGGAAAACTCCCAAGGCTCAGCTCCGCCTCCCCCGCGCTGCGGCCTAACAACCACCGCGTGTCAGCGCGCCCAAGAACCCGGACGCGTAGGGATCCCTGCCCTCCCCTCCGCTCCCCGTCGAGCTCGGGGGTTAACCCGGGGAAGCTTGCAGCCTCCTGCTCAGCTGGGACAAGCAAAGAGCTCCCACCTCCCTTCCCAGCAGCCTGTGAATGGCAGAGGAAGGCAGGGAAAAGGGGGGATGGGGAAGGAAAGGGGGGAGGTGTGTGTATGTGCTCGTCTGGGCAGTCTTCTGAGCGGAGCCCGACGAAGCCCAGCAAGCGTGCGCGGGTTTTCCGGGCTCTCTGCCCGCGGGCCTGTGGGGGCCCGCCTTCCATCCCCTCCCCTAGCAAGGCCTGGGTCCCCGCCGGGCCCGGCAGTCTCTGCCCAGCACCAGCAGGAGAAGCGGCAGTAGGTTGTGGGAAACAGGAGACCTCTTCCAGCCCCGCGCACCCACCTGGCTCCAGGTGATGAGCTGGTTGTGAGGGGCCTCGCTCACGAGCGCCCACAGCTTGCTGAGGAAGGCCGGAACCCCCGAGCTAGCGGAGGGCGGCGGCTGGGTCTGGGGGGGAAGAGGCGGCGAGGGCTGCTGCTGCTGCTGCTGCTTCATGGCCGCTCGGGAGCCTTCACCGTCTGGCCGCGAGAGGAGGCAAACGAGGAGGAGGCGGCGAAGCGACCGCGGTCTATCCCCGCCCCTCCCGCTGGCGCCTGCGCGCTGCGCGCCGCGCCCCACGCGCCTGCGCGCAGCCCCACCGCGCACGCGCATAGGCCGATCGCTGGCCCCCGCCCCGTCCCCGCGCGCCTTACGTAACGGCCTCACGTGCACCCCCCTCACGTGTCCACAACAGCCCGGGCCCGCGCGGCGCGAGGCTGGGGGCGGAGACATGCAAATGAAAACGGACAAGGGCCAATGGCAGCGAGGCTCGGGCCGGGGGGCGGGGCCAGCCCGTGAGCAAGGGGGCGCCTGACCCTGCCCGGAACGGGGCTGAGGCGAGAGAGCGAGGAGGGAGCCTGGGGTCACAGGGTCCTTAAGGTGCCAAAACGCCGCTAAGATCATCGAGTCTGAGCAGCCACCCAACACCCCCATGCCACTAAACCATGGCACCAAGTGCCACATGTACACAGCTTGAACCCCTGCAGGGATGGTGACTCCACCACTGCCCTGGGCAGCCTGGGACAATGCCTAACCACTCTGGCAGCCAAGAAATTCTTCCTCAGATCCAACCTGGCACAACTGGAGGCCATTGCCTCCTGTCCTATCTCTAGTCACCTGGGAGAGGAGCCCAAGCCCCACCTGGCTCCAGCCTCCTCTCAGGGAGTTGCAGAGAGTGAGAAGGTCTCCCCTGAGCCTCCTCTTCTCCAGGCTAAAACGCTGCCATTCAATACAAAAGCATTAGTACATGCAAGACGGGGGGTGGGTGCTGCTCTGCTGTTTAGATACTGATCTGGAACTGGAAAGGCACAGAGATATTTCTGTGAATCAGCAGTTCACTCAAGGCGAATTGAGGAGGCTGCTTAGTGTCCATGCTCCAAGGAAAGGCTTCCCTCTGTCTCCAAAGCCTGGGCTCCAGGGAGGGCAGCAGAGCAGGCTGGCAAGGTGGCAGCAGCACCTCCCAGGTGTGGAGGACACCCCTTTTTAAAGACTACCCAGTCCTATGGTCGAGTAGAAAGGTTCACAGGGAGCCAGCTGAACACATGGGCACATATCAGATGGGAAATCATTATATACATGAACATCCTATAAGCATAAGCACAACAGCAACATTTTAGAGCTAATTCTCTACATGAAGGCTGAGGCAGTCCCTAAGGAAACCTCTCTCCAAGGCAACATGTCTTCAGACCCATGGGCTACAGAGACTCTGAGAAGAAACTGATCCAAATCACAAGGGCACCTAGGAAAATTCTTTAGCCTCAGAAAGTGTAAGATGCAATAAAATTCATTTCTTCCCATATTCCACAAAGTATTCTGCAAAATATAACTGCAGATAACATTAAATAAGTTGTTCTTGGTAACAACAAGCAGCATTTTCACAAGCACTCACCAATACTCCTCAAAGACAGTGGTACTGATGGTTTATTTTGGTGAGACTACTCAGCAAGGGCTCCAAGAATGGAGGTCTGCTGGATCTGCTTCCCTTTGCAGGCAGAGAATTAAGCACAACAGCACAGGAAGAGAAAGCAGCTGAGAACCTTTAGGCTGGTAGCCTGCAGGGAAATGAACTGAAATGTTTGCCTTTCAAGGTACAGATCGCCAGCTCCTCTTCTCTTTGAGTTCCACCAAAGCCCTAGAGCTTGGGGCCTAAAGGAACACTGCCACCAGGGAACACTTCCTTCCCAGTGCTCTCTCTTACAGAGGTTATAGAGGTAACAACAGCTCAAACCTGAGCAGGAAGCCAAGGGAATAAAGCTAGATATCTGCTCATATCACTCTCTGTTTACCTTGGCATCATATATGCTTAGAATCACAACCATCACTGGTCTCTTCCTCTCATGCTAGAGCAGCAGGCAAGCCCCACAGCAGTCCCATACTCTCCCAAAGGAGCTCTGGCCACTGATAGTCCAGGTGAAAACTAATTGGGATGGGGATTCTTTGTGCTACAGCATCCTTACAAACAGAGGTCACCCAGCAGCCCTCAGGTAACTCTACTTTCCTGATAGGAGCTTCCCCTATCTTCTCTTACTTCCTATTCCTTCCACCACAGGGGAATATACAGCAAGGGCCAACAGCCAAGCTCTCCTCACAGGCTGTTGCTGTGCCTCTTGGAAGTCTGAAGTGCAATTTGTCTGAGTTCCTGTTCTACCAGACCCTGAGTAAAGCCTAAGTCAACTCCCCAAGGGCTATCAGTCACTGATTTCCCTTCCTGCCTGCAGTATCAAGCAGTGTGCCCAGCACCTCACAGCCTTCCCCCTTCCACAGAGGTACTGTGCCCCTGAAATCAGTGGGAGTGTTCCTAGGAGTTCTAACTCTTAGCAGCTCCTTGTATCAAAAGTGCCCCTAAGAGGCCTAGCTGTAAACTAATCCTCCCTGAGCCTGGGACAACCTTTCAGCTGGCTGTGCTCACCAGGGAACTGGCCAGAGCAGGCAAGGCAGGTGAGATAGCAGAGGGCTGCTCAAGAGATTGTTCTTCCAAAGCCAACATCCTTTCAGGTTATGTTTTATGCTGTCCTTGTGCAGCTGATTCAAGCACTGCTCAGTGTTTTGGGTGGCTAACTGATTCTTCTCCACAAGCCCTGCAGGAAAAGCAGATGGCAGTCAGCACAGGGGATAGCTAATAGCAAATGAAATAATAGAAATAAAATGAAGTTACAGCAACTGTTCCCCCCAGAATATTTAAAATGAAGCTATGAGAACTGAAACCCATTTCCACCCATGATCAATGGCTTTGCTTGTTGTTCTTGAAAGGCAAATTCAGCCCAACACTTCCATTTACTCCTAAGCCTTCAAGGCAGCTTGCTGTGGAAGTGGCAGACAAGTGGCAGCAGTTTACTCTTAGCAACTGCACACAGCACAGCAGAAACCCTTCACAAGGCACCAGTCAGCAAATCTAACCATGTCATTGGCATGTCAAATTAAATGCTCTTACTAAGCTTTACAGTTCAGTTTATTTCCAGGAATGAATGCTATGAGATTTGGCTGCTTCTCAAGGTCACTCAGAGAAAGGCTGTGAATGGACAAAACCCAGCAGCTGGGGGACTGTGGAGTCTGTCCTGTCATCCCCCTCCCCATGCCAGTGGCCACTTAACAACCCTCTTCAGCCTAGGGAAGGGAAAAGCCTCAGACTGCAAACAGCCCAAACCAAACTGGTTCATCTCAGTCTCATTTACCTGAATCTGAACAGCTGGAACTGAAATCTTCCATGTCTGTGTCTAATCCACTTCTATCCACTGCTTCTGCAGATTCAGACACTGATTACTAAGGAGAAAAAAAGAAGAATACAATCAAATGACTTGATATCCAAAAAGGTGACAGAAGTTCCTTAGGTTCTGACCACATGGAACCACAATTAGTTCTCTAGTACCTCTCACAAGGCAGGAAAAGTGATGACCTGCTGTAGTTTGCACAGGACTCTGCTATTTCCTTCCCCCTGGGGTTGAAGGCACTGCTGCAGCAGGCACACAGCACAGCTCAGTGGGCAGCTGGGGACTGAAATGGCAACTCTCTGTGCTGCAGCTGCAGCTGTCACCACCTTTGTTTAGTCAGTCAGATGGAATCAAGCTATTTTTGAATTTGCAGCAATGTTTTTTCCCCTTCTTGGGCTGCTTATTTTGCTCCCCCCCCCCCCCCCCCCAGGAGTTGGCCATTTAGAATGTGTGATTAAAAGCAAGAAACCAAACTCAAAAGCCAAATCTCTGTATTTAGCAGAGAGAAGAAATGAACAGAAAAGGAGCATCTGGACTTCACAGTTCTAGCAGATTCTGTCTGTGGTTTGCACACCTTTGGTGCCTTATCCTGAAACTTTCATGTGGTCTCAGCAATGTAGCACTTCCTCCTCCCAAAGGTGACTCCCAAAGTCACCTTCTTTAGGGACATTAAAAAGAAATGAGTCTTTCTTTCATTTCCCCACTTATGGTTAGGGTCTGTCACTCAGGGCTGAGAACAAGCCTCAGGCTGTGCTGCTCTCTGTACCAGGGACAAGTATTACACAATCCAGAGTCATTAAGGTTGGAAAAGATCTCCAAGATCATCCAGTCAAACCATCCACCCACCCACTCCCATGCCACTAAACTATGGCACCAAGTGCCACATGTACACAGCTTTGAATCCCTGCAGGGATGGTGACTCCACCACTGCCCTGGGCAGCCTGGGACAATGCCTAACCACTCTGGCAGCCAAGAAATTCTTCCTCAGATCCAACCTGGCACAACTTGAGGCCATTGCCTCTTGTCCTCTCACTAGTCACCTGGGAGAAGAGCCCAAGCCCCACCTGCCTCCAGCCTCCTCTCAGGGAGCTGCAGAGAGTGAGAAAGTCTCCCCTGAGCCTCCTCTTCTCCAGGCTACCCAAGCCCAGTTCCCTCAGCTGCTCCTCACACCACTTGTGCTCTAGACCCTTCCCCACCTTCCTTGCCCTTCTCTGGCCACACTCCAGCACCTCCATGTCCTTCTGGGAGTGAGGAGCCCAAAGCTGAGCCCAGGATTGGAGGTGTGGCCTCCCCAGTGCCCAGCCCAGAGAGGGAGCATAGTTTTGTTTTGGATGAGCATTATCCCACAGAAGTCACCCCCCTCTCACAAAACACCTTCCTGCTGAACTGAGTCTAACAGGCTTGTGTCCTCCTCCAGGCTCCCTCATTCCACACCAACTGGGAAGAAACACTCCAGATTCTCCACCAGTCTGAGCCAACCTGTTTGACCCTGAGCACCCTAACCCCCTCTCCCCAGAACACCAGGCATTACAGAGGAGAAAAATGCAGTGACAAAGCCTGAGTTGAGGTGCAAAGCTTCCCAGGAAGAGTTTAGCTCCCACCAGAGGGCACCTGATTTTGCAGTGTTAGTGGAATGTGTTTGGGCCAAACCCATCTGACAGAACTCACTTTGCTTTGTACTGCTGCTGACTTACCACACTGGCATCTCAGCAGCATCCCTGCCTGGGCTCTAAGCACATTTCCAGGCAGATGGACTCCCAGGAATGTGGAGAAGGAAAGGCAGCTCCTGCTGCAGGGAGGAACACCCAGTCCTGCCTCACTAAAAATAAAAGGGAAGCATTAAGACACCATATGCTGTGCCACAACAAACAGCAGCTTTTAGTAGTCTTCCAATCAAATCTAAGGATGGCAAAAGTTCAGACCTAAAATAAACCCAACCAAGGTGACTGAAGTCAGCCACAGGCTTCACTGCACAAAACAAACACACTTTTAGCTAACAGCTCAGTGTCTTTCCTTTTACACACATCTTAGGACAATGTAGGCCCAGCCAGAGAGTTCTCCTTGCTCACACAGTTACCAGCCATGCCAGACAGCAGCTGGAATGCAGGTGGGAAAGCAAATTTTGGGGTTTTACATGGCCCAGGACTACTTTTATCTCAAATGCCTGCCTCATCTGGCACCTCTGCTGTAGAATCTTTCCATGGAGCTAATTGTTTTGCTCTCTTAGGACTGCTCTACAGGGGCACACTCCCTCTCAAGCAGTAAAAACTGGAGGAAGTCTTCAGTAAAGCAAAGTCTTGTTCTTGTAAGTAAAAATTATTACAAACTCATGCCATCTCAGCTCAGGAAATGTTCATTTCCAGCCCTTCTGGAAGCCAGAAGCAACATGGGTTCAAGGACATGAGTGCCTCTGTGTGGGTGACTAGTCCAAGAGGCAATTTCTTCCCCTACCTTTAAACTGAAGAGAGCAACTAGGCCTGGGTCACCTCTTGGCATGTGTCACTCAGGGATCCTGCAGCTGGGGAGAAGCTTAAGGAAGCCCAGGAGCTGTAAATCCTCTAAGCACCAGAATCCTCTAAGCACTTCCAACTGGCACACAACAGACAGGGTCTGCTGACTGCAGCATGGCACTGGGGGCAACCCTCACCACAGTGGCACCAGGGCCTTGGGCCAGTCTTACTCTAGCTCTGCCTTTGCTCATAAACCAGGGGTGGCTTCTCACCCCCAGACATCAGCCAGTCTCACTCTGAGAAGCATGCTGCCAGCCCTGGAGAGTTCAATCTCAGTCCTGAAGTGCTCCCTCATGTTCTACAGTACCAGCTCCCATTGCAGGAGGATCCAGACAGCAACCTAGCCATTCTCTTCAGTTCTGTTCTCTTGGTGCCAAAACACAGAGCTCTTCCTGTTGATCTGTTTGGTGTTTGCTTATAACCAAGGAGTAAAGGCATGGAAGCAAGCCAGGACACCTTTGCTCAACAGCTCTTTAACTCCAGCCCATCAGAAAGCAGAGGGAAGTGCAAGAGGCTTCACCCATATCAAAAAGCTTCAGTAAATTACCCTTCTGCTGCTGGGCCTGTGAGGGAAGCTGACAGCAGCAAACACACACATGTTAAGGGTTAAAAACATCTTAAGCCTGTTCTGGAAAGGCAGATGTAAAGCAAAAGATGCATGACTCAGGCCTGTTGGATTCTGTCTGCCAGGTCTCAAGGGTTGTGGAACTATCTGAAGGAATTGAGAGCAGCAGACCAGGACTTCCCCTGCCTTTGGTCTGCTCCAGCACAGACATCCCCTGACCCTCTCAGATGGATGTCCATGGGGCTGTTGGGTCACTGGTTGGACTGGATGATCCTGGGGGCCTTTCCCAATCCAAAATGGATCTATGACTCCTTCTAGCTATGCTGAATCCCACAAAAAATGCCACTTCAAAGCCTAAGTGGGACATCTGTTACTGCAGCAGAGGAGCTGCACTGAGAACCAGCACTGGCCCCAGGAAGAGGATCACCCCAGAAACACTCCCACCCCAGCCCAGCACTGGCCCCCAGCTGCCATTCTGCAGCCCCTGCCTCTGTACATGGCAGAGCTGCAGCCACATCCACCAGCAGGAACTGCATCCCTGGGAGCAATGTGGGAGCACAGGAGCTCCCCTCCCCCTCTGCTTCCTCTCAACTCACTCCCAGCACAACCAGAACACCCCAACAAACAGACCAACCCCAAGATTCACTTTTCAACCCTGTCCTGGTCTGAGTGAGAACAGAGCTGATCCCTTGGAGCTTTCACAGCTATTTTCTTGCTGTCCTGCTTTGCCAAAGGGATGCTGCAATCTGCCAGACTCTTTCTTAGGGAAGCCCAACTCCCACTGCACAGCTTCAGGAAAGCCACCTCTGAGCCACCAGGACAGCTCTAGGCTTGCACTTTGGAGTCTTACAGACAAGCAGCAATCCCCATCCAATCCAACAGTCTCTCCAGGCAGCTGCATTCCATTTTTCACTCCCATCCCTTGGCTCACTGTTACAGAGACCACAGGCAGCCCTCCCCCATGCAAAATGTCTCTTGGGGCAGGTTATTGTTTCTCAGAAGACAAAACCAAGCTAATTAGGGCCAGACTCTTCTCAGTGGTGCCCAGTGATAGGGCATTAGAACCCAGCAAGTTCCATCCAGAAACATCTTGTTTAGCTGTGAGGGTGTTGGAGCCCTGGCCCAGGCTGCCCAGAGAGGTTGTGGAGTCTCCTTCCCTGGAGAGATTCCCAAGGCAGCTGGAGGTGATCCTGGGCAAGCTGCTGGGGGTGACCCTGCTGGAGCAGGGGGTTGGACTGGCTGATCCCCAGAGGCCCCTTCCAGCTACTAACAGACACTGATAAGATGCAGTGATGGTCCCAAATAGCTTTCACTGAGAGAATCAGCCACAAAAATCAACATTTTAAGAGCTGAAAAGCTTTTCCTGCCTCAGGATTTCACCACTCTGGCATTTCAGGAATGAAAGATAATTTTTTTCTTTGTTTTTTTGCAACTGTTTCAGCACTGAAATCCCTTATTTCAGGTATTTTAATGGAAAACTGTCACAATTCTTTCAACTTACAGAATCCTTCTGCCCTCACAGGGTGTGGTTTCTGGAATCAGAGGAACTGGATAGAAGCCTTCCAGGAAATACCTGTTGGCCAGAGAAGCAGTTGACACATCAATAACTTCTTAAAAATGAGGAAAAATAAAAGCCTAAATAAATCCTGCTGACTCTTCCACACCAGCAGGCAACAGTCTGTACAGACCAAGAAGATTGGCTCTTGTTTCTGAACAGAAACAGTTCCAAGTCACAAACCTGAAAGTTACCAAAGCAAAGAAACCCCACACAACCCAGCCCCACACAGACACACTCTTCACTCACACTCTCTCAAAAGACATCCAAATAAGCCTCTCTCATATTTGAGTTTGGGGTTTTGTAAATACACAGAGAAGAAGCAAGTCTCAAATGCTGCTCTCTAAAGCACCACTAAAAGCTCTCCTGAGCCGTTAGGAAGTTTCACAGAGGGTAAGCAGCAAGTCCTCTGTGTGAAGTCAGCTTTGGAATCTCTCCAGGGAAGGAGACTCCACAGCCTCTCTGGGCAACCTGGGCCAGGGCTCAGGCACCCTCCCAACAAACAAGTTCTTCCTCAGCTGCAGGTGGAACTTCCTGGCTTCCAGTCTGTGCTCATTGCCTCCTGTCCTAGTGCTTGGCCCCATGGAGAAGAGCCTGGCTCCAGCCTCCTGTCAGCCTCCCTTCAGCTCCTTCTCTCCATGGAGAAGGTTCCCTCTCAGCCTTCACTTCTGCAGGCTGCCCAAGCTCAGCTCCCTCAGCCTTTCCTCCCAAGGGAGATGCTCCAGCCCCTGAAGCATCTTTGGAGCTCTCTGCTGGACTCACTCCAGGATCTCCATGTCTCTGTTGTGCTGAGGAGCCCAGAACTGAGCCCAGTTCTCCAGGTGTGGCCTCCCCAGGGCTGAGGAGAGGAGCAGGATCACCTCCCTCCACCTGCTGCCAATGCCCTTCATACACACCCAAACCACCAAAACTCCCCCCACTCAGCCAGGAGTCACCCAGGACCACTCTCATGACAGTCACTAGCAACCTAGCCACAGGGCAAGAGGAAGACTCGGTTACCAACCCTGAATCACCACAGAACCAGCTTCAAGCTGCCCAGCGAGGCCCGGCTGAGCTCCCCCGCCTCACCTCCTGGAGCCGAGGGCAAGAAGTGCTTCTTCGGGGCTCCCCCAGGGCCGAACCCTGCGCCCCAGGGGCTGTACCCGCAAGGGTGGGGAACTACCAGCCAACGAAGAGCTGAACCCTGGCCACACCAACCCCTGACGGCAGTCGCTCCCTCCCCGCGCAAAGAGGCCAGGCCGGGATAGGCGGCAGGAAGCAGCCATATTACTTTCGGGCGGAAGTAACCGCCCATGACACAAAACTGCTCCTGCAATGCCGGGGAAGGGCAGCGCTTGCCCTTAACCAAAGTGGCGGAGAGCGTGCCCTTAACAACAATGGCGGAAGAACTCGCCCGTAACGAAAATGGCGGAAGAGCTTACCCTTAACCAAAATAGCGGAAACGCGTCCCTGAAGGGTGGAGGTGGCTTCCTTCTTCCTCTGTGCCAGGACTGGTCCTTCCCCATCGCTGTCTGCTCTTGGGGCGTGGAACTGCTGCGATTTTTGCAGATTCCCATTTAAACGTTGCAGGCTTCGGGCAGAATGGCTGGAAAAAAAGGATGTGTGGGTGCTGGTCAACAGCAGCGGAATATGAGGCAGCAGAGTGCCCAGGTGGCCAAGAATGCCAACAGCATCCTGGCTTAGAGCAGCACTGGTGTGGCAGCAGGGCTAGGGCAGGGATTGTCCTCCTGGGCTGGGCACTGGGGAAGCCACAGCTCCAATCCTGGGCTCAGTTTTGGGTTCCGAGTTCCAAAAAAAAAAAAAACCAGACAAAAACCTCATGTTGTCTGACGACGTTGAAGTACAATTTCACATCAGAATTTGCCCTCAAAACCAGAGGTCTAAAATACAGACACCTCCAACTGAACTGATTGCTGGGTAAAATGTAGCTGTAGTTGTTAGGTTTTGCCGCTAGGTGGCAGTAAAGCTCTTCCAGTGGTCAGAGCTGTGGCAGGAGCAGCTCCCGCAGCAGTGGGAACGTGGCAAGCGCAGGTGCTGAGCGAAGGCACAGCCATTGCAGGGGCTGATGCCTTGCGACTGACAACTATTCACACACTTCGTTTCTGGTGAATGAATCACCCATAAATCTCTGTTCAAATAGCATTTAGCAGTCGTGTTTGAACTCACAGAAGCTAATCATTCAGAAACGGAATTAACCTCCCCATCTTTAAACAAATGTTGAATCAGAGAATTGTTGGCATGTTGGATATCCTGGCTTGGAGCAGCACTAGTGTGGCAGCAGGAGCAGGGCAGGGATTGGCCTCATGGACTGGGCACTGAGGAGGCCACAGCTCCAAACCTGGGCTCAGTTTTGAGCTCCGAGGAGGACATTGAGGTGCTGGAGTGTGGCCAGAGAAGGACAAGGAAGGTGGGGAAGGGTCTAGAGCACAAGTGTTGTGAGGAGCAGCTGAGGGAACTGGGCTTGGTTAGCCTGGAGAAGAGGAGGCTCAGGGGAGACTTTCTCACTCTCTGCAGCTCCCTGAGAGGAGGCTGGAGCCAGGTGGGGCTTGGGCTCTTCTCCCAGGTGATTTGTGAGAGGACAAGAGGCAATGGCCTCAGGTTGCAGCAGGGGAGGTTCAGGTTGAACATCAGGAATAATTTCTTTGCTGCCAGAGTGGTTAGGCATTGTCCCAGGCTGCTCAGGGCAGTGGTGGAGTCACCATCCCTGGAGGGGTTCCAAACCCATGGAGAGGTGGCACCTGGTGCCATGGTTCAGTGGCATGGGGGTGTTGGGTCAATGGTTGGACCTGATGACCTCAAAGGTCTTTTCCAACCTTAGTGACTCTGATTCTCTATTAGTTCCCTCACTATTTGGAGCTCCAGCTTACCAAGTGCTAATCAAATGAGTGAGCTTATAGTTATAGCATATTAGAGCTTGCAATTGTCCTTTGGCTGCATGTAGCGTATAGCAATGTTCATGTTGTAGGCCCTGTAGCAGTAGGGTCCCAGCTCTGCCTCCCAGCACTTTTGGAGGCCTTTGGGGAATCAAACCCTTGTAAGCTCTCAAGTATTTTGGTGAGAAATCGAAGCAAAACTTTCTCCTGGAGGAGATCTGTGCACAGTTTGAAGAAAATGGAAGGAGCTGGCATCATTTTATGTCTCCTGTAAAACATGATCTGTTCTTTGAGAGTGAATAAAGGATGGTTATTCATCCAGCCATGTTTCCTTTGGGCTGTAGTGTAAACTTTCTGCATGGTTCAAGACATTTTTTCTTCCTCCTGCTTCATCCACATGCAGCTCCCTTGGCATTCTGATGCTTGCTTCCAGCTTCTGGACACCAAGAGGTGGGAACTTACTGCTGAGTCCCTGCTGCTGACTGACAGTCTTCTTCTTTAGCATTGCAACCTCCAGCTGAGGCAAAGTCCTGAGCCAGGTTGTCCTGGAGCTCACCTCAATCCTTTCTGGAATGAAATCACACTGAAGTGGTGGCTCACTTCTGAGATGAGAGGTGAGCTGCAGGGCCTGGTGGGAGAGGAGCTGGCTGGGTGCTGGGCATGTGCCTGGATCTCACCACGTTCTCTAGCAGTTCAGGAGGCACTTTGTCCTCACTACTCTGCATGGTTGGGTACAGCAGGAGGGGCTGTGAACCCCCTCCTTTCCTGGCATGCATCTTGGTGCAGTGCTGTGCTCCATCACTTTCAGGTCAGGGTGAACATCAGGTGGCCTCATGGACTCTCCTGGGACTCAGGGGTTCTTGATTCCTCTCACTTGATGGATAGTGAGCAGACAATAAAGGAAACTTCTCCTAAGCAGAACAACATGCCTTTCATTTTCCTCTGGGGGCTCAGTCACTTCCATTTGTCTCTTTCTTTCCTTTCCTTGACTCTTTCACTTTCTGAAGCTCATTGTCCCAGGGCATCCTCTCTGAAACCCAGCACACATTTGTCATCCCTCAGGAATCTCCTCTGGGTGAGGTGTTGTAGGCTGGTGGAACAGCACCAGGACTTGAGGACAGACAGTGCCTTGCAGGGCTGATCCTTTAATTTGTAAGGCACCAGCAGAGCTGTGCAGTCAGCATGGGTCCTAGTGTGGTGAGCTAACCACAGAGGTAATCCGAATTACTCACTGCTTATGGGTAATTAACCTGCTAATTATTCACCAAACATTTTGCTCCCTGCTGCTTTTGTTAAGTTGACAGGAATCACCCAAGCTGAAAGAAACCTTTAAAGAGTCTTTTTCCCCTTGCCTCACTTCATGTCAAATCACATCCTGTGCTCAGAACCTTTTTGCCTACACAATGAGGTAATAGTGAAACAAAGAAACTCCTTCCTTCCACCTGAGTGCCAGCTGCCACCTCCAGCAAGCAGAGACACTCATCTCTGGGAGGGATGGAGGAGACAGAGGCTGCCTGGGAAGGTCCTGTACCTGTTCCTGATTTTGGTGTTTGGACAAGTTTTAGGTATGATCTGAGTTTTAGTTAACACCACAGACACACAGAGCTGTAGAGTCACTAAGGTTGGAGAAGACCTTTGGGATCATCAGGTGCAACCACCCACCCAGCACCCCCCTGCCACTGACCCATGGCACCAAGTGCCACCTCTCCATGGGTTTGGAACCCCTCCAGGGATGGGGACTCCATCACTGGCCTGGGCCAATGCCTAACCACTCTGGCACTCAGTAAATTGTTCCTAAGATCCAACCTGAACCTCCCCTGCTGCAACCTGAGGCCATTTCCCCTTGTAACAGATTTCCTCTTGAACAATTGGCATTTTGGTGGCTGCTGTCAGAACTGAAAGAGCAAGAAGGACCTGAAAGCCCTGCAGGTTCAGCCATTGGTGTCCCAGACCCAGGAAGGTTAAGTTCTGCAATCCCTTGAGCAGCTACCCAAGAGAGCTCCACTGAGGCAAGGACCAGAGTGCTCCTGCAGTGTGATAAACCCTTGCAGCCTGGGTTTTACAACCCAGAGAATTCCATTTGAATCTATCCCAGGCTCAACTTACACCCAGTTAGGGCAAGAACAATGAAAGCTTAAAGGCTAATAAATTAGTTTTGCTGCATTCCAGAGCCTTAGACCAAGAGCTTTTGGTTCCCCAGGTGAATCTCTGTGAGGTTTTATTGCAGTGTGCAGCTCTCACTCGATGGAGACCCTCAGAAAACACCCCATGGGTGGGTGTGAGATCCATTCTGGTCACACTTCTGAAGTGGATAGCTTTGCTTGTCAGAATTGACTTCATTTTACAGTGGCATGGCCTTTGCCTACCCCATTTATCTAGATGCCTGCCTTCTTCCAAGCCAAAGGGGCTGCCTTTTAGCAGTCAATATTCTCCCACTTGCACCCCTCCTCCCAAAAAATAACCCCCAAATCAAACCACAACAAAGAAAAAAAAACCCCAAAGCCCCCAAAACCCCAACGCCCCCCAAAAAAATCCAAGCCTTTTGAGATCATTCCTGCTGAGGAAGGTTGTAAATATGCAAGTGCTTTCCTGACAGCTAGCTGGCTGTGAGGAGAAGCTAACCAGAAACATTTGAATCCAGAATATTCTCTGTGACATAATTTCCTTCTGGTATTTCTTTGGGAAGATTTGATGAGGACAAAACTAATTTTTGTGGTCACTGATGTGCTTTTATTTGAAGTCTAACTGGCTACAGAGTTCTGCAACAGAAGTTCTCCTGTCTGGTTCTTCCCAGCCCTTGGCAGGAAAGAGCTCTCCTGCTTCCTAATTGTCAGTGGGGCAAAAACCCCTTCAACCTCACCCCAAAAATCCAGTGAAGTAAAAAAGCTCAAACCTCTGCACCTATCTATTGAGCACAAGAGATTATTGATAAGGGAAAAACAATACAAGCTGCTTTCTGGGCACAAAATCTATATGGGAAACCTGCTTGGAGAGTGGCTGGCACTGCTGGCAGTGGAGCTCAGCACCCTGTGGTGTGTCCCTCATCCAGGAATGGCAATGCTGTGGTCTGGGGGTGTCCTCCTGTGGTCCCTGCTGTCCTCCCCAGTCTTGCTTTTTCCCCTGCCTCACCCAGTGACCCACTGCAGATTTGTTCTCATCCTTCCCAAGGTAACAGTAACCCACAGTGACTGACATTCCTCAGGCTAGTGTGGATTCACAACATCTTTTGCCCTTGTCCTGGACCTTCCTCAGGGCTGGGTTAAATTTTCTCCTAGAGTCACCTCCAAATAGCTTGTAAATTCTAACTCAGAAAGATCAGGACAGCTGCTTCTCCCCCTGATCCTGAAGTTCTTTCCAGAACCCTTCCCCAGATCTTCCTCCATGCTTTCCAGAGGGTTTCCAGCCCTTTGGTTCTGCTCTCTGTACTCCACAGGACACTCACCCTTACCCTGAGTTATTCACAAAGGTGATACTAGATACAAAAATGGTACCAGATAGAGTCATCTAGGTTGGAAAAGACCTTTGAGATCAAGTCCAACCACCCACCCAACACCCCCATGCCACTAAACCAGATCACTAACTGCCACCTCTCCATGGGTTTGGAACCCCTCCAGGGATGGTGACTCCACCACTGCCCTGGGCAGCCTGGGCCAATGCCTAACCACTCTTGCAAGAGAGAAATACTTCCTAATATCCAACCTGAACCTCCCCTGCTGCAACTTGAGGTCATTGCCTCTTGTCCTCTCACTAGTCACCTGGGAGAAGAGCCCAAGCCCCACCTGGCTCCAGCCTCCTCTCAGGGAGCTGCAGAGAGTGAGAAGGTCACCCCTGAGCCTCCTCTTCTCCAGGCTAACCAAGCCCAGTTCCCTCAGCTGCTCCTTACCACACTCGTGCTCTAGACCCTTCCCCACCTTCTTTGCCCTTCTCTGGGCACACTCCAGCACCTCAGTGTCCTTCTTGGAGTGAGGAGCCCAAAACTGAGCCCAGGATTGGAGCTGTGGCCTCCCAGTGCCCATCCCAGGAGGACAATCCCTGCCCTAGCCCTGCTGCCACACCAGTGCTGATCCAAGCCAGGATGCTTGAGCAAATGAAAACTTTCCAGAAGGGCTCATGGCAGAGGCTGAACTCCACAGGCCCTTGCATTTTGGCTTTACTGACAACACCCACATTGAGCAACCCAGGCTCTCAGGACACTGAGCTGCCCTGCAGCAGTAGGAGCTGCCAGCTTTTGAAGAGCCTTGGGAAAAGCAGCTAGGGAGAGATTCCTTCCTAGATGCAGCCTCGTTGGCTGTCACCTTCTGTTCCTTCTTCTAGGAGGGTTGTCTGATCTCCATCCTGAAGGGTTTGTGCTCTCCTGAAGGGCTCCTGCTGGGAGCTCTCAGGAGCTATTGGATAACTCAGCCAGACACATGGACAGTTAATTAGAAAGGAGCTCGATATGACATCAAAAGGCTTCAACTCTGGACTTTTAAATGGTTATAATTAACTTGCTCTTTGAGTTTGAGCTGAATTGACTAAAGAGACAATGGAGGTCAGTTTCTGTTCACTGGAAGAGATGAAAAAATAGCATAGCCATTAATTTAAAGTAAACCCCAGCCCCTCCTTGGTGGAGCTGCTGGGTTCTGCCTTGATCTGAAGGCAAGGCACTGAAAATCCCTTTAACAGGCATTCCTCTTACCCCTTCTTATAAGGAGTCTGTCTGATGCCCTGGATATGGGCAAGAAAGAGGAAAGTTAATGTTCTGTAGCTAGCTTGGTGCAGATCTAGGTTTGCTTTTCAGCTTCCCAAGATAAGGGTGAGTGTAGATCTTTAGATTGTGCTTTGGTTTTGCAGGTGAAAGTCCCTGGCACATCTGCAGCTAGAGCTGGTGATGGTGGTGGTGCTCCTGACACATGGCAGGCTTCTGGTGTTTCAAAGCACTACTATTTTATTACCTATTTAAATATATAGAAGAGTTTTTCATAGAATCATTCAGGTTGGAGAAGATCTCTAAGTCCAACATCCACCCAACACCCCCATGCCACTGACCCATGGCCCCAGGTGCCACTTCTCCATGGGTTTGGGACCCCTGCAGGGATGGTGACACCACCACTGCCCTGGGTGGCATGTGTGTAAATCTGAAACTCCTCCACCTCCACAAGCCTCCATTGCCAGACCTTACAAGCATCACATCCAGATGTTTCCACCAGAGGAAACAGGATTCTGATCTGCATTTTTCTCCCATCTCTTTTGGATATGTTTCCTCCCAGAGAAGCAGCTACCTGAGCTTGAGATGTGTTTCCTGCTTTGTCTCACCCTGAGGGGATGCCATTAGCTCCTTTGGCATCACATGGAAAGGGCAAGTGGAGCTTATAACTTCTGATCTTTCTTGAGCCACACAGCCCCTTACAGCCAGATTATCCTGCAGGCAGTGCTGATTGGCAAGGAGGGTCATGAGGTGCTTGGGAAAACTCTGGTCCCAAGCTTGTGCTCACTTCCCATGACCAGGCTTCACAGAATCACACAGGATCCCAGCCTGGTTCAGGCTGGAAGGAAGCACCAGAGCTCAGCTAGTCCAACCTCCCTGCTCCAGCAGGGTCCCTGCAGCACAGCACTCAGGATTGGGGCCAGCTGGGGTTGGAATCTCTCCAGGGAAGGAGACTCCACAACCTCTCCGTGCAACCTGGGCCAGGGCTCAGGCACCCTCCCAACAAAGAAGTTCTTCCTCAGCTGCAGGTGGAACTTGCAGGGCTCAAGGCAGGGGCTTGCAGGAGATGACTGTGTGCAGCCCCAGCCCCAGCCCTGCAGAAGAAGCATCCAAGTCAGAGGTTCTGCTGCTGTGGAAAGATGAGTCTGGATACAGGAGCTCACAAAAACCAATGCTGCTGCAAGATATAGAAACATTAAGCTATATAACCACTCTTGGCAGTGATCTGTAGGTTACTGAAGGGAAGATATTGCTAAGGAAGCATTGAAGGACACAGAGCAATGCTGCAGAGGCATAGTAGGGCAGGACATCCACAGGAGGGGTCCTGTGAAGGAAACAAAGGAAAACAGAATACCATAATTATTCAAGCTTGCATCTTCCCAGGGCACCAGAGGTGACATCTTTGCAGTGGAGTATTCTTCTGACCACTGACAAAGGTTGTTCCAAGCCTCTACCTCACCAAGCCTGGGCTGGAAAGCACCTTCCTGTGTTCTCTCTTAGGTGTGTGAGGAAAGACTGGTGCTGATGAGTTCCATAATCACCTCAGATGATTCCTCTAACTCCCTCAGCCTCTCCTCATAGGTGTTCCAGCCCTCTGATCATCTTCAGGGCCTCTCCTGGACCTGCTCTAAGAGGTCCACATCTTGTGCTGAAGGCCCCAGAGCTGGAAGCAGTGCTCCAGGGGAGGTCTCACCAGAGCAGAGGAGCAGCTTCACCTCCCTTGACCTGCTGGCCATGGCTCTCCTGCTGCATCCCAGGACACAGCTGGCTCTCTGGGACCAAGCACACATTGCTGGCTCATGTTCAGCTCTCTATCCACCAGAACCCCCAAGTCCTTCTCTGCAGGGCTGCTCACAAGGAGTTCTTCTCCCAGTCTGTGCTCATGGCTGGGATTGCCCCTGGAAGTGTTTAAAAAGCATCTAGATGTGATACTTAGGCTTTGGTGGCATGGGGGTGATGGGTTGGTGGTTGGACTGGATGCTCTTGGAGGTCTCTTCTACCCTGGATGATTCTGTGACTCTGTGAAGCAGGTGCAGGACCTTTCCCTTGGCCCTGTTGAACCTCACTCAGCTCACATGGCCACACTTCTCCAGCTTGTCCACTTCCCCCTGACTGGCATCTTCCTTCCTTCAGACCCTGCAGACCCTGGATCCCTCTGGCTGTGCCACTGACTTGTGTGAACTGACCTCAGCTTTTGCACAGCTTTTTGTCTCACTTTAACCAAACCAAATGCAAATCTTTCCCAAAAGCACACAGCTTCCCAGCCTGACACCTCTTGGCTGAGCATTTTGTTGGCCTAACTCTTTAGCAGCTATTTAGGACTTTTTTTTTCAGTGTTACCCTTAATTTGTAGCATATTGTGCAAATGCAGTTGATATTTAGGTATATAAATAGCTGTTGTGGCCTAGCCTGGTGCAGACAAAGCAATCTGGATGCTAAAATAAATGATCCAGCTGTGGCTAATTGCAAAAAGAGCAAATCACAGCTCTGTTGCTGCCTGCTCTTGTAATTAAAGATAAGACTGCAATGGGCCAGCAGAAAAGAGTGAGGAACAGAACCAACATTGAGCTGATGTGTTGATTGTGCCCTCTTAACATTCTCCAGTGGCTGGAGTCTGTTGGATATGTGAAAGATCAATCATTCAGGCAAGTTGCTTATCCTGTAGAGTGGTGAGGAAACCATGCTTACAGGTCTCCTTTGCAAGGGAAGAAGCAAAGAGAGACCTGGCCTAGGGAATCCTGCTGTGGCAGGGGGGTTGGGCTAGGTGATCTTTCCAGGTTCCTTCCAACCCCTGGCATTCTGTGGTTCTGTGGAAGGAAGGTGGGACTGCATCTGAGAGCATTCCTGTCACCATGCAGTTCCTTATCTGCACACCCCTCTGGCTTCCAGGCTGGAGATGCTAATTCACTGTTTCTCTGCCTGTTTCAATAAATACATTTCCCTGGCTCAGTTTTCTCATCCCTAATTCCCCTTCCCTGGATAAGGCCTTGGCTTTGTCCCAGGGGCTGTAACTTGCCCACCAAGCCAAGGCCAGACACCTGCCCAAACTCTGCTGGCCAAGCAGATCCTTTACCTTGCAGGTTACCAAATAACACCACTGTTATCTTTGCCTCTTCCTGCAGACTGGGTAAAGCTGCTGAATGCATAGAGAACTGCAGACAGAATGATGAAAGGAATTGGTCTCACCAGCAGGGCAGCAGAAAGATGAAAGGGCAAGTGAACAGAATGTCCTGGCTATGGTGACCACATTCCTCCTAAGAGTTCCATGGTTTCTAATAACCTGGAGTAAAAGAAAAACTAAAAAGAGGGAGGAAAGGAAAAAAAAGGAGAAGCAAATGGTCCAGCTTATTGTGAAATATCTGTGAGGATATTTTCCCTTGCAGAGCAGATTTTTAGCTGTGGCTGGTTCATGACCTTTAGCAGATCTGAGCTGGAGTGTCCTGCAGCAAGGAATAGTTTGGTTTCCCTTAGTTTGAAAGCTGGTGAGGGATGTCAGTGCTGCAGAGTTGGTCACTGAGAAAACTCATCCAATAACCCACCCCCCTAAAACACAGAATAATTAAACCCCAAAGAAAACAAAGGAACAAATTCTCTTTTCTTTCCCTTAGCTGAAAAATATTTGGAGAGCAAATTGTCCCTCTGGTGGAGAGAGAGTCTTCTGTGGGAGTTTTGGCAGCCTGTGATATGTGTCACTCCTCTCAGCAGAGCCAACTTTAGATGCTCTTCAGCTGAACAGTCCACCCTGCAGTCAGGGAGCATCTCTCTGTTCTGGGAAGCTCCCCAGCACAGGAAAAGGGATGACATGCAGCCACCCCAGCCCCAGCTGTGCTCCTAGACTTCCTTGCAGAGCTCTCCTTCCTCCTCTTGGCCTCCCTCGTCCCATTCTGTGCATGGAGGAGACCTGCAGAGAGAGCTGGAAAGTATCATCTCTTTTAGGGGTGCAGCTGATGGAGAGGTGAGGTGGAGCTTGGGCTCTTCTCCTGGGTCACCAGTGGGAGGACAAGAGGCAATGGCCTCAAGTTGCAGCAGGGGAGGTTCAGGTTGGATCTGAGGAAGAACTTCTTGGCTGCCAGAGTGGTTAGGCATTGTCCCAGGCTGCCCAGGGCAGTGGTGGAGTCACCATCCCTGGAGGGGTCACTTGGGAAGAGTCCCTAGACTGGCTGCCAGTGGCAGGATGATGCTGGGGGTGCATGTGTCCAAAATCCCCTCAAAACACTTGAGATACTCTTGAGAATGTTGTGGAGGAAAATGCAGCTAATGAAGCCAAAAAGTCTTTGCTGACCTGATCAGATATGCAGCACTCTAAAATGCCTGTGTTTTGTGATCTCTGGCTCTCCTGTGTCTCTGCATCACCTGGGGCAGTGAACAGGGGTCACCTCTTGTCCTGCCACTGAGGTGGTTCAGGCTGGAGAAGAGGAGGCTCAGGGAAGACCTCCTCACTCTCTGCAGCTCCCTGAGAGGAGGCTGGAGCCAGCTGAGGGTTGATCCAACACACCTGCAGGACAGACCACAAAATAACCCCATTTCTTTCAGCTGCTCCTCACAACACTTGTGCTCTAGACCCTTCCCCACCTTCCTTGCCCTTCTCTGGACACACTCCAGCACTTCAATGTCCTTCCTGCAGTGAGGAGCCCAAATCTGAGCCCAGGATTGGAGCTGTGGCCTCCCCAGTGCCCAGGCCAGGAGGACAATCCCTGCCCTGCTCCTGCTGCCACACTAGTGCTGACCCAAGCCAGGATGCTGTTGGCCTTCTTGGCCACCTGGGCACTCTGCTGCCTCCTCTTCAGCTGCTGTCACCCAGCACCCCCAGCTCCTTTTCCTCTGGGCAGCTTTCTCTTGGATATGCTGGATTTGGGAACTTGGGGAAAGATGTCTGTAAGTGGGAGCCTGAGGTCTCTAGGGTGACATCCAGACCAGAAGACATTTAGGAAAGGAGAGGGGTTGGAAAAGGGCACTCTTGGAACAAGGTGACTGAGACTCCTTGGCCAAAGAGACAGGAATGGGGAGACCTGAGGAAACTGAAGCAGAAACAGCAAGGATGCTCCAGACTATGCCTTGAGGAGCTGGTTAGTGGCAGATGTCTGTAGGGAAGAGCCAGAAGTTCCAGCCCTCCAGAAGGCACATCTGGCCCTGATTATGGAGCTGCATGCTGGAATTTGGGCTGCTTGCTTTTCACTTTTTGTTTGTGGTGTGTTGTTTTCCTTTGCTTTTAATCTGGGGCATGACACAAAAATAAACTGTCAAAAAACATTACTGAGGTTGCAGTTTCCTCTAGCTCAGGAGCCTCTGTACCACAGAGCTCTGGATCCTGAGGCTCAGGGGCACAGTTCAGAGGAGTTTTGGGTGTCCTCATGTCACCAGGCTGCTAAGGCTTTCCCAAGGCATCACTTTAGGTTATTTCTTGGTGCTGAAAGGGTACCTGGAGCCACAAAAAATCATGACTATCCCTTTTTCATGTGTATGCAGAGAATCATGGAATCATCCAGGTTAGAAAAGATCTCTGGGATCATCCAGCCCAACCATTAACCCAACACTGAGATGCTCACCACTAAACCATGGCCCAAGCACCACAGCTGCATCCCCTCCAGGGAAGGTGACTCCACCACTGCCCTGGGCAGCCTGGGCCAGTGCCTGGGAACCTTCTCAGGGGAGGAATTAGAATGATGCAGTCATTGTGGCATACAGATATCTGAAAGGTCTGAGCACCAGTGTTGTGAGGAGCAGCTGAGGGAACTGGGCTTGGTTAGCCTGAAGAAGAGGAGGCTCAGGGGAGACCTTCTCACTCTCTGCAGCTCCCTGAGAGGAGGCTGGAGCCAGGTGGGGCTTGGGCTCTTCTCCCAGGTGATAAGACAAGAGGCATTGACCTCAAGTTGCAGCAGGGGAGGTTCAGGTTGGATATTAGGAAGAATTTCTTCTCTGAGAGGGTTGTCAGGCATTGTCAGATGCTACCTGGGGAGGGTGGAGTCACCATCCCTGGAGGTGTTGAAAGAACATGTGGATGTGGTGCTTGGGGCTATGGTTCAGTGGTGAGCATGGCAGTGTTGGGTGGCTGGTTGGCCTGGAGGATCTCTGAGGGCTTTGCCAACCAGAGTGATTCAGTCAGTCTGTGGTTCTACAGGCACCTATGGACATGCCCATGGAAATGTGTGCCTGGGTCTGCAGAAAGGGGACATCTGTGATGAGGTAATTAATACCTATTCTTTTGATTGACATGACATATGATGGCATAAAGAGGGTTGCACTTGGTCAGGTTAAGGACCTGTCTATCCTCTGAGGGAACATCTGCTCTTTGCCAGTGGCTGGAGCTGATCCTGTGGAGGAGTCATCATCTCTACAGTCATGTTACCCTGCCTCCCTCTTTCCCACTTGTCAGGTTCTGATGGCCTGTACCTCAGAGATTCCCTGTGCCAGAAACCTTACCAACACTGCCTGAATCCTTCCTGGCTTTCCTGATCTTAGAGGAGGGCAGAGATGAAGTGCCAGCTGGGACAGATACCTCATCTACAACATGAAGTGCCAAGAAGGCAAAAGATCAAAATTTGGGCATAAAAAGCAGCTCTAGTTGCCCTTTCCTGGCCCACAATGCTCTCCAGGTTGGGTATCAGTTGACATCTCCACAGCACAGATGCTGAGACCAAGGCAGACACCTGGGAGCTGCTCAGAGGTTCTCCAGGTAGCCAGTGTCATCAGCTTCTCTGGGAGGACAACCAGGGGACAATGGGGCAAGTGTGCATCCCCCAGAGGCAGCAGCTGCTACAGGCATGCTGGCAAACCCAACTTTGCAATGACCCTTTGCTCAGGAGAAGAAGATTTACTGCCCTTTGTGGGAACAGATAATTGGGGAGGAAGTTGTGCCTCACAAGGGGCATCTTGGAGAAGGCTCTTGGCTATGCTGTAGCTGATTTCCAGGGTGGTGCCTCCAGGCCCAAGTTAGCCTGATGCTGTTCCTCTGAAGTTTATAGAAAGCACATTCAGTGGCTGGGCCCATGATATATTGATTTTGGTCATGTGTTTCTGGTTATGGTGACTGGAGCTGGGAGGGTGGTGATGCTGTTCCAAAGGTCATTAATCTTCTAGCATCTCTTTTGTTCTTTTCTCTCTTGCTCCAGTTGTAGATCTGAGCTGTAGATGGAGCTGGAAAATGGCTCTTGGGAGGGGACTAGGATGGGGAGGAGCTGGAAAGGAGCCCTGGCTGTGCCTGGGTACAGAGTCAGAGCAAGAGCTTTCATCCAGCATCCCCACCAGCACTGTGGGTGGCACTCCTGAAAGGTGTTCAGAAGAAGGCCTCTGACCCACCTCCCTCACCTTTTGAAGCCCATATTGACTACAGAGGGAAAGCAAAAGAAACCAATGGAGGTGAAGTTTCAGTTTGGCTGGGCTGAAACCAAACCAAAAAGGCCTTTTGCTTTGAGCAACCAAACCACAGTGAAGTCAGAGCACAATGAGGAGCACAAAGAGCTGTAAACCTGTCAGGGATTTGATTCATTTTGTTGTAGGGGATGGAAATAAAACAGAGAATGCACTGAGAAAGTCAAAGATTTAATTGTTGTGTAAAAAAAGTAACTGCTAAAAGAACCATGAAGTGCAGACATCCTGAGGAGGACTGGAATTGCTGCTTGTGTGTAACCCCAGCTCTGAGAGGATGAGATAAACCCAAGAGGAGGCAGTGTCTTCAGGTGGAGTGGTGTGATCCAGGTGTAGGAGGGGATCCAGAGTTAGCACCTGTGACTGTTTCCTTGCTGATGCCTCTCAGGGTGATGAGGTTGCTCCCTCAGGCTGCTGTAGGACTGCAGCTTCAAGCAGATAACAGTTTAATTAGACAGTTTTTGGATCACTGATCAATGTCATTGATCCAGAATATGCTTTCTGTAGCTCTGTGTAGCCACTGGGTTGGTAGATGTATGCTCATGGGAAGAGTGATCTGTTCAGCTGAGATAACAGCATAATGTGAGTCTGTAATCCAGGCACCCACCTGTGCTCAGGCTCTGCCTGGAAAGAGAAAGCAAATCTTGTTCCTGGTGCTGTCAGTGTTCCTTCTTCTCTCCAAAATCCCTTCAGGAATTTTGGAAAGCTTGTGTTATAACTTCTCAGAAAGCAAACTGCAAGGAGAGAATCAAGGTGCTGCCTAAATTATGATGGCAATCAGATTCAGGAGCTGGTTTCAGGAAGATAAGGATCAGGATCAAAGGCAGAACAGACAGAGACCTCCTCAGACACTGGCCAGTGAAGAAGAGACTTGACCCTGGTGATCTTTACCCTGCCTGTGACATCCCTGGGCTGGAATCCCTTGGTGGGCAGTTCAGGGTCCCCTCTCCTGTCCCCTCCTCCCTGCAGGTGCCACCTCCGGCTTCCTGCAGCCCAAGGTGGGACCCAAGCTGTAGCAGTGACCTTGGGCTCCCCCCAAGCCTTGGCACTAGCTCTCCCCATGGAGTGTTGTCTCTGCTAGCAGCAGCCACTGCCTGGGAGAAGATGCTGGGAGCTGCAGAGAGTGCAGCCCTGAGAAGAGCCTGAGCTGGGAAGGGCAACCCCTGAGCAGAATCAGTTCTGCTCTGACCCAAACTCCTCATACCAGCTCACTCAAGCTTAAGTCACAGGGAAGCTCACCTCTTCTCCAGGCCCCTCAAGTGTCTCTTTCTTCTGCTGGGATTTAAACCCTCAGGGCTGCTGCTTCCTCTCTCTCCCATAGAGAAGCTGTTAATGACAGAAGGCACTTGGTAGATCTAACACAAAAATTTTCCCCTCATGGAGTCATCACAGTGTTTCAAAAGTTTACTTGTAAAGGCATGAAAATTGCCTTCTCTAAAAGCTGAATATAAAGTGAGTAAACTGCATGTTTTTATCTCTTAATACATGCCCACTAAAGGATGTGTTATCTTCCAGCAGAATTCTGCAGAAGAAGAACTTTGTTCAGTGGAAATGGAGACTGTTTGGGTTTAAAAAGTTGTTTATGTCAAAAGAAGAAAAGCTGTTTATAGTTAAACTCCTAGAAGAAGTTTCTAAGGACTGAAGAAGTTGAGTCTCAAGCCCAGCCTTGCCCTGACTTGAAACCAGAGGTTGTCTACTCCTGGCTGTTTGAACTGCAGTATGTCTCCTCCACAGTTCAGGGACACCTCCAGGGCATCTCTGGGGGTACTGAGGGAGGAAATGAAGCAGCCAGTGAATCAGCAGCAGACACTCTGTGGGCACTCAGAGGATGTGATGGCATTCCCAGCCTCCCACCCTAACATCACAGTGGTGCCCTGTGGAACCAGGACCCTGACCACTGCTGAACCCTTCCAGGGGTTCCTCCACCTCACCACTTCAGGTGTGTTCAGAGACACACCTATGTCTTGAGGATGTCAGATAGAAGAGGATTTTGTTCTGTTTGGGGATCTCATCAGTGCTTGGGGATCTGATCAATGCTGAGCAATACTTCATGGGTGGGGGGCAGGAGGCTGGGGCCAGGCTTTGGGCAGTGGTGCCCAGGGACAGGACAAGAGGGAACAGGCACAGACTGGAGCAGAGGAAGTTCCAGCTCAACATCAGGAGGAACTGCTTGACTTTGAGGGTGGTGGAGCCCTGGCCCAGGCTGCCCAGGGAGGTGCTGGAGTCTCCATCTCTGGAGACATTCCAACCCCAGCTGGATGCCATCCTGTGCAAGCTGCTGTAGGTGACCCTACTGTGGCAGGGGGGTTGGTCTGGATGACATCCAGAGGTCCCTTCCAAGCTTCTCTGTGTTCTGTGTCTTGGTTTTGTGTGAAGGAGAGATGGGCAGAGAGGAACCTTCTGAAATCCAACAAGGGCAAGGGCAGGGTCCTGTAGCTGGAGAGGAATAACCCCATGGATCAGTACAAGCTGGGAGCTGGCCTGCTGGAGAGGAGCTCTGCAGAGGTCTTTTCCAACCCTGATGGTTCTGTGATCCTATGACAAGCAGTGTGACATGGTCCTGAGAGAGAAGCAGCAACCTTGTTTGCACTGCTCTCCTGGAAGATGTTTCCCAGCACACTCACCTTCAGGATGACCTTCCTCTGAGATGCTCACCTCTCTCCTCCACCCTGAGGAAGGATAGGGTGACCTGCCATGGGGCAGGCAGGGCAGGGGGCACCTGGAGACCAGCCCTGCTGCAGTATGACTGGGGCAGGAGTAGACAACCTGGGCTGAAAGGGGGTCCTGGGCTCTGGGTAGGGTAGAGAGAGCTCCAAGGCACTGGGTGAGGGTGACCTCAGGATCTGGACCCTTCATACCTTTTCCACAGAGTGACTTAGCTCTGGACTGCACAGGAAGCTCTCACTAGGAAGAAAAAGAAGTGAGTTTAGGCTATTTTAATGGGTACTGGCTAATGGAAAAAAATCCAAACTAATAAAAACCAGTATTGCTGAAAGAAAAAGCAAGAAAAAAGATGATTGTTTTCTTGCATCCTTTTATTCAGAAGGCAGAAGGAAGAGACAGGATGGAAAAGAAGATGAATTGTAAACAGCAGAGGAATGATCAGCTCAGGGAGCTGTTGAGAGAAAGGAATTTGACTTATAAAGAACTAAATAAACCACAGCTCACTTGCCTGGAGTGCTGGAGGAGCTGTGTAGCTCCAGGGTCAGAGGTGGCCTCAGGCAGGAGGACCTGTTTGCTAGAATGGCTCACTGGAGTCATGGGACACCTGAGGATGGAATGGACACCAGGGTGTCCAGCTGCTGGGGACATCCCTTCATCCTGAGCTGGGATTCTGGTGACTGACTACCCTTGAGGGGACTGCAGGAGCAGCCAACAATTGGTCAGACCAAGAACTTTGGCTCAGGGAAGAGCCTGAAAGTTGAATGACTTCTTCCTCATCTCTGGTGAGGCCACAGCTCCAATGCTAGGTCCAGTTCTGGGCTCCTCACTCCAAGAAGGACATGGAGGTGCTGGAGTGTGGCCAGAGAAGGGCAAGGAAGGTGGGGAAGGGTCTAGAGCACAAGTGCTGTGAGGAGCAGCTGAGGGAACTGGGCTTGGTTAGTCTATCCTCTCTGCCAAAGCCAGAAGATATGTTAGATACCCTGCAGCAAATCAACTCTGACTGGTTGCCAATGTTTAGGCAACTGAATCCAGCTGCAGAGAACTGCTCTGAGCAGCTCATTTGTGGTCTCTCTGTAGGCAGGGGAATTCTGGCCTTACTTTGGAAAACAATAATGAGAATGATACTGAAGTAAGTCTCTTTAATCTCGCTTCAAAGCCTTTCTGTGTTGTGGAAGGTACTCTGCAGTGGGCAGCTCTCCCTCAGAAAGGCTGTGAGAGGGATGGAACCTTCCCTCTCTGGAGATCCTGATCTTTCTGTTTTGATAGGGTAGAAGATGAAGGTAGAAGAGACAACTGGTTCAGCTAGCACATGCCCATGTAAGATAAATCTAGCCTTAGGCATTGGCCCAGGCTGCCCAGGGCAGTGGTGGAGTCACCATCCCTGGAGGGGTTCCAAACCCATGCAGAGGTGGCACCTGGGGCCATGGGTTAGTGGCATGGGGGTGTTGGTGGGTGGCTGGACTTGATCCTGGAGGTGTTCTCCAACTTAAGTGATTCTGTGATTGTATGACACAGGCTCAAGATGGAACAACAGATGGGCAGTGTGAGAAGGCCCATGGCCTCTCTCTGAGGCATGGAGAGGGAGAGGAGCTGCTCTGGGGGCAGTGGGAGTAGGTCTGGGGGACTCGAGCAGGCTGAAGGAGCAGTCTCCTGCCTGCAGCAGACAAACCCATTTCCCTTAGAAACAGCATTGTGAATGGGAGACTCCTGCTGGGACCTGTAGCTCAGGTAGCCTCATCTGAGCCAGTTGCAAGCTAGCCAGCACCATAGGACCATAGAATCCTTATGGTAGGAGAAGCCCTCTGAGATCCTCCAGCCCAACCAGCCACCCAACACCACCATGCTCACCACCAAACCACGGCCCCAGGCACCACATCCCCATGTTTTTGGAGCACTCCCAGGGATGGTGACTCCACCACCTCCCTGGATCTTGGCAGAGATCAGCTGCTCAAAATAACCCTAGTTCCATGGAGGAGGGCTCCTACTGAACCTCCTCTGCTGCAGTTCCACTGCCAGTAGCATTGCAGGTAGCAGGTTGAAATTGGCCTCTCTGTGTACAGGAGCAGGATGTGTTCTGAAGTGTGACAGTGTTAACTGGAATTGTTAATTACACATAGAATTAAAATCTGCACCAGTGTCCCAGCTAGTGAGCAGGAGGGAGAGATGGTGGAGAGAGAGATGGTGGAGGGAGAGATGATGGAGGTGGAGATGGTGGAGGGAGAGATGATGGGGGTGGAGGTGATGGGGGTGGAGGTGATGGGGGTAGAGATGATAGATGTTCTGCTACTCAAGAATAATGTGATGATGTCTCTGTGGCTGCTCTGGGGATGATTTGAATTCAGATCTCACATTTTGGAGGTTCCTTCTTGGGAAGCTGTTGTCTGCTGCTGCCTGAGGCAGGACCATGACCCCTGCCAGGTTTGTGTTGTCTCCTCTTGGTGAGCTACCACCATTTAACCAGAAACAGAATGTCCCAGATCACCAAAAGCCAAGGGGAAGGGAACAATCTGGGCACTTGCAAATTGTTCCTTGTCCAACTGACTTCTGTCCTGCCTACAGAAACTAAAATTAGTGGTATTTACCCAGGCTTCAACAGCCTGCATTACCCCTGCAAGAAATGATAAGCTAGAGGAGAAGTATTCCAGCTGGGGGGTGATTGTTAGCCCAAAACACAGGGGTGGGTGGGCTGGGTGGTGGTTTTTGGAGAGCTTAGTTCAAAGAGTATGCAGACATATAATTTGGGGATGCAATGCAATTACCAGAAATCATTTAGAGTGGGTTCCTTCACTCCAGTATGGCTCTCTTTGAAGAATAAATAGTAATTGTTTGAAATGCAGAATTCCTTTAACATTGGCTCCTTTCAGCAAGTCACAGACTCCTAGGTTAAGCTCCAAGCCCTGTGCATCTGTCCACTCACATTGGGTTTATTCCTCAGCCTGTCATAGTTCCAGTCTTAAACCCCTTGAAGCCTTTTGATGTGTTCCCTGCACAGAAAAAAGGCTGGTGCAGACTTTCCTGCAGCCTGATCTCTCTCTCTCAATTTTTTTCCTCCAGCTTAACTGAAGTCTGAGAACCATTTCAAGCTCATCATTAAGGAATCTTGTTAATGAGCAATACTGTATCTTGCAAATGTATTCAGAATAGGAACCTAATATGTGGAGTTTTTTCTCTCTATTGTGTTTTTCTTTTTCTTCTGGAGGCTGCAGAGAGGTTTCTGGTTTTCAGAATTAAACCCAGCATTGAAACCTGGCTGTGTGTCCAGGCAAGGCACAGGCTGCCCTCTCTGCTGGACCACAGAGCTGTGTGCTTTGATCTCCCAGCTAATTCCCATGCTCTGGAGCCTGGGGGGAAGCAGCCTTTGGGATTTATGTCCTAGGTCCTTCTTGGGCAGTGCTGTGACTACCATCTGGTGGACTCTCAGGTCTAGAGCACCTGGGGCATTCAGCTAGGCTCTGTTGATCTGCACCATCAAAACAACCTTGATTGCTTCTCTTTGAGTTGATTGGCACAAGGGGAGAGCTGTAGCTGTGGCACAGTTGTCCCTCTGCTTTCCTGAAACACAAGTGAGAGGCCTTGAGCTTCCCAGTGGAAAAAGACCTGGAGATGCTGATCAACAGCAGATGGAGATGAGGCAGCAGAGTGCCCAGGGGGACAAGAAGGCCAACAGCATCCTGGCTTGAATCAGCACTGGTGTGGCAGCAGGAGCAGGGCAGGGATTGTCCTCCTGGACTGGGCACTGGGGAGGCCACAGCTCCAATCCTGGGCTCAGTTTTGGGCTCCTGACTCCAAGAAGGACATTGAGCTGCTGGAGTGTGGCCAGAGAAGGGCAAGGAAGCTGGGGAAGGGTCTAGAGCACAAGTGTTGTGAGGAGCAGCTGAGGGAACTGGGCTTGCTTAGCCTGGAGAAGAGGAGGCTCAGGGGAGACCTTCTCACTCTCTGCAACTCCTCGAGAGGAGGCTGGAGCCAGGTGGGGGTTGGGCTCTTCTCTCAGGTGACCAGTGATAGGGCAAGGAGCAATGGCCTTAAGTTGCACTAGAGGAGGCTCAGGTTGGATCTTAGGAAGAGTTCCTTGGCTGCCAGAGTGGTTAGGCATTGGCCCTGGCTGCCCAGGGCAGTGGTGGAGTCACCATCCATGGAGGGCTTTCAAAGCATGAGGACATGGCACCTGGTGCCCTGGTTTAGTGGCATGGGGGTGTTGGGCCAGCAGCTGGCCTTGATCTCAGAGGTCTGTTCCATCCCTAATGGTTCCAGGATTTTGCAGGTTACCAGTGCAGTGCACACAGACATTCCCCCTCTGTGCAGCTACCAGACAAGGTAACTACAAGTGGAGGCTTCCTTAAGTTTCCTGCCTGCCCTCTCCACTTTTCAGCAGCTCATCTTCCAGATGGCTCTGTGAGGTTTTGGCTGCTGAGATCTTGACTCCAGTGGAGTCACATTGGCAAGGAGCTGCCAGAGAAGGGCACTGGAATCTCAGAGCTGAAGGAAAAAGCTTTCTCATGGGTATTTCCAAGCTTCTGCCAGATCCCTAAAATCTGTGCAAATGCCAAAGCAGTTCAGGGAGTTTCTCTGAGGTGAGGGTGAAAAGAAGGAAAAAAAACCCCAACCAGAAGCAGGTTATCCTTTCCTCCTGCTTTATTTGAGGAAAAGGATACATTTATTGTTGCTCATGCATGCTATAGCTGTTAAGAAATCCAAGTTGTGTCTGTAATGAACAATAAAACACCCTCAGCTCCAGATGTTAGCTCCAGCCTGGCCTGAACAGCTCATTTCTCACCTTCTGGAATTCCTTCTCTCATCTCTGTTGTCTTTCACCACAAGAGGAAGACTTCTCAGTGCTGAGCAGCAACGCAGAGAACTTGTTCTTAAGCATTGACCTGTTCTATGGATCCCTGCCCTGTCAGGGGGGTTGGGCTAGATGATCCTTAGAGGTCCCTTCCAGCTCCTAACTGTGCTTCTGTGATTTTACAAGCAGCTTGTAAGGAAGGAGCATTGCAGAGAGCAGTAAAAGCTCAGAGGTGTTAAGCTCTCCAGGAAGCATGGTCACCGTTTCATTTGCTCCCTTTCCATACAATTAAAAGTTATATGTTTTATGAGAAAAATCTGTAACTAAGTGTTCTGGGCATGGCTTTGAGACCTTTCTTGCCTTTTCCTCTGATTTCCACTGTTCTCAGAGTGCACTTGACCTCCAGGGGAGTTCTGCTAATCCTCAGCTTGGTCCAGAGGTGGCAGCATCTTACTTCAGTAGAAAGCTTCAGTCCTTTTTTTTTCTTTTGGCTGCCTTGTGTCTTCATCCTGCTGCTGTCTGGCGTCTCTGAAATAGCCACGAGTTTAGCTAAGGAGATGAAGAAGCATTCAGTGCCTGCTTTGCTGAGCAAGGAGCCTTCAGGGTGAGCTACAACATCCCCTGGCAGTCTACTGATGCCTGTGGATAACTTGCAAGGTGCAGTAATAAGAGCAGAGGATCTGAACACTCTGCTATTTCCATTTGGATGCCATGGGAATGCTGCTCCAGAAGTCCTCTGGCTGCAGGAACCACTTGCCCCTGCTAGAGTGCTGAGGCATCTCTTCTGGGACAGACCCTGGAGGGGGTTGCTCCTGTTCTGTCCGTTTGAGGTCCTCCTCCAGCTGTGCTGTAGCTCCAGTGCCCTGTGGGATTGGGCTGCTCAGCAGGCAGGGGGTGGAGAAGCCTGCATGTGGCCCCAGGATCCTGGAGGGGGTTAGCACCTGAGCCAGCTACAGCTGGGGAAGGAGTTGTCAGGTTTACAAACTGCTCTTCAGAGATGCTTTTGGGATCACAAACGCCTCAGGACTGAGATGCCTCTGGCTTCTTCTCCTGTCTTAACCTTCCCTTCAGAAGGACTCCTCACTCCAGGAAGGACACTGAGGTGCTGGAGTGTGGCCAGAGAAGGGCAAGGAATGTGGGCAAGAGCTCTGTCTAGAGCACGAGTGTTGTGAGGAGCAGCTGAGGGAACTGGGGTTGGTTTGTCTGGAGAAGAGGAGGCTCAGGGGAGACCTTCTCACTCTCTGCAGCTCCCTGAGAGGAGGCTGGAGCCAGGTGGGGCTTGGGCTCTGCTCCTAGGTGACTAGTGAGAGGACAAGAGGCAATGGCCCCAAGCTGCACCAGGGAAGGTTCAGCTTGGATCTTAGGAACAATGTCTTTCAGACACATTCAGGTCAGCACATGCACCACAGCTCTATGATCTCCTGCCATCCATTTCTGGAGGTTGCCCTGGCATCACAGAGCAAATGCCAGTTGCTGGTGCTTGCTGTTCCATGGGAGCAGCTCAAGAAGGAAAGGCCATTTAGGCTTCATGGAAAGGATGGAAATTGTCTCCCTTTGTTCCATGTGCTCTCATAATAGGTGGTGTAGGCTTGCACCCTAATAAAGGGGTTGGCTTCTCAGAGGGGTGACTCCTTGCAGAGCAATCATGGCACATCTGAAAATGATGACAGACAAACCACAGGCAATTAGAGGAGTGATCTGGCTCACCCAATCATGGCAAACTTTTGATGAGTCTGTGAACCTCCAAGATATGTGGTGCATTTTGAGGTTTTTATCCCTGACCCTTCCCAGTGGCTCTTTCCCTGCCAGCTACAGTGATCTACTGTTCTCAGTGTGTGAATGTAGCTTCTGTTCCTCAGGGAGCCATGGGGTAACTCTGTGGTCCAGGGCTGCCAGTCAGCAGAAAAGGCTGCTGTGGTTGGGTTGCTCAGCTCTGCATCTGAGCAGAGTTTGTTTGCTGGGCTGGTTCAGTAGGGCTGGAGCAGTGCTCCTGTTACCTGGCATCACTGAGAGCCTCAGCCTGAATCATCATGGTTCATTATGAGGTCATTGAATCCAAGCAGCCACCCAAGACTGCCATGCTCACCACTGAGCCATGTCCTCAAGCATCACATCTGCATGGTTTTGGAACACCTCCAGGGATGGTGACTCCACCACTGCCCTGTGCCAATGCCTGATAACCTCTCTTGGGGAAGAAATTGTTCCTCATATCCAACCTGAACCTCACCTGCTGCAAGTTGAGGCCATTGCCTCTTGTCTTACCACTAGTCAGCTGGGAGAAGATCCCAAGCCCCAGCTGGCTCCAGCCTCCTCTCAGGGAGTCGCAGAGAGTGAGAAGGTCTCCCCTGAGCCTCCTCTTCTCCAGGCTAAGCAAGCCCAGCTCCCTCAGCTGCTCCTCACAACACTTGTGCTCTAGACCCTTCCCCACCTTCCTTGCCCTTCTCTGGGCACACTCCAGCAGCTCATGTATGTAGACTGATAGAATCATAGAAGCATTTGGGTTGGGAATGACCTCTAAGACCATCAAATATATCCCAAGTTTGCAATTATTTGAAGCAGAACATGTTAGTGGAAGAACCTTTGGAATTAACTAGAGCACAAGAAGTGATTTCTAGGTTGATTGCTGTGCACAAACAGAAGTTCCCTGTATTGGAGCTCTGTCATATATCAGTGGAGCTGGAAAGAATTCCTTTATGTTCCCTCTTGCAAACTTGATCTTTCCTGATATTCCATTTTCTGTGGCTGCAGTTCTGGCATCCAGGGTAAAATCATAGTTTCTGTCCTCAGTGTCCTTTCAGAGGAGGTTATTTTTTTTCTCTTAGGCATTCAATTCCCAATTATTTCAGGTTTTTTTTAACAACTTCTAAAAAGTTTACTTGCAAATGGAAAAATCTATAAATTCCAGGGAGCTGCTGTAAAGTGGGTTTGTGGGAACTGAACAAAGGACTGGATTGTGTGGAACTGTTCAGGTAAAGCCAATGTTGTTGGTTCCTTTTTTGAGAGGAGAAAAGGGAAGAGCTAAGTCTGCATCTTACAAAATCTATTATTTAATCTTTGTTTGTAAACAGTGTCAGAGGCCCTAGGCCTCTTCTGTGTAATACAAAGGTCTGTGACACAAAATATCAGACCCACCAAGTGTCTCAGAAATCTTTGCAGAGATCTAAGACATGGAGTGTGTGATCCAGAAGTGTCACTACAGTGCCCTCTGAGCCAGAATTACGTCTTGCATGGGTACTCGCCTGTAAATTCTTTGCCCACATGCACAAAGATCTGCCAAGCCCAAGGTGACAGTCACCTCTGTGAGCCTGGGAAGTGCTTCTGGGGAGTTTTGAATGTAGAAGTCTGGTTGTGTGGCTGAAACAGTGTGAGATGTGGTGCAAGAGGCTTTCAGATCCCCCTTGCTTGCTTCAGAGAGCAGGGAGCAGGTCACCATAGAAAACGTTATAGATTCTGTCCTTAGACTGCACCTAGATTCCTGGGTTCAGTGTTGGGCTCCTCACTCTTAGAAGGACATTGAGGTGCTGGAGTGTGGCCAGAGAAGGGCAAGGAAGGTGGGGAAGGGTCTAGAGCACAAGTGTTGTGAGGAGCAGCTGAGGGAACTGGGCTTGGGTAGCCTGGAGAAGAGGAGGCTCAGGGGAGACCTTCTCACTCTCTGCAACTCCCTGAGAGGAGGCTGGAGCCAGCTGGGGCTTGGGCTCTTCTCCCGAGTGACTAGTGAGAGGAGAAGAGGCAATGGCCTTAAGTTGCACTAGAGGAGGCTCAGGTTGGATCTTAGGAAGAGTTCCTTGGCTGCCAGAGTGGTTAGGCATTGGCCCAGGCTGCCCAGGGCAGTGGTGGAATCACCATCCCTGGAGGGGTTCCATACTCATGGAGAGGTGGCACTTGGTGCCATGGCTTAGTGGCATGGGGGTGTTGGGTGGATGGTTGGACTGGATGATCTCAGAGGGCTTTTCCAACCTCAGTGATTGTATATTCTCTCAAATCCAGATGAACACAGCATTATGGATGTCTATCAGAGTGTGATGGAGCTCTTGTCTCCTTGTCACCACCAACCTGCAGTGTTCCAAATGCTGTTTTGTCCAGAATGCCATGGCAGGTCTGAAGTGTAAGTGCAGATGTTCTTGTGTCTTCACTCCCTTTGTCACAGCCTGCACCTCTCAGAGAGATTCTTTTCATTGATTGTTCTTTTTACCTCACTAATTCCTCTGTAATAGTGAGCTCTGGCCTTGCCTGGTCTTGAGTTGAATTCTGCCTGAATTCTGCAGGTAGTCAGGAGACAATAAATGAAAGAACCACAAAGAGAAGCAGAAAAATACCTTTTGTCCCTTTGTGAAACCTTTCTTTTTAACAAGCAGTAGTAGAAACAGGAAACCCCAAAAGCATGGCAGTGTAGGAAGAGAAAACTGTGAGAAAACCCCCCCAGTAAAGCAAACAGAAAGTGAGTGAAGTGTAAAATATGACTGCAATGAAAAATTGTTTTCTTCAGATGTACATTTGCTTTGAAATCCATGCTGGGTCTCCTAGTACCTGCTGAGCTTAGCTTGAAAGCCCTGAAGCTGTGATTTAAAAGAATATGGATTTGCTCTTTCATCTCCCTGCTCTATTGTATCCATTTCCATGAAAACACCTGGAGGGATTCTTCAAGCTGCTGGTGAACTCTGACCAGAGAGATTTTCATCTGCAGCTCCTGCTGTGAGCTGGTACCACACATGCCATGATCTGTCTGGAGTTTCTTTCTAATCTCTGCTCTGAAAGGTAACCCATAGCAGAGGAACCAGTGCAAACACATCCACCTGGCCAACAGCCTTCTGCAGATCTTGGGTCTCTTTGAGATTGCAATCTGAGCTCATTTCTCACTTGGAGAAGTGATATGCTCTGCTGATCTCAACAAGCTTGGAATTTGGAAATCTGAATCCATCTACAGTTTGAGTACTGGTGCCCAAAAGTGTTGAAGGCTTCAAGGTATCTCTTAGTCTTTCTGCTTTTCCTTATTTTACTGCTAGTTATCACAGAATCACAGGGTGGGAAGAGCTGGAAGGGACCTGGAAAGATCATCTAGTCCAAGAGCAGGATTCCCTAGACTAGGTCACCCAGAAACCATGGTGGCCTCAGCTGCCCACACCAGTGGCAAGGACCTCAGGTCCCTGCAAGGTCTCTCTTGACCCACAGAAACTTCTGAGACTGTCTTGTAAGTGAAGGAACAGGGATTTCACTTGGAACTGGATTAGTCACTAGTCCCAGACTGGTTCAGGGTGGAAGGGACTTTGTTGCCCTTCTCTGGCCACACTCCAGCACCTCAATGTCCTTCTTGGATTCAGGAGCCCAAAACTGAGCCCAGGACTGGAGCTGTGGCCTCCCCAGTGCCCAGCCCAGGAGGACAATCCCTGCCCTAGTCCTGCTGGCCACAGAGGGATGCTGATGTTCTGAGAGTTGCCATAAAAGCTGCAGAAACTTAGATCTGGGCTTTTGGGGTTTGGTTTTTGTTCCTTTGTGTTTTTTTTCTTGGGCATCTCTTTGGCTTCCCTTCAGCTCCTGACTATTCCTTCCTCTCAGGGTGTTCTTGGGTGCTTTGTTCAGCACAAGGAAGCTCTTGCCATTTCCTTTGGGTGATGTGAACTTATCTGGACACTGCAAATGAGCAATTTTCCTCCTTTCCTGCTGCTTTGCATTAACTGCTCTGATTGGAATGGTTTTCACACACTGCTTTCTGTCCTCTCCCACCCTGACAAGGTATTGCCATGTACCACAGCACAATCTGTTCTGAGGCACTTAGGCCTTGCTAGGAGGTTTTATACGACACTTTAATAATGGTCTTTAGGAGAGAAGTGGGAACTGCAACCAACAAGGAAGCTCCAGATGTCCTAAAAACCTATGATGTAGGATTTGCAGAGTATTTCTCTGCTTGAGAGAGTTCCAGTTTTCATTCTGAGTGACCCTTGCCTGAATTAAAAGGAATTACAGCTGCATTTGTAGCTTGTCTCTTAGCTTAACCCTGTCCTCTGCCTGTGTCTGGTTCACTCCTGATAGTCCTCTCCTTGCTTCTTCTACCCTCTGAGCTTCCATGAACCTACTGCAAATGCAATACCTGGGCAGAATTATTCTTGCAGCTGACTTTCACCTCATACAAGGAGAAGCATGTCAAGAAATGAACCATGAGGCTTGGGCAGATGTCTTCTGAATGGCAAAGTAGCTGTCAGCTGCCATAGTGTGGGCTGTGCTGTGCAGAGTCCCATGCTCTCAGCTAATTGCTCCCATGCAAGGCTTGCAGGAAACAGCAGAATGAAGTTCCTGATGTGAAAGGGGTTTTATTTATCATTATATTTATGGGGGCTGAGCTGAGCCTGAAATAGAAAAATTCCTTCTCTCTCCTCTGGTTTTCATCTTCAGCTTCATGGCTTGCAGCTGTTTATTTATTAATTTGCTTATTTACTTCCTTATTGATTGATTGAATGTGTTTATTTATAGAAAGAATTCCTTCTCTCCTCTGGTTTTCATCTTTAGCTTCATGTCTTCTCTCTATTTAATTGATTTGTTTTCATCTCACCAGTTACATGCAAGTGAAGCCAGAGGCTTTCTCACCATGATCTCAATGCAGGTGTCCTCCAAGCCTCACCAGTAGAAGACCCATCCTTGACCAGATCCTGCAGGGAACCCAGGAATAACAATGACCAGACTATTTACAGGAGATCATTTGGAATTCCAGTGTTAATCTAAATGTGTCCACCTCAGTGTCCCCAGTGCTGTCTCTGCAGGGCTGGTGGCTCTTGTTCTGGTGGCTCTGTCAGTGGAGGTTGTCCATCAGCCAACAGCATGCCCCTGTGGCCAAGAAGGCCAATGGTCTCCTTGGCTGCATTGGGAAGAACATTGCCAACAGGTGGAGGGAGTTTCCTTCCCTGCAGACATTCATCCCCACCTGGCCCCAATCCTGAGTGAAGTGCTCAAGAGGACCCTGCTAAAGCAGAGAGGTTGGGCTAGTTGAGCTCTGGTGCTCCCTTCCCACCTTAACTGGTCCATGTTTGAACAGCTAACTACTTTTGAAGGAGACCTCATGCTGCAAGAGGAAAGGAGACCAGGCTTCTTCTTGAACCTCACCAACCCAGGAGAGCACAGGTATGGACAAACTCCCTGTTTCAGGAAGGTTAAAGATAGCAAAGGAGCAGACTAGAACAAACCTTGTTGTCTCAGATGTGGAGTCTCCTGTGTTTTGTGTGCTCTTATCAGACTGTGCCCACCATGCTGGGAAAAGCTTTGTGGTATCTGATGGTTTCTGTGCTCTAGGGCTTTTTTCAGCTCTTGCTTTCCCCCTCAGCCCTTCTCATAGATCACAGTTGTTGTGTGACCATCATCTTTACTCCTCTGAGTGTCCAGAACTTTGCTGCCCTGCTCACAGCCTCCAGGATATGGCAGATATTGTCATGGAAATGCTTCATCTTTTCTCCAACAAAAAAGAAAGTTAAGGTCTAACCTGATCAATCATGCCATGGGTTGAAGGTTTTGTTGAAGGAGATATTCTAGTAGGAGATAACACTGTCTGGCTTGAGGCAAGGAAGCCAGAAACATCATCTGTAATTCTTGGTTAGTGACTTCCATCCTGTACCATGGTGGGAGGACACTTTTGGGATAGAGTGCTCCAGCTATGGCAAAAGTGTCCCAGTTATTCTCCTCCTCCTAAGCCTGTTTCTGGAGGATACCAGGACACCTAGGAAGCAGCAGGGATGGGCCTGAACCAAGCACAAAGGTGAGAATCAAGTTTCTCAAGTTCTCTACTGAAGCAGGCTGTAGAAGGTCCAGCCTTGGATAGCTGTTAAATTCCTTCATTAGCAGCATGCAATACTCCAGGTAGGAGTAAGTGGATTAATTAGGACAAATGTAGCAATTAACTCAATTAACTGGTTGTATGGAGCCATTAAGGACTGTCTGTCTTTGCTGTTCACTAAGAATTGTTGTGCTTTTCCTTGGGGTAATGAGTGGCTAAGTGATTGAGAGTCTCGGGGGTTGTCCTTCATGGTGGCACCATTCACAGCCAGCACTGCAAAGCAAAGAGCAGGAGATGATGTGTGCAGGTGTCTCTGGCACATAAAAACCTCCACATTTTTATTTAGGTATTAAGAAACACCAGCAAATGCTTCTCTGCAGCCAGATTGCCTAAATGCTGCTTCTGGGGAAAACGGGGCTTTGTTCTCCAGGGAGACTGAGGCAGCAGCAGACAGTGTTCAAAGTCTGGAAAGCAGCCTGTGTGTCACCCACAGTCACAGGATGGTTCAGACTGGAAGGGAGCACCAGAAGTCACCCAGTCCAACCTCCCTGCTCCAGCAGGGTCCCTACAGCACAACACTCAGGATTGGGGCCAGATGGGGTTGGAATCTCTCCAGGGAAGGAGACTCTACAACCTCTCTGGGCAACCTGGGCCAGGGCTCAGGCACCCTCCCACCAAAGTAGTTCTTCCTCAGCTGCAGCTGGAACTTCCTGGCTTCCAGTCTGTGCTCATTGCCTCCTGTCCTAGTGCTTGGCCCCATGGAGAAGAGCCTGGCTCCCTCCTCTTGCCACCCTCCCTTCAGCCCTTTCTCTCCCTGGGAAAGGATGTATTTACATTTTAAGTACATGTAATATTTCCTGTGATTTCCATAACCTGTTCTATGTAGCTAGGTAGAAGAGGTGGATGGGGAGAAGGACACCTCAGTTTTGGGAGGAAGGATCCTGAGATAATCTTTCTCAGTAAGTAGAGTTACACAAAATGAAAAAGAAAACAAAATTATCACAGGGAAAGCCAAAAAGAGAATTCATTTTTTTTTTTGGTGTTCTTGCTGAAAACCTCAAAGATTAAAAGCAAAACTGCAAAGCTTTTCATGGAAGGTCAGGGTTTAGAAGCAGCCCATTCATCACTGAAGGAGGAATCAGGGTTTTGAATGAAACCTTGCATCTGGCTTAAAAATCATCATGAGTGATGAGGACAAACCACTTGATTCATGAGGTCCACAGTTCACTCCAAACCCTGTCCTGTTCCTGCCTTGCTGACATCAGAGGAATCATTGCCTTTCATGGCAGCAGAGCAGAACCCAACTGCAAACCACAGAAATCATTTATTTCTTTAGGAGAGGCTAAATCTTCCAAAGACAAAGCAGTTGCTCTGATATCCTGAGGACCTTTGTTTCCCCTCAGCTCCCAGGAAGAACTGGCTGTTCCCTAGCTCCTCCACTTAGGAATCATGGAAATGAGCTTTTTTGTTCTTCCTGGAATACACTTGTGCTTCCTCCCACCACCTTCCCAGCACTGGAGGATTTCTGCATGAAATGGGATCACAAGATTAGAAGGAGTCTTCTGAGCTGTTGAATTCAGAGCTCAAAGGAGCAAAAATTAGGTGTGGGACAAAGCCCAGGCAGGTGGTGGTGGAGTCACCATCCCTGGAAGTCTTCCAAAGACAGGTAGAGGTGCTTGAGGACATGGTTTACTGATGAGCATGGCACTGGATGGTTGGACTCTAGGACCTCTGAGATCATTTTGATGATTCTCTTGCCTCCATTCTCTGGATCAGAGCTGAAGTGGAGTCTGCTGCTAGAACAGTGTGGGTTACAGTGTCCTTTGTGACCTGACCAGCTTCTTTCTAGCTCTAGTCTGGCTTTGGTCCTACCAAGGTGGTTGCAGAGCCTGCTGATCTCTGCTGCCTGGGGATTCTCTGCTGGTTTCCAGCCTACAGCTTCTCCTGTTGATCTTTGCACAGCTGTCCATCCCCCACCACTGCCTGGCTGGGCAGCTCTCCTCTCCTTTATGCCTGTCCTCATTATAGCAGACACTTCAGGCACACATTTTCTGCCTCAGCTTTTCCTCTGCTCACCTAAACAAGCTAAAAGCATTCAGTTCTTCTCTTGTAAACAGAGCTGCAGCCAGGACTCAAGATAAAAACCTCCCTGCAGCCATGCACAACAGCCTTGAGCCTCCCAATCTTATCTGGAAGCATCTGTTTAGAGTAATCTGAAGGACCATGTTAGCATTTTTACAAGCACATTGCTTTGGGGATGTTGTTCTCCTTAAAAGGGGAACTGGAGCCTTCCCTGGGGCCTGGGATGATACAGTTTGGACAGAAGCAAGGTTTCATCCACTGCCTTTATGTTGTTTGTCATGGTACTGTCATCCTGCTGTGGCAGGGGGGTTGGACTAGGTGATCTTTCCAGGTCCCTTCCAGCTCCTGGCTCTGTGGGGCTCTGTGTTCATCTCAGAACTTCTCTCTTGCATGTTTTGATATAATTTTATATACCTTGTTGTACTTTTGACACAATCACACCTTCAGGGACCTTTTTATTGGGGCTTTTCAATGCTTCTGTTCCATTAGGAGAAGAGGAAATGGCTTCAGGTTCCACCAGGGGAGGTTGAAGTTGGCTCTCAGGAGGAATTTCTTCCCCAAGAGGGTTATCAGCCAATGGCACAGGAAGGTGATGGAATCACCATCCCTGGAAGTGTTCAGAAATCATGTAGCTGTGGTGCTTGGGGCCATGGTTTAGTGGTGAGCATGGCAGTGTTGGGTGGCTGCTTGGACTGGATGACTTCAGAGGTCTCTTCCAACCATAAGGATTCTACAAAACCCAGCTAATTCAGGAAGTGAAGATGGAAGAGAATAACTCAATTCTTTACTGCTGTTGGGTAAATTTTCAGCCTTGTCAGAGGCAGAGGATTGGTCACTGCTGGAACTGAGAAAGCAAAAGAAAGAACTCCACAATTTACACATCCTGAGACCTAAACACCACCTGAACTTGCTGGAAAACACATCCAAATGCTGCCTAGAGAGGGTGAGAAGTCACTTTTCAGAAGCAGGAAAAAATGTGAGAGACCACAGCTAAGTAAATAACATGGAAAGAAAGACTAGAGACTGAAGGAATGGACCTAAAAATGTGGAGGTACCTCAGAGGAAACCATAACCAACCAACACAAAGAGTCACTGCTGGAAAAACTCTGCAGTTCCATGAAATCAGAGCCAGCCAAGCCACAAGTCTGTGGTTGCAGTAGCAGTTGATTTCACAGCCATGGAGGATGTTGTTTGAGGAGATGCCAACAAAGCACAAAAGTCAAGTGTCTATCTCTTTTAATAACATAGGGCTTGGGGGGTGGTTTCTGGGGTCTCTTTTTTTGAAGAGCAATACTTTGCTGGTTGTGCAGTGGTACCTAGGGAGAGAGGATTGATCTGTTCAGGCTCTGGGTCAGCTCTGCTTTGTGACTCCTGCTGCCCAGTGGTGTTGCAGTAAAGAACTGAACCAGGATGATGCTTTAGAACTGATTAATTCAGCTAATTTGTCACACAGCAAAACTTTAGATTCAAAAAGCTTTAGTTCCAACAAGCTACAGGCCAGCAAACAACCCTTCCCAGCTGCTGTGTGCTTGGCTGGGAGAGTGTTTCAGTAGGTCCCAGAACTGTAGAATGGTTTGGGTTGGAAGGGACCTTCAAGATCATCCAATCCCAACACCTCTGCCATGGGTAGGATGCCACCCACCAGACCAGGTTGCCCAGGGCCACATCCAGCCTGGCCTTGAACACTGCCAGGGATGGAGCAGTCACAACTTCTCTGGGTAACCTGTGCCAGTGCCCACCACCCTAACAGTGAAGAACTCCCTCCTAACATCTAATCTAACTCTCTCCTCTTTCAGTTTAAGGCCATTGCCTCTTATCCTATCACTACATGCCCTTGTAAAAAGTCCCTTTCCACCTTTCCTCTAGGCCTCCTTTAAATACTGACAGGCTGCAGGAAGGTCTCCCTGGAGCCTTCTCTTCTGCAGGCTGAACAACCCCACCTCTCTCAGCCTGTCTTCACAGCAGTTCCAGTCTGAAAATAGTGAAATTAAATGCTGCAGTACAAATGCCTTCAAGAATATCAAAGTCAGGTCTGTTGCTGAACAACAGCAATGTGCACAGGCTCTTTCATCATCTGATTGCTTCAAAAGGCCATGCTCTGGGGCTGAAAAATTAGGAACAGATTGAAGTTCTTAAGGCTGATGATATGAAGGAAACTAATTATCTCTGAAAACAATACCAAACTATTCTCATTTAATGTTTTCTTCTACTCTGCTTCAAAGCCTGAACCCCAAAAAGTCTGTCTTTGTGAAAGGTCTCATTTCTCTTTGAAGGAAACACAATGCACTTGAGATGCATTGGTTGTCTGAAGTAGCTGCCAGAAGTTATTGTAGATTAGGAATAGCAGAGGTGTGCTTGGAGGTCATCTTTCTGACTGATGCCCTTCTGTGTGTAGAGGACGTTGCTTTGAGGGTTACCATCCTCTCATGACCTGCTGCTCTTTGAGAAGACAATGGCATTCCAGGGCAGGTCCCTTCAGTGTCCCTCTGGAGCAGCTGATGACATTGCTATCACCTCTGAGGAGATGGATGGGTTTGCACTAGGCTTGCAGGAGAGTCTTCATTTGATGATTCCTCCAGTCCCCAGCAGTGGCAGCTCTAGCAGCTGAGGGGTCATAAAGCAAGGCAGTGGTAGCAAGCATCTCCAGGTGCTTTGGGTGTCTCTGAGTAGGCATCCAAGGACAGATGTTGCCTTGGTTTGGAAGAGATGTACATGATTGAGTTCCAGAGGGGGAGAAGGGAAACACAGCAAGTAGAGGAACTGGCTTAATCCCAGATGGCTCAGGTTGGAAGGGATCACCAGAAGTCACCCAGTCCAACCTCCCTGCTCCAGCAGGGTCCCTACAGCACAGCACTCAGGACTGGGGCCAGTTGGGGTTGGAATCTCTCCAGGGAAGGAGATTCCACAACCTCTCTGGGCAACCTGGGCCAGGGCTCAGGCACCCTCCCACCAAAGAAGTTCTTCCTCAGCTGCAGGTGGAACTTTCCTGGCTTCCAGTCTGTGCTCATTGCCTCCTGTCCTAGTGCTTGGCCCCATGGAGAAGAGCCTGGCTCCAGCCTCCTGCCAGCCTCCCTTCAGCTCCTTCTCTCCATGGAGAAGGTTCCCTTTCAGCCTCCTCTTCTGCAGGCTGCCCAAGCCCAGCTCCCTCAGCCTTTCCTCCCAAGGGAGATGCTCCAGCCCCTGAAGCATCTTTGGAGCTCTCTGCTGGGCTCTCTCCAGGATCTCCATGTCTCTGTTGTGCTGAGGAGCCCAGAACTGAGCCCAGTTCTCCAGGTGTGGCCTCCCCAGGGCTGAGGAGAGGAGCAGGATCACCTCCCTCCACCTGCTGCCAGTGCAGCCCAGGAGACCATTGGCCTCCTTGGCTCCAAAGGCACATTGCTGCCTCCTGGCTCACAGGTGGCTTCAGTCTAGTTAAGATTTCTAACCAATCTTTGTGTTTCTGAGCTCCTGAAATTTGGAGTCAATCATTCTGGTTTTGATCAGAGGCAGCTTAACTATTGGGTTGGTTGTTTTTTTTATAGAGCACATATGGACCTGTCCCTGGACTATTTAACTGACACGTTTACAGTCATCATGCCTCTGGCACCCAGCCACTACTATATAAAATGCTGAGGGCTGCAGAGTTAACTTTAATAAGGAGATATTAAAAACCTTCAGCAGACTTCCTCACCTTTTTGCAGAGGAACAGCCTGGGAGGTACCTCCTTTGCTCCCCAATGGGCACAACAAATGAACAGCACCATCAGAAGAGACCGTGACCTTCAGGGGGTGGTGAATTGGACTGGCCAAGCTTCACACCCACTTGTGACTGCTCCTAACTAAACCTCAACCAGGTTCTTTGTTCCCAGGCTCCTGCTGGCACAAAGCTTTTGCACTTTTGCATTGGTTTGGCACAAAGATATGGAGTTTGCCTTCCAGATGCGTTACCTGAAGGGCACTGTTATATCTGGCAGCCTCTGAGGGCTCCATCTTTCTTGGGGTGTTTAATGGCTGCTGGAGAGGTCTCATAGAATGTCCTGAGCTGGAAGGGACCCACAAGGATCATGGAGTCCAACTCCTGTCTATGCACAGGACAACCCCAAAGTCACCCCATGTGTCTGAGAGCTTTGGCCAGATGATTCTGGAATTCCATGAGAGTTGGTGCCATGGCTGCATCCCTGGGGAGCCTGTTCCAATGCTCCACCACCCTCTGAGTGAAGAACCTTTGCCTAATCTCCAACCTACCCCTCCCCTGGCACAGCTTCATGCCATTGCCTGTCACTGGTCACCAGAGAGAAGAGATCAGCTCCTGCCTCTTGTAGATTTCCCCAACACTACAACGTTTTCCCAACATTTTCCCTTCAGCTTCTCCTTCTCCATGCCAAGAAGCTCCTTTCAGAGAGAGGGAGAGGAAAAGCACAGAGAAGACACAAAGCATGTGAGCTCAAACTCCCTCCAGCCTTCCATGCCATGCTCAAAAGGACAAAGAAACCACAAAGTGATGAAGAACCAGAGCCTGACTGTCCAAGCTCTTCATTCCTGATTTCAAACCAATAACCTGGGGCAAAAGAGCAGCGAAGAAGGTCAGAGCTGGAGAGTTGCTGGTGGTTTTGGAGACATCTCACTTTCCCCAAAGCAGTTGAATGCATTCCTGTGTGGCTCTGAGCAAGCAGCAGATTGGAGAGGCTGAAGCTGGCTCTCCAGTGGTTTCTTGCTTTTCTGAGCCAACAAACTGCTCCTTAGCTTGTTCACGTTGGTGAGAGGGGACCTGAGCTGATGTGGTCACTGCTGGAGAGGAAGGGAGAGGAGATTGGATGAGGGGAAGGGAAAACAGGGTCTTCTGTGGTGTTGGTGGGAAGGGTTGGAGGTGCTGAGTCAGGGTTCTTGGCTCCAGCACCATAAGATGACACATACTGCAGTGATGCTGGGGTCTGGCTGGCCTCTCCTTCCCTGCAGATAATCCTCACTTGGAAAGTTCTATTATAAACCATGGCAAGTGGCTGAACAGCAGCTGAAGATGAGGCAGCAGTGTGCCCAGCTGGCCAAGAAGGTCAGCAGCATTCTGGCTTGGATCAGCACTGGTGTGGCCAGCAGGGTTAGGGCAGGGATGGAGACTTCTAAAGCCACTGCTCACCTGGGTGGCTAACCTCCTTACTTGGATCCTTGCTGCTCACAGCTCCATCTGTGAGAACCCTCACAGCTCTGGAGAACCAACCCAGCACTGCCTGCTGCTGGGGAAGGGTTAGGGATTTTGTTGTCTAGCAGAAGGAGGTTGTTGTGTCTAACATTTAATGCAGTGCTGGCAATGGGAGGCTGGAGCCAGGCTCTTCTCCATGGGGCCAAGCACTAGGACAGGAGGCAATGAGCACAGACTGGAAGCCAGGAGCTTCCACCTGCAGCTGAGGAAGAACTTGTTTGTTGGGAGGGTGCCTGAGCCCTGGCCCAGGTTGCCCAGAGAGGCTGTGGAGTTTCCTTCCCTGGAGAGATTCCAATCCCATCTGGCCCCAGTCCTGAGTGCTGTGCTGTAGGGACCCTGCTGGAGCAGGGAGGTTGGACTAGCTGAGCTCTGGTGCTCCCTTCCAATCTTAGCTATTCAGTGACTGTGTGAGTCTGTGAACTAGGCAGAACCATGGACAGACAAACCCCACACATCACCAAGCATGCAGGAAAACCTTTCCAGCAGAAATGGTGCAAACTGCACTTTACTGTAAAGTGTCTTTGTTTTTCAGGAGAGAGGAAAACACTGCAGAAAAATTGGGGTTCCACTTTCCAATAAGATATTGTCTCTGGACTAAACCCCAGAGTTTCTTTACCATTCTTACTAAGCATCTTCTTGCAGCAGAACAAAGTCGCCCCAAGTGATATAGAATCCTAGAATTGCCAGAGGTGGAAGAGACCTTCAAGATCATCTAGTTCCAACCCCCTGCTGCCAGGGACACCTCCCACTAGAGCAGGTTGCCCACAGCCCCAGCCAGCCTGGCCTGAAAAGCTTCCAGGGATGGAGCTTCCACAGCCTCTCTGGGCAACCTGTGCCAGTGTCTCCCCACCCTCACAGGGAAGAACTTCCTCCTGATATCCAATCTAAATCTCCCCTCCTCTAGCTTGCATCCATTCCCCCTAGTCCTGTCACTACCTGACCTCCTGAACAGTCCCTCCCCAGCTTCCTTGTACATCAGACTCAGTATTACCAGGAAAAAACCAAAGCCAAGTCCATCCTAAACTAGCAGATATCACAGACTGCATCATGGAAATGTCAAAATATTTGCACTAAGAAGATGTAAATATTTTCTTGGCTGAATCCCCTTTGCCAAATCCCAGATTGTGAATGTTCTGAGTAGGAAGAAGGGGACTTTCACCAAACAGCAGATGATGCTTTTAAGGACATCTTTGGTGGTTGGCTTTGTTTTGTTTAGATTTGGGTTTATATCACAGTTGTGTGCTGTGTATAATCCATTTCCCATTGTATTTCACTTCAGTGGAGCACTAGAAGAACCTCTGTCAGTTTTAAGATGACTCTGTACAATTTAGAGACAGAAATCTACTCTTAACTAACAAATGTTGATGTATTTTCAATTAGCTTCCTGGGTAGATGTTGCTGTAATTTTGAGTGCTTCATTTTGACTGTTGTTGATCTTAAATCCTCTTTCCATGTTCTACCTCAGTCCAGATTCACTTTCTGGCTAGATAAGAGTGGACTTTCTAATTCAGAAGAGTTAAATGTGATGTCCAAGTCAGAAGCTTTGAAGGGGGTTGTAGTATAACTGTATTAGGCCAAGAGGTGGGGTTGGAAGAAACAGAATAATTTCTGTGCACACATGGTCTTCATCAGATCTCAGAGGCCTTAAAAACTTGCCCATATTTGCTTTCCCAGCAAACTTTATATTGCTTTTCACCTTAAAATGACAGGTACAAGACCACTGCTCCATATAAAACCAGTTCCTCCTTCCCTTAATAGCCAAAAAATAAACCCATGCTCATGACAAGGGTGTTCATTAAATGGCCTTTGCCCTTTTTTGGCTTGTAAATGATGTTTCATTTCCCATGCAACAAGCTTCTACCTTTTTATAGGCTAAGAAAACTGGTTGTGCTTGAAAATGGGTTTGCTTTTATGGCTCAAAGGCTCTGATGTTCAGCCTTTGGAACTTTCTGAGTGGGTTGCTTGACCATGGTCAGTTGGGTTTGGTTTTTGTTTTCCTGCTACTATACCTTGCAAAGAGCCATGACAAGAGAATGACTCTCAGGGCAGGGGATATGAACCAGATCTAAATAGTTAGCATTTCACTTCAGGCATCTGGCTCATCCAGTCCTATTTAAATAGAATCAAGAAATTCTTGAAATGCTCTGAAGTTTATATTTCAGGCAAAAGGCAAAATAAGAATTCCTGTGAAAAACAAAAACAAAACAACATTGCCCATATCTGGACATTTTATTTCCTCCTCTGCTTCATCTTGCTTTTGTTTTGGTTTTGTTTTCCTGCTGCAGAAGGAAATCTCTTTGGGGTCATCTTAGAAAGGTTCCTACTCCTTCAGCATCTGTGGGCTTTATCCATACTTCTGTGGGCATTGAGAAATCCTGATCTGGACAGAAAAGCCAGAACCAAATTTTGTATATCCCAACATTCACAGTTCAGCTTTGCCCCAAGCTTTTTGCTGAACAGACACAGGTAACACTTCCAGGAGATCAATCCTTCAGCTCTTGCTCAGCACTGAGCAGCTCCCCTCTGGGGCTGCTCTCTTCCAGGCTAAGCAGCCCCAGGGCTCTCAGCCTTTCCTCCTGCCAGAGCTGCTCCAGTGCCCTCAGCATCTTCCTAGCCTCCAATGGACCTCTCTCCCCTAGTTCCTTGTCTCTCTGGATCTGGGAAGCCCAGAACTGGATCCAGATCTCCAGCTGTGACCTCCCTAGGGCAGAGTAGAGAAGAAGAGAACTTCCCTTCCCCTGCTGGTCACACTCTTCCTAACGCAGGCCAGGAGGACACATTGCTGCCTCATGGTGACCTTGTTGTCCAGCAGCACTCCCAGATCCTTCTTCTTGGAGCTGCTTTCCAGCAGGTCAGCCCTTAATCTGTCCTGCTGCAGGAGGTTTTTTAACTCCCCAGGTGCAGGACTCTATCTCCAAGATAGAAGAGTGAGAGAATAGGTGTTGAGGACTTCAGCAAGCACTTCCAGCATACTCATCAATGGAATAATGTGTTCTTGCAGCACAGGTCTTGTCATGGCTAGGCAACAGCTGCTTGCCCTTGAGCAGAAACCCCATGGGACATGGGACCTTGTTGGGGGGCTGGAGAGTGACAATATATCTGCCTGACTCCAGTTCCATGCTGCCAGTGCTCACAGGTGGTTCTAAAGTAATCTCAGTAAATAGTTAGGTGTCATCCAAGCAGGAGGTCAGTTATGGACATCACGCTGCTCCTAAGCACCCATTGTATGGCCTCAGGCAATGCAGGGTGATGATTTGCCTGCCTCATCTGGTGGACAAATGTCCACACACCATTCTGTTGGAAACCTGCTCCTTCAGAAGGAGCAATGGGTTGAGGATGAAGGAACTGAGAGGAAGGATGCAGATCCTAGAGGCTTTTTCTCCATCACTGTGTCTTGACTAGGGATCAGTTGTCTCCAGTTGGTTTCTGAGTGGAAAAAAACCCCACACTAGAACTGTAAGACAACTCTTTTCTGCAGAGATCAAGCTTTTCCTGCAAAACAAACATTATTTCACTTTCATAGTTGTGATTTAAAATGCCCTAGAAATAACATTCCTAAAACTCTTGTCCTGTCCTGGAAAGAAGAAACACAGAACAGGAGCCTTTTGGGAACACTGATCTGCCAAGAGTATAAATGACTTTGTGGAGCATTATTTAATAGCTACTGCCCAGAAGATTGTTAGAAGCCATAGATCATGGTTGCAACATCAAAAACTCTGGAAGGAAAACAAAAATCTCTGTTTTGTTTTCCTCCTGTCTGCAGTTGCTGTATTCCATTGGTGCTGTTTCTGACAGCCCTCTGACAGCAGTGGAGAAGTTTTGCCTGTGAAGCTCAGAAGCATCATCTTATGTTCAAGCTTCAACCAGGACACAGCTTTTAGAGATAAGACACTTCCAGTTTCCCTTCCTGTACCAAAAGTTGATGAACTCCTAACCACTGGAAGATAAGCCTAGTGACTTGGTACCAAAGGCTGCCAGGAGCAGAATGTCTCCCTGCTACATCTAGTGTGATAACTCAGTTTTGGTTTGAGTTGCCAAACAAAAAGTCTTCTTGTACATGACTTGGGAGACCATTCCCTAGTTTAGCAAGAGTTTTTACCTCTGATTTTCATTCTATGTTTTCCAACTGATCAGCAGGTTTAAGCCACTCAATTCAAGCCAAACATCTAGGCTCTGTCTGTGGGTTACCATCCTGAAGCAGATGCTGACTATAGAGGAGATGAATTGCCTACTACAGATGCTTTTTGGTCTGTTCTGGTTGTGGTGGAGCTTGGGGGGGAGTGGAACTGGAAACCAGGCTTAGAATCATAGAATCATTCTAGTTGGGAAAGACCTGCAAGAACCTGAAGTTCAACTGTCAGTCCAGTCAATACTATACATAGTGTATACATCTCTTCTGAGAGGCAGGGGGGCACCTCTGCTGACCTCTCACACTCTCTAGAGGTGTATTTCTTACTGGGGGCTCATATCAGGGATGTCAGGCAGAAACTACCAAGCCTCAAAGAGTCCATGACTATTACCCACTCCTTTGTTTCACGTGGGCACCAGGGATCCAGCCAGGAGCAGCCTGAGGAGTATCAAGCAGGGCTATGGAGACCTTTCTGCAAGGGCATGTAGCAATAGGACAAGAGGCAATGGCTTTGAGCTGGAAGAGAGGAGTTAGATTAGATGTTAGGAAGAAGTTCTTCACTGGGAGGGTGCTGAGGCACTGGCACAGGTTGCCCAGAGAGGCTGTGGCTCCTCCATCCCTGGCAATGTTCAAGGCCAGGCTGGATGTGGCCCTGGGCAACCTGGGCTAGTGGGAGGTGTCCCTGCCCATGGTGTGGGGTTAGGACAAGATGATCTTGGAGGTCCCTTCCAACCCAACCCATTCTGTGTTTCTATGATAACTGCTAACATTTAAATCAACTTCAGTATCTGCAGAGTTATGAATTAGATTGCTTATTTTGGTTTCTTCTGCTTCATCTGGGAGTGTATCCTTTAATAATATAACTTCCCCCTTAATGAGCTCAGTCATCCTAAGCTCATGCCAGAAAAAACATTGTCCTACAGAGCTCCACCATGTCTTACATTCATTAGCTGCAAGGAAGGCTGCACTCCTCCACACAGCTAGGCTGAGGTCGAGCATGAAGATGTGTAAATGTGTGTACTCTTAGTAGGAATGTGCTTGGGGGGGTTAGACCTCTTGAAACAAAGGCAGGAATTATCTCCTTTATTTTGCCAGAGCTTGATCCCTCCTGAAAAGAGATCAACATCCAGCAGAACATATCCATGGCAGCTCTCAGAATAAACTCTCTCTTAAAGCAGCCTTCGAGGTCTGCTCTGAGACTGGAGGAGAGAAGGAGCAGCAGGAGACAACCATGGGCAACAATGGTTAACTCTAAGACAAACAAATTAAAGCTATACAGTAAAAGAAGCCATAATATTACAAATTGACTGCAAATGTTCAGTGCATCTTGTAAAGATAGCAAATAAATTAGAAAAGCACATTTGGGCTTGTTTTGATCTCCTGAACATTTGCAGTTGATTTCTATGCCTTGAGATTGGTTTCTATTTAGTTGAGCAGGATCTGTGGTCTCTTAGGGCTGCACAACCTTCTTGCAGTCCTTGGGAGGATGACAATTGTGGGACATGTCACAAAAGCCAGCAGCCAACAGCATTTGGGGTTTTGGGGTGTCCTCAGTGCTACAGACCCATGGAGGAATGAATTCCTGCTCCAGCTTTGCTCTTCCCACACACCCAACAACAAAACCACCAAGATTCATTGCTGGGTTGAGTGGGAGTTGTGTGACTCAGATGGAAAGTGCCCAGTGTGTTGTGGATCTGCTGGTGTGTGCTCAGAGACACGCTGGCACGTGGAGCTGAAGGAGAAATGTTTCACTGCTGTGCTGCAGGGGAGCCTGAGAGCACAGCAGTCAATCTCAATTAGTGTCCAGAAGAATCTGGCCATGTGTCTATTGAAAAAGGTTTGCTTTCTGCCATCAAAGTGCTCCCCAGCTGGAGGCTGTTAATAAATAATCATCTGGTTTCACTTACTGCCTGAAAGTTCCAAATCTTCACTTTTTATGGGTAGTCAGACAAAGTGGAGAGCAGGAAGGGCAGAAGATTTGAGTTACCATTCCTGGATATCATGAGGCATTCTATAGAACCTGAGGATACAGCAGATAATCACTAGAGTCATACACCCAAGGTTAAAGTTCTCCAGCTGCTGCCTGCTGTGGAGGGACCTCTGCTGAAACCTTCCTTCAGAGCTCCTGGATCTGGAGGCTGACACTTGCATCTGTGTTGAGTGGCAGTGGGTGTTTCTTTTCCCCCAATTCTCTCCTGATATAATGATCTGGTTTTCTTAATCCTTTTATTTAGAAGCCCACCACACTCTTACAACCCCCCTAATTATAGTTGCCTTGGAGGTGTTTCATTGAGTTGAAGGCTATGTAGTGTAGCACACCTACCCTGGGCTTCCCTTCACCAGAGTGAAATCAAAGCAGGCAAAGGGAAGTGCTGCAGTTAGCACTGCTCCACTTCAGGCCATTTTACACCTGCAAACTTACACTGCATTTGTTTCCTAGAACACAGTTGTTGCCAGAGTTGTTTTCATCACAGTTCAGGCTATCCAAAGTAGCCTAAAGGACTTGGATGCTCCATTTGCTTCTGCTTACTGCAGAAGTTGTCTGCTGGAGATAAAGTCTGGGAAGAGTTTAACAAAAGGCTCACCTCAGAAATGTTCTGCTAGTGTTGGTCTGCTCTTAGATTCCAGGAGCAGCTCATTCAGGACATGGAATGCATTTGCATTTGATGTTTCCAAGGTTTTATTCTGAAAGGCTTGAGTAATTCTCTTCTTGGTATGCTGGGACATTCTTCCTGGGGAACTGGCTTTCTAGGTGGCTATTTAAGATGAACCATAGGAGTTACCCTGAGTCCATGTTTGCACCTCAGTACCTGAGTTGGAAACTAAAAGTCAAAGCCTGATTTGATCAGCTGAAATCAGAATGCTGGATGGTTTTCACTGCAGGTCAAAGTTGATTTAAATCAGGTCCAGCCTTGGGCATTTGAGCTGTAAACACTTCCTCATTTGTAACCTAACTGATGTCTTGAGCAGATGGAAAAGTCTAGGACTAAGGGAAATGGATGCAAGCTAGAGGAGGGGAGATTTAGATTGGATATCAGGAGGAAGTTCTTCCCTGTCAGGGTGGGGAGACACTGGCACAGGTTGCCCAGAGAGGCTGTGGAAGCTCCATCCCTGGAAGCTTTTCAGGCCAGGCTGGCTGGGGCTATGGGCAACCTGCTCTTGTGGGAGGTGTCCCTGGCAGGCAGAGGGTTGGCACTAGATGACCTTTAAGGTCCCTTCCAATTTGACAATTCTGCGATTCTATGTTTGGGTGGGACTCGGTCTACAGTCATTGACATCCTTCTAGCAGCAAAGTGGTGGTGTTTGCTCTAGCTCACTCTGCCTGATAACCAAAGATTTGTGCTCACAGCACTGGCAAGGAACTTGTTCTCTTCTTCTGGAAGAAAAGGTTTGACAGTTCAAAGCAGGAAAATTTCTCCCTTGCAGAAAAGGACATCATAACTCTGCCTCTGTCTAGAAGCAAGACCAAAATTCCTAGCTGATTTCAACAATAAGCTTCCAGATTTTGCAGAAGAGAATTTTGTTTTGTTAAATATTTATCTCAGAAGTATGCAGCTGAAGAACAACTTAGAGAAAGCCCTTTCCAAACAGGAAAGCTCCTCTGCTTTTAGGGGTTTTTTTTACCCCCTTTTTTTTTCCCCTACCCCAAGGATTGTGTGTGTGAAATGAGCTCTGCTCTTGTTTCTGTTCATTCTGATTCAATTCAATAGCTTTAGGGTTGCTTTTCCTGAAAACAGAAAGTATTATTAATGTATAGGAGTGTGAGGGAAACAGGGAGTCATTGCTCTGTGGTTTAGGCTAGGGAAGGAACTGGGGAGCTCCTGGGGAAGGAAAAATGTTGTCATTGAAAGCAATTAAAAAGCTGGCCTCTGTCACAGAGACCATCTTCACTTTTGGGAATTCACAACTGAAAGCCAAAATGATGTTTGAATATCCTCATTTTAATCCTTCTCCTACATCAGTTTCAGTTGGGAACCACTTGGACTGCTATACATCAGAATAGTCATGCAGATTTGAACATTATTCTGTTCCAGCTTCTCCACAGCCCTTTTGTTATTAAAGGTGTTGCTGATAAAACAGAAATGTGATATGTGACCCTGAATTTCATGATAGACATTTGGAATGGGAATCAGACACCTCAGTATTCACAAATCAGCCTGAAATAAAAGTTATTTATCCAAACAACTTCCTGGCTGCCCAGGGCAAGGTTTCATCCCTCAACTTTGTCCCCAAGCACAGATTGTCTCCTTTCCTTGAGACCACCCTGAGCATTACTGGTCCCTTATGATCTCAGGAAAAGCCTCTGGTCCCTGATCCAAATGTTACCATCCCAGAGATGAAGATAAAGCAGGATGAATTTTGTCTGCACTGAGGAGGAAGCAGGAAACACAAGCACAGTTGGCCTTAGGAGCAGACTGCTGAGCTCCCAGGGAAGCCTGAGTACCAGGGGGAAAACATGAAAGTGTGAGGGGGGGAAAAAAGGGGCTATGAAACAGAAATGATGTTCTATGTAGAGACAGAACCAAACCAGTTTGGCCTGATCCCTGAAGCACGAGCCTGGTTTGCTCTTTTCTCTGAAGCAGGGAAGCTTTTGTGTGCCTGTGGTGGAGACAGTAACTGGTTGAGTGCAGGGAGCAGAATGACTTGTTGAGAAACTGCTTGTGCTTGTGGCACTCCAGTGTTCTTCTCCTTCCCCCAAAACAACATTTATGTGAAGACTGGGACTTTGAAAACCATGCAGAGCTGGCTTGACTCTCCTCCTAAATGTCACAGGGAGTGCTGGAAGCCACTTCTTCTGTGGTTAGCCCAGGACACATCCAGGCTTTGGAAAGTCCAAGAGCACAGATTTCCACATGAACCAAACCCAAAGTCCTGAGACAAGTTTCAAAGGTTGGCCTGATCCTGTATGCCACTTTGAGGCAGCAGATAGGATGTGGTGCAGCCCCTCTCCTCTCCCTAGGAGGCCAGAAGAGCTGGCAGGCTCCTTCATGCCCTGCAGATGAAATCATGACCCCAGTGACGTTAATGGGAGTCGTGCCACTGGCTGCGATGGAGCCAGGGTTTCACCCTCTGTGGCTCCAGGGGATCCAAACTTGGAGCTGCTCTCAGGAGTCTGTCCATTCTCTTACCCAAATTTCCAGGCAATGCCTCTGTCCTGCTCTGTTGTTGACACATCTTTCCAGTCTCCATTTTTTTCTGTGGCTTTCAGTATTTCCTCCTATTCCCCCACTTTTGATCTGTATCTGGATGTGTCTTCACCCTCCATCCTGCCACTTACCAGAGTTGCAAACAAGGAAGAAGGTTTCTGTTAGGAAATAGAAGATAAAATATCCTTCTGAGGGGTATTTTCATTTTGGGTTGTGGTTCCTCTGCAAATCATTCAGTCTGAGAAGATCACCCCACAGGAAGGAGAACAAGCCTCTAGAAGGAATTCCTTATTCAGCAGGTGGAGAATCTCCAACTCCTGCTGCAGGTGGAAGAGGCATGGCTGAGTTGGACTGAAATGCAGGAGTCAGACAGGTTTTGGTTTTTCCCCAAAGTGACAGTTAAAACCAGAAGCAGTAGAGAGAAAACCCTTCTTCCCTCCAGCATGGTCTGCCTTCTTCTCATTCATTTGTCATTTCTATGTCATTGGAGAGATCTCTCTGGTGCTTCAGAGACAAATCATAGAATGGTTAAGTTTGGAGAAGACCTCTAAGATCATCAAGTCCAAGCATCCACCCAGCACCCCCATGCCACTAAACCATGGCACCCAGTGCCACCACTCCATGGGTTTGGAACCCCTCCAGGGATGGTGATTCCATCACTGCCCTGGGCAGCCTGGGCCAATGCCTAACCACTCTGGCAGCCAAGGAACTCTTCCTAAGATGCAACCTGAGCCTCCTCTAGTGCAACTTAAGGCCATTGCCTCTTCTCCTCTCACTAGTCACTTGGGAGAAGAGCCCAAGCCCTATCTGGCTCCTTATGAACTGGGTGACACCATCAAGGACCCTTAAAAACAGTGAGGTATGTTTAAGGAATGACAAAAAGTCCACTTGTGTGTTAAGAGACTGCCAGAAGGTCTCCTTCTCCATAGAAAGCAGTGAAATCTGAGGACACAGCAATGCCAAAGCACAGCTGATCCTGGACCTTAGCAGGAGGGAAACCAAGCAGTTTAGCACATCTTCACCTTCTGTGTCCCAGGTGCTTTTAAACCTTGTACAATTAGGTAAAAAAAAAAGAGCTGAAAATCAACTTTGTGCTGGACTAGTTATACTGCTCCTTGCTCAGGCTTCCAAGATGTGTGGAGAGCAGTTTCAGAAAGGTTATATAGATATGTAAGTTGTGCTCAAAACTGTTTGCAAGCCCAAAAGGATGTTTGGAGTTAGAAGTTCCAAACAGAGGGATTTAGTGCAACAGGTCTTGGCAGATGAATCCCTGCAGTTCCTACAGCTGACAAATTGCTGGGGACTCAGCAGACTAACATGTGCCATGTGTTTATTTTGGCAGCAGATGTGGAAAAATCATTTGGAGAGAAATTGTGCTATTCAACAGATTTGTTTTGTGTTTTATTTCCACTCAACCTCCTTTAATTGAGATCACAAAGGTGTAAGGTTCAGAAAGTTCTTCTGACTGGTACCATGTTGATGGTGGTGTGAGGAATCAGTGATGCTATGGGATGATTTTGTTAGGTACCAGGCTATATCTGATCAAAGGAATTCTCTCAGCTACTGAAATGGAGCCACACTCCTCCATGGCCCTTCTTGGAGGCACATGAAGCAGGTAGATGTCAGGCTAGAAAATGCACTGCAGTGTTTTATGATTTAAACCTCACTTGAGATGTGAAGCTTTTGAGCATCTGATTTATGGAAGTCCAAATAGATGCTTCCAAGCTAGTTTATGAAAGAATAACAGTGTTTTCCTATTTGAAGTCACAGGTTTACAGATTTCATGGTACTCAGCTGCAGATGCTAGGACTCCACATGAAAGGCTGTACCTTGCCTGAGTGGAGCCTGCAAGCTCAAGGTGTCTCTTTCAGACCTTGTAAATCCTCATCACATACTGATTTGTGTTCACAAAATGATGCTTCCTTCTCTCCCTCCCTTTCTTCTGAAGTTCTTCACTGTCAGGGTGGGGAGACACTGGCACAGGTTGCCCAGAGAGGCTGGGGAAGCTCCATCTCTGGAAGCTTCGAAGGCCAGGCTGGATGTGGCTCTGGGTTAGTGGGTAACATCCCTGCCCATGGCAGGGGGGTGGGAGTCCCTTTGAAGGTCCCTTCCAACCCAAACCAGCCTAGGATGCTATGATTCTAATGGATTAAGTGAGATGTAAATCCAAAGTCACTGGCAACATCAGGTGTCTCTGTTCTACAAGTTGGAGTAGAGCAGCACTTTGGACACCTCCAAGCAGCCTCAATTCTTTTGTGACCATGTCTACATACCACAGAAGCTAGAAGGCTATTCTGGTCCACATGAGTGTTTGAATTCAACTGGATGTGTCTCAGAAAGAAAAACAAACCAACCCCAAGCCATTCCAAGGCAGTTCTGAGAAGGAGCTAATTCCATGTGTGCCACTGGAGGAGTTGCTGCCAACTCAGTTGCCCAGGAACTCGATTTCATGACATTCATGCTTTTCAGTCCCAAGATTTCTGACAGATGCTATCTTTGGAAATTCTTGGTGGCTTTTCCAAGCTTGCTGGGCTTCTTTCTTTCTTTTCCCTTTTCTTTCAGAAAGTTTCCTTCTCAAAGGTCTGATGGCAAACAGTAAACAAATGAGGAGTCTTTTCCATCTGCAGGGAATATAAAATCAGATTTCATTAGTGGTTGGGAAAGTATTCCATGGAAGTCTGGGGAGAAGTGAGGGGAAGAGAGTGACCTCTGATGACCATCAGCCCTGCACTACCTTCCTTTTGTCCTCTTTCCTCTACAGCTGGCAACATCTGTAGAGACACCATCCTGCCATCAGTCATTTGGATTCCTACATCTGTGTTCTTCTCTTCCCACCCTTGTGCATGGAGAGAGAGGGCTTCTTCTGTCAGAAGGGTCTAGTCCCTCCTTCTCTTGGAGACACCTAAAGCAGTGAAGGGTCAATAGTGGGTGCTTAGGGGAAGGACCATGAAAAATTGAGTGCAAAGCAGGCTTTTGCCTCACAGCTTCCAGCTCACAAACTGCCATCAGGTCAGGGTCTCTCTCAGAACCTCTTCTTTAAAATCCTTCTTGGTGTATTTCTTTTCTTGATTTGACTCTCATGATGACAAGTAAATTGTTGTCAGGCACAATGGAAGAGTCATCAGCTTGTGAGACCATGGTCAGAATAACCAGCTCCACCAAGACCAAGAAGACTCAGGTCATGGTGACATCCAGTGTCTTACTTGCATAGGGTTTGAAGCAGAAGCAGGACAGAAATACAGATCAGAATCCAAGAGCACTTCTGATGCCTCTTCTGAACACCATGGTGGCTGCTTGAGGGCTATCACTATGCCAGAGGACAGCTGAAGACATTAATTTCCATAGACTGGTTTCAGTCAAACCTTTCACAGCCTTGTCACAATTTGGCTTAATTTAATTTCCTTTTGTTTAATACAATTTCCCCTCTTTTAATCTAATTTCCTATGTTGTGTTTTAATAGAAGATGAAAAGTAAATATGGAAACAAACTATCAAAAGCAGGGACCAAAGGATGAGTTACCCAAACATGTACCCAGACCCTTGTGATTAAATCAGTTAGAACTGAGATGTTTGGTAAGACTGGGGCCAGGAAAATGTCATTTTTTCCCCCCTGCATCTCTATTTCTGTCTCTCCATTAGATAACTGCAATCCAAAGCCTGTGCTTTATGGGGACATGAAAGAGATGCCAACCCCTCTAGCTTTATCCAAAGGAGTGAGTCTCTGGCTAATGAATCAATGTCACAAGCACATCCCAGAAGGAAATAAATTCTTGTCACTAACATTTGTGCCTAGCTCATTGTCTTGGCTGCTCCAGCTGCTGTTGGGACAGTGCTGATCACACACACACAAAATGAGGATATTAAGTGTGTGTCTTACAGCAGCACTCCAGGAGGGAAAATCATTCCCAGAGTAGCCAAAGAAAAGTCTAATTTGCTAACACAGTAAGACAATAGGTATAAAGACATAAACAAAATACAATAAAAACCCCCACTTCACTATTTCCTGTAGGCAAGAGAAAATGTTTAGACTTCAAAAGAAAGATGAACCAAGTAATAAGACATTTTAGATGGTTAAAACATCTGATTTTAGGTAAAACCTTCTGATTTTAGAAAGTGTCTTCCAACAGATTAACAACACTATAGAACCCTAGAATTGCCAGAGTTGGAAGGGACCTTAAAGATCATCTAGTCCCAACTCCCTGCCTGCCAGGGACACCTCCCACTAGAGCAGGTTGCCCACAGCCCCAGCCAGCCTGGCCTGAAAAGCTTCCAGGGATGGAGCCTCCACAGCCTCTCTGGGCAACCTGTGCCAGTGTCTCCCCACCCTCACAGTGAAGAACTTCCTCCTGATATCCAATCTAAATCTCCCCTCCTCTAGTTTGCATCCATTCTCCCTAGTCCTGTCACTCCCTGGCCTCCTAAACAGTCCCTCCCCAGCTTTCTTGTAGCCCCCTTCAGATCCTGGAAGGCCACCAGAAGGTCTCCTTGGAGCCTTCTCCTCTGCAGGCTGAACAACCCCAGCTCTCTCAGTCTGTCCTCATAGAAGAGGTGCTCCAGACCTCTGATCATTCTCCTGGCCCTTCTCTGGACTCACTGCAGCACCCCCATATCCCTCTTGGAATAGTGGCTCCAGTATTGGAAGCAATATTCCAGGTGGGGTCTCAGGAGGGCAGAGGAGAATCACCTCCCTCCACCTGCTGGCCACGCTCCTCTTGCTGCAGCCCAGGATACAGTCGGTTTCACTAAAGAGTGAAAAATTCATTCTGGTCATTAATTGGTTTTCAGCTGTTAAATTTCCCATCCCTTTTGGTTTGTTTAGCCCACATGTTGCTATGTAATTAGAAGTTGAGATGGCAATTAACAACTGTCTGTAGTGAATGCTTTAAACATGATCAGTATCAGGTGCTGCTGGGAAGATCTTATTGCCTGTGACCATCAGGCTTATGGGAGTGCTTAGAGGAGGTTTTTGTCTCTAATTTTGTTGCCTGGCCACAACCCTGCCAATTAATTGAGGCTCATAAAAATTAAGACCTCTTTAAGGCCTGGGTTAGAGCTGTTTGGGGAAATCTCATTCAAGTCACCCTTCTACTGCTAAAATCAAACCAGCTACACCAACTTAGAGCAGGGTTCTTCTGCTTAGGCAGAGGTTAATCTAAAAAAACAGGCTAGTCTTACTCCCTGGCTTAAAACAGGTTTGTTCATAGAGAGAAGAAATCTATTCCTGAGGAAAAAAAACTATTGGCAGCAGTAAATACCAGAGCTCTTGTGCTCAAGAAATTGTTCTTGTCTCTGACAAGGAGGATGACAGCTCAGAATACAGTTGGAAGGCTATGGCTGATTCAGTCATTAAAAGGAGTGTGATTACACACCAGAAGCTATTCCTGCTGCCATTTGTGACAAACAGAATTGGCTGAGGAGAAGAATGTCTTGGCACTGAAGAGTTCTTTGCAATATAGATGGGATTGTTTCTAGGAATTCAGGAGAGCTGGCAGCACAGCTCGAGGTTCAGGCGTCTGAGGGGAGTGGAAAATAGAAGGAACCCTAGAGCTAGCTTCTGAGCATATGTCTGGGCATGTTCCTGTTGATAATCTTTTCATGCTGTTACAGAAGGGGCAGCATCTGCTAAGCACACAAGGAGCAAAGGAAAAGAAAAAAGGTTGGTGTTGACAAGTTCACCCAAGACAATTAAGGATAAGTTATTGCTTTAACAGCAGCTCTGAATGTGGGGCAGGGCAGAATTACATCACCTAAAGAGGAGCATCTGCAAGAGCAGGGGAGGTTCAGGTTGGGTCTAAGGAACAATTTCTTGGCTGGAAGAGGGGTTAGGCATTGGCCCAGGCTGCTCAGGGCAGTGGTGGAGTCACCATCCCTGGAGGGGTTCCAAACCCATGGAGAGGTGGCACTTGGTGCCATGGGTTAGTGGTGTAGTGGTGGATAGGCTGATGGTTGGACTTGATGGTCTTAGAAGTCTCTCCCAACCTTAGAGATTCTGTGATTGTACTTCTCCAAGCACAACTCCTAAAGGCTTTCCATCCTGGGTAGGAAGGTAGAACCTTGGAACAAGTTTCCCTTGTGACTTGCTGGCCCAGCTTCCCTGGCACATGGAGGTCCAGGTGAGCTGTGTCCCAGGTTCCCCTGGAGGGAGTGCAGAGGGTCTTCTTCTGAGCTGTTGCTGTGACAATCTGTGAAGCAAATGGGAGCTGCCCCTTGGCCCACTCACAGTGGCTCCACAGCTAGCAGAAGAAAAGAGGGCAATCTGGCAATCTCCTCAGCACCTTCCATTTGTACAGAAGCTGCACACAGGGCCAGATTCTCAGCTGATGGCAGTGCACACGTTTTTCTCTCTCCATCCATCACCACATGCTCAGAGCAGATTGTCCTGATGGTTTTGCTTTCATGTCCAGAGGTTCAAGGTGTTGTTTGCACTCAGATCTGGCATGTCCTACCAGTTTTTCCTCTTCTGCTGCTTGCTTCCCCTTCAGTTGGTTTTCCAGCTGAAACACTAAGCTGGAACAAGAAGCCCTGAGTTACAAGTGGGCTTTGAGTAGCCTGGAAATGGCAATAACAGCTGTTCTGCAATGAAAGAGGGTTTGAGCTTGGCCACAGACATCTAGTCTTACTTTTTCTCACTCAGTCTGCTTGCCACATGATCCACACACAAGTGGCTTCAAAACAGAATGAAAGAAAGGAAGAAGAAAACCTAAATGGAATCTTGTCTTGAAAACCTTTAGGAGCTGTACTGAAGGGATGTGACTGCCAAGAAAGCTAATTAAATAGCCATTAAACATCACAATAAAAAATGTTCTTGTAAGAGTCTTGGCCCCAGCCATCTCCCTGGACTTGGCACATGTACTAGAAATTCTGTGTTTCTTTTAGGTCTTGAGTCTTGCTCTGTAACCACTGCTTGACTTCAGAGCCACAGACCTGTGTCCTTGCTGGAGAATAAGTAGCTCCAACTTGTCTTTGGAGAGTTGCTGAAAGGTTTGGATCTGGTTGGGCAACGTTATGGTAAATGCCATAAAATGCAGCTCTGCTGCATCTTCTTCATAACACAGACTAAACCTGGCTGCTCCTTTGGTGAGATGTTGCCACAGAGCACTTTTGTCAGCAGGATTTGGTGAGCTATTGAGGTCATCCCTCACTGTAAATGATTATTCCTGACTGTAAATGATTTTATTTACAAATACTTTCTGAGGTTTTCTATGCATCCTCTGCTTTACTCAGTAATTTTTGGGGATTTCTTTTTTTGATAAGGATAAACACAAAGCTGAAGATTATCAGCATGAAACCTAGTGGTAGGCACCTCAAGAGAAGACTGTTTCCATCACTGTGCTTAATACATACATAAAAACATATTTTAAAAGCCCTTCACTTGGGAAATTAACAGATCAGCTTGGATAACCTTGCTGTGGAGGTTTATTATCCTATCTCTGCCTCCAGCTGTCCACCTCATGCTTCTGCCAGAAACTATTAAATCACAGAATCCTAGAATGGTCAGAGTTGGAAGGGACCTTCAAGATCATCTAGTGCCAAACCCCCTGCCTGCCAGGGACACCTCCCACTAGAGCAGGTTGTCCACAGCTCCAGCCAGCCTGGCCTTCAAAGCTTCCAGGGATGGAGCTTCCACAGCCTCTCTGGGCAACCTGTGCCAGTCTCTCCCCACCCTAACAGTGAAGAACTTCCTCCTGATATCCAATCTAAATCTCCCCTCCTCTAGCTTGCATCCATTCCCCCTAGTCCTATCACTCCCTGACCTCCTAAAGAGTCCCTCACCATAAATGATGCTTCTTTTTCATCATCATCATCATCATTATTATTTCTATTTTATTGCCTGCAGTGGTTGACACCACTTCATGTTTTTCCTAACTCCTTGTTCAACAGGAGGATGCTAAACCCCAGGGTTAGGGTGGCAAACAGGTAAGGGCTTTATCATCTTAAAACTGCTGCAGTGTATAAAATTCTCTGCATTTGTTAAAACTTCTGTATCTGTCTCCCACATAACTACCCTCATCTGTTGCAGAAAGAAGGTACTTTCTACCTAGTCTGTTAAATGGCATTTATTGATTAGAAATTCCTTGGGTACTGAGTGGATTTTTTGTTTTTAGCTTGAAGCAAAGTTAGGTTGGTTTGGGTTGGGTTGGGTAGAGTTTGATTGGGTTTGGTTCATAAAATGGAGAAACCAGCAAAGTATCAAAGCTGCTTGAAGCAGCAGAACTTGCTAGTGTGATACAGAAGTTCAGGTCAAGGTCTTGCTGGGGTTGAACTGTAGAAAAAGGAAATCCTCCTTGAAACACATCTGATGGATTTCTGGTGGCTGAATGAAACCAGCTCGTGGTGTAACCTAAGCTCTCCAAAATCTGTGCATTCCTGTGCAACTGTATTCCAAACACTGGGCTGCAATTCCACATGGGCATGGCTCCACAGTAAGTTTTTTGTTTGGGGTTGATTTCTCTTTCCTTCATGAAGAATTCTAATCCAGAAATTGGCTTTTTTGGCACTGAGGGACTTGTTTTCCTGTCACTATCTACTCTGTCATCTCATGATCCCAGCTACCTTGGAAGACAGGGCAAGGTGCAATTTGTCAGCATGGATTTCTGTTTTCCAGCCTAAAGTTCATCACAGTTCAGAACTTGCTACTTGAGATGTGCCTGAGGCAGAGGTGAGCAGATCATCACCCTTGGGAAACAGCAACTACCCCAAGAGAAGCTGCTCCCTGCTTTGTGTGGGAGCACAAGGAAACTCAGGGCAAAATCTTGAACTGAATTGAAAGTTTACCTCCTCAGTTCTGTTTGGATGTTTGATTCAGTGTAGAAATGCTAAATGCTAACTACCTTGTGTACCTGGAGTTGCTCTTTGCACAGCAAAACAAAGATGTGGTGGCAGCATGAAGTAGAACACAAGCCCTCTGGGCACCAAGAGTACCATGTGTCACCTGCAGTCAGTGCTAACATCTAACCCAGTAGATCTTCATTGCATCACTACCTCTCTCAGCTAAGTTTGGACAGGTTTTAGTCTGCCTGGCTGTGCTAGAGTTGCCAAACATGGCAAAACAAAAGCACTTTGTTGCCCAGAGGTCTCCTGAGGACATCTAATCTAGTTCAGGCAGCATCACTGCCTGGGAGTCCTCTCACCTAATTTTAGCTACTTAATAGTTAGGCAGCAAGTTGAACCAGTTAACCAATGGTCACTGGAGAGGGATGGCCTCCTCTGGAGGGCAACCTGTCCTGGCCTGTGTTCATGGTGAACCATTTTCTCTAGGTGCTCAACACTCCCTGTTTGTTGAGGAGTCTAGATGACTGGTTTAGATGATGACTGTAATGTTTTGGTGGCAGAAGCTGGGTAAGATGAATTCCTCAGTTTTGATCTAGGCAAGAGAAGGTTGCCCTCTCAAGGTTCACAGCATGTAGCCCATGCTTGATGTGTAATATCTGCAAAAGTGGCTGTAGAAGTCAGCCAAAGAACACAAAGTGTGTGGTGGGCTCTTCAAACCTTCTTAGGCTGGGTAGAGAACAGGGTTTGATTTATGTTTTCATTCTCCTTATTATTGGGTGTAATTCTCCTCATTATTGGGTTTAATTACCCTTATTATTGGGTATAATGAACCTTGAGTTGCCCTTTTTTCCCAATGGGACTTCATCATCTACACACAGAAGGGAATGATATCCCTGCTTTCCAGCCATGCTTATCCAGTGCCCTGCAAGCCACAGAGAGAGACTTAAATACCCCTTCAGACCCTCAAGAACTGAAGTTCAGGACCCTGTGTGTCTTGGCCTTATAGTTGCAGATAAGGACAGTCTTTGCCCCAGGGACTTCAAGTGATTTGAAAACAGAGGGCTCAAATGATCTGGAGGTGACCAAGGTATGGAATGGACCAGTCCTAGGGAGCAGATTTACACCAGTCTCAAGCTGGGTTTTATTTGACTCGTGCCAGGCTGGCTCAGATGTGGTGACTCACAATGTTTTCTTGTAGCATGAACAGAAAAAACCAACCTCATGCTTGGAAATGCCTGACTTCTTTTTAGACAGGTAATTTACTTCTAGGGAAAACAAAACCCCAGCCCCCACCCCAGCATCTAATGCTTCTATTCAGCAACAAGCAATAATTTCTCCATTGCTTCAGAGATCTTTCCTCATGGGTATTTTTCTTTTTGTATTTTATTTTTCCCTTCAGCTAACTCAGATGCTGAAGATGGGAAAATTCCTTGTCAGCTCTGAGTACTTTTTTCATCAAAACTTTCTACTCTATGAAAGGGTTTAGTTTCAGGACACCAGTTTTATAGTCAGCTAACAAAGATGTCTTTTTCCTTCCCTTTTCCTTGGAATTGCTCCTTAAAAAAAAAAACCAAAAAACCCTCACAGGAGGGGAGTTAATTTTTTACATGAAAGCTTCTACTTGTAGGAGACCTTTATATGCTTAACAACTGGGGAGTACTGAAACTGCTGGTGCACTAGACAGACAATGTCCTTCACGTGGGGATTGTTGCTGGAGATTGCCTAGCTGCCATCTAGTCTTTGTATCATGATTATCTACTGCATAAAGTCAACAGTCATAACAGTAATAATTTGGGCAAAAGGTTGCTATTTCATCTGGCAGAGTATTTATTGTAATAACAGCATATCTGAGACATGAGAGACTTGAAGAAAGGGGGAGACAAAAAGAACTTTAAAGCAGCCAGTGTCTGTTTCCACTAAGCTCCTAAATCACATCTTATTTCAGACCAAGGTACATGTTTAAATTTCCATCCAAGTTCTAATCCAGTGGCTTTAAGCTAAGCTAGTATCTGCTGCTGAACTGGATCTGCTCTTGGGTAAGATTCCAGCAATGCTTTCTTTCTGAACCATGCCAAGCCACTTGGCAAAGTCTGTGCATACAGACCCAGGGCACAGACGTCTCTCTCCTGCTTCAGGTTCCTTCTATCTTTTTATCTTCCTGCTTGTGCTGGTGACACAAGATCTCTGGATAAAAGAATCTGTTTTAAAGAATGCATTAGCACTGTAACACTAGAGCACTGCTAATATTAGTGGAGTAACAGCATACATGAAAATGGTTGGTGTTTAAGCACACAGCTAAATACCTTCCCAGGCTACACACCCAAAGGGCTGGTGTTCGCCACATGCACCTTTTGGTGGGCTTTGGGTTCAGTGCTTAGTCTCTCTAAGGGTAGTGAAGTGTGAAAGGCATTTCTACAGGTTAATTTTGGGTGAAGACTTCTGATTTCCAGAGGCACCTTTGTACCTCCATCAGCTCCATGAGAAGCCTGTGTTGTTGTGCTCTTAGTCTCTTTGAAGCATAAACCTCACAGGACAAGTGAGGATTTGTCCTTTTCATTGGATTTAGGTGCACACAAGCAAGCAGTGGCAGATGGGTGAGAAGATCATTCCATCCTATCTGTGCTTTGTACATCTAAACAGGATCCAACTCAGCCAGAAAACAAAATCTCCTTGCTGAGCAACAGCTTTCCCTGATCCCTCCAATAACTCTAGAGTGAAGCAAACAAACTTGAGCCATAAAACTTTCAGAACACTGCCTTTTGATTTATATTTCTCTTTGCCTTCCTGGTGGTAGGGAGAAGATCTAGGCAGTCAGGATCATGTACCTCTCAGGGGCTTGATCAAACCACTGTGAAACTGCTGCCAAAATATCCGGTCATTTATTTAACTCAAAACATTCTGCCATGCTAGGAAAGAAAAGTTTGACTGCTAAGCACCAGGAGGGCCCCAAAATATCCCTGCCCAATGGATCATGGATTTCCCTTCGTCACTTATCTCCCCAGCTCAGTGCAGTACCATATGTTCCCATACAATTCTCTAATGTGCCCCATATGTTTGCTTTCCTTGAGGAAAACCAAGGAGGCAGCAAATTATCTGCAACACTGACACAAGGATTGTGATTTTTTTGGGGGGTTGTGTTTTTGTGTTTCTGAGCTTGGATAATTTCTTTTACATTTTCTGTTCTGCTGGCTGAGTGCTCTCCAGGGTAGGTCTGTATTTCATGAAAGCTTGTGACAAACTGTTCAGTCACAGAAAGTGCCTGAATCTTCCCAAATAACAAGGTTCACACCATAATCTATTTCAGTTTTGAAGGTGGTGCAAAAAATAACATTTAAAACCTCTGTAACTGTTCATTCTGCAAAACATGAAGAGAAAACAAAGTGAAGATCTAACTCTTCCTGGGGAACAGAGCTATAGCAGAGGTGAATTTGGCCAAAACAGAGATCTGGGTCTCAGCTGTGACTGTGGAAATGAATTGGAGTGCTCACTGCTGAAACTCTGACCACCTTGGAGATGAACAGGAGAAACTGATGAGGAAAGGTGAAGTTACCCCAGCCACAACTCCCTCCACCTCTGTGTGTGTGCCTGTGTGTTTACATGTGAAAATAACCAGGGAGCTTTGATCTTCAGCAAGGCTCCTGATAGCATCATGTTTTAATCTTAATGTGGCCCAACTAATGACCTCCACATGGAGCAGTGACAGAGCTGGGACTTGCTTTCTTTTGAGACAGGAAAGATTGAGATGATCTCTTTAAGTCTTAGGCTGTGTTGCAGAATACTTTATTAATGGCTGTGGTTTACCCTTTATTTTTTTCATTGTACAGAGCAAACTTCTTATTGTTGAAACATCCCCTAGAACTTTTGGTAATTAGAAATGATGGTGCAGATCCCCAGCTGAGGGACAGTTGGAAAAACTAACTGAAGTCAGAGAAGTATGTGAACTCAAACCACTTTACATGCCTCTGTGGACACTTGATCTGGTAATTAGATTGTCCTCTGTTCAGTTTAATGGAGGTAACTTCCAAAATAAATGAAAATAAGTTGTATTAAAACCACCAGTTCACCAGGAAGAGATCCACAAAGAGACCCCAGGCAGATCAGAGAGTCCACAGAGAAAGCCAACTCAGCATGATTTTTGTGATGTCTGGGGATTACACTCACAACTGCAAGTATACTCCTGGCAGACCTCACTCTTTCCTTTTCTATATCCTGAAAATCAGGCAAAATATGGCTTAACATGAAAGTCTTGATCCAGCTGATGGCTCCTGGATCTCTTGGAAAGCTTTGTTTTTAGCTATGCAACTTCCAAACACTCTGCTCTCTTGTCTGCCCCAAGCACGAGAAGATGGAATTAAAACTGAATTTTCACATTTGTGGAGCTAATGGAGAATCTGAATGTGTCTTAGCAGAGCTGGGGTTTTTTTGTGTGTGTGTTTTAGTTTTTTTTTGTTAACCTGTTTGAGCAGTTAATGAACCTTTCCAGACTGAGCTCCTTGTTGCGCAGGATGTGTGAATGCCCTGGGGTCTATTACTGCCTGATCTCTGCTATCAGACCAGATTTATGATCTGGATAAAGAGGGGTTTGGGTCCATTTACTGTTTATTGACCATTAAAACTGCTCAAGTGTTTTCTAGCAGCAGAGAGCTTTCTATTGGAGCTGAGGATTAGGCAAACCCTTGGTGTTTATAAGGCCTAGTAGGTTTGCTGTTCACTGCTACAGAGCAAAGGTCTTTTCTGGCTCCAGCAGGATTTTCCTAGTTGTAACACATACCTGGAAATTACTGATGGATAGAATAATTTACTAAGACATGTTAATCCAGAAGTAAGAGAAATCAAAACATTCAGTGGAATCCTTTCTGCTTTAGATGCAGCAGTTCTTGGAGGCTGCATGTTAGGCTCAATGGATGTAATGGAGTAAAACCATGATTTAGTCTGTGTATTTGTTTTCTGTTTCCTTCAGAAAGGGCCCAGGGGCCATTGTCTGCTTACTCCAGAAGCTGGTAATTGCACTTGCTGCTGTTGTAAAGAAGGACTTGTTTCTGCTCTTCTTCTTCTTTGGCTTTCAGCTTCAACATCCTTTGTTAGTTTAGCATCATGACTCTTTCACAGATTTATGTCCTTCATCTCTCTGTGTGGTTTTGCTATCTCACCCCTGCACACTCCTTATGCTCAATTCAGGATTTGAAATCTTCAGCAACTCTTTTTCTTGCACTTGGACTCCTCAGTGGACTCCTCCCTGTGCCAAGTGTCACTGTGGGAATAAAGAGCAGGAGGCTCTGTAACTGCCAGTGGCACCAGCAAAAGGTCATGAAGATAATCACAGCAGTAGACATTGGCCCAGGCTACCCAAGGCAGTGCTGGAGTCACAGTCCTTAGGGGTGTTTAAAAAGCAGCTAGGTGTAGTACTTAGGGGCTTGGTTTAGTCTTAGGGACATGGTTTTAAGTGCTGGTGATAGGTTGATGATCTCGGAGGTCTCTTCCCACCTTGATAATTGTGTGATTCTGTGACCTCAGTGCTTGGGAGAAGGATCACTTCAGAAGGAGCACAAACCCAGTGCTGTCTTTTCCTTCTTTTATGGGAAGACCTCCTACTATAGGCACTATAATTATGAAAGCATTTAGAGGTTTTTTCATCTTTCTATTTATTCTGTTTGGGTAGCAAACCACCCCAAAGCAGCAGGTCCTGCATGTCCTCAGCAAGGAACAAATACAGGGTTGTTCTGCCATCCCGGGGAACAAATAACAGGCTCACAGCACAGTTTCCAATCAATTCCTTTAAAGCATCAGATCTCCTGCAATGATGCAAATCTATTGACCATAAACAATGGGATAATTAATGGAATATTTCAGCTTTGAAACCGAATCCTTATGATCTAAGAGTTCTGAGTTGGATTGTAATCACTCTTTGAGCCATTGGATAGGTCAGGATATAATTATCACCTCATGGCATTGCTGACTATTTATTATGTACCATTTGCCACAGCACTACAGAAAGATTGTTCAGAGAGACAGGCTTTATAAAACTGACTGGGGCTAAATATTTATTTTCATTTTCTTCTGTACATTTACTGTTTGGGGTTTTCTCCACCACACTGTTTACAGGTTTTAAGGCAGGAGAATTGTTTATGGAACCCTTTGTGGGTGACATGAAAAAGCTCTTCCAGCCATGGCTTCATTTCTTTCTAGGCAAGGCAAAGGAGAAAGCACATGGTAAGATTTGTATTAGTACACCTATCATTTCCCCAGTTAAAATTAGTTTTGTTTCTTAGCCACTAACTTGAAGGCACGAGGTGATTTTTTTCTCTGTGCAGATGCCTCCACGTTCTGCAATTATCCCCTCTCGCAATCAACTAAAAGCAGAGCAGATTTCTCATTAAAGCCATGAGCTTTCTCCACCATTCTGGTGCAGGGAAAAGGCTTAAAAGGAAATGCAGATGTAGTGGTTGATAGAACTTCTCTCCACTTGGAGAGATCTTTGCACAGGGAGGATGACAGAAAGCCTTGGGTGTTAATGAGCTTCAGACCAAGCAGGTAGGCAGACATGGCAATGCTTATCACTGCCTTAATTGGAGATGCATTTTGGTTCCCCACACCTCTCCCTAGGGGTGTGGTAACTAAGGCCAAGTTTATTCTTGGCTCACTCTCCTGACTGGTAGGTAAGACACTCCTCCTGTGGGTGCAGTTATTGCTCTCTCCATGGGCAGAGGAATGAAACATATACAGTATTATTTCAGATCATTCCCTGTTCCATTTCCATATCCAGTGCCTCTCCCAAATGACTCTCTCAGTGCAATAAAATACATGTATTGTCTTTTATCTGATGCTTTCCCTACTGTTCTCAGCCTCCTCCCTATCCTGTATTCTTTCATCTCAGTGACTCATCTTCTCTCCTTTCAAAAACCAAGTGTGTCAGGGGGTTGAGGGGAGAGCAGAGAAAGTAAGAACCTGGCTGAGTTTATCTGATCTCTTTGCCAGGCTTTCTTTTGGATTAAAAAACCATTGAGTGAGCAGTTGTGGGTTAAACAAGAAAATTCTGGATGAAGCATTTCCCACTCTAATGGAATCAGAACAAAGAAACCTTTGGAAGCTCAGGGAAATTAGGTTTTCAATGCCATTATTCCCCCATTTCGTCCTGTGCTTTCAGATACGTGTGCTGCATTTGGTTAGGAGAGGTTGTACTAGTGAAGTAAACTGTCTAGGAACCTCAGGCACAGTTGAGAGGACACTGTGAGGCTCACAGAGACAAAGAAGCTTCAAATCTGAATGGAAAATCAGAGATCATCCAGATAAAACCAGACAGAGCAGGGCAGAAGGTAATTAGTGATCAGGGTTTTTTGGCAGTCTCAAAAGAGAAACAGAGGAAGCTGCCTTGTGAGAGGAGAGTGAAAAGACCTGGGCTTGTTTTTCCTAGCAAAGTCAAGGTTGAGTGAACTAGTCATAGATACACTTTGGAGATGGGTAAACATCAGGGAAAGACAAGAACAGTTGACATTTAAGGATAGTTCAAAGCAACAAGCAGAGAATTTCATCCTAAAACAAGTTAGCCAGAAGAATCATGGAATGGTATATAGGTTAGAGTTGGAAGNATGGTTCCAGGGATGGGACATCTCCCACCTCTCTGGGCAACATGACACAGGCTCTCACCACCCTCAGTGGGAAATATTTCCTCCTCATATACAGTCTAAACCTCCCTCTTTTGCAGAGATTTGTATCTCTTGGAAGCACAAAATATGACCTTCCAGCATGGGAAGTAAGAGGAAAGAAATGAAATCCCTTCAAGACAGAGCATGACACATTTACAGCAGGATAGGGAGGATCCTGGAGTTAGGATCTCCACCTTGGCTTCTGAGCCTCTGGCTGCTCAACTTGCTGATTCCTGCAAGAGGGGCTGGTGGAAGACTTGATTGCTCTTTGTTGACCCTGGCTGTTTGCACTCCATTCATATTTTGCATAATTAGCTCTGTGCTTCAGGGCCTCTGCCAGATAAGGGCAGGAAGAAGAAGGAATATCCTCCTTTCCCCCCCTTCAGTGCAGAACATGGCTGCTGGGAAAGATGGGAGTTTGCTTTCTTCTCATCTGTCAGTGATCAGAAGTCCTGGAGACGCTGAGATCATTCTGGCTCCTGTGCCTTAGTCATGCCCTCAAGGCTAAACCCCCTCATTATATTTCAGAATTTGGGCTGTATTTGCTGTTAAACCACTAATGGACTGGGCTTTGGGGTTTGGTGGGGGAATTGCCTTCCTCTGTTCTATTTTCATCTAACCAACCCCACCCCTACTGGGGAGGGGGCAGGAAGGTGAGATATTGCGTTTCCCTTCCCTTTAGCCTGCTCCCTTTCTTTGGGACAAGCTAGTTTTGGAGGCCTTCCATGTAGGAACATCTCTGACAAGGTTCCAAAGATCTCAGGCAGGGTTGTTTGTTTGTCTGCTTGGGTTTTGTTTGTTTTGGGGTTTTGGTTTTGGGGTTTTTTTGGAGGGGGGATTGGTGGTTGGTTTTTTTTTGGTGTGGTTTCTGGTATATGGGATCATGCAGTGCAGATCTCTCTGGACCCTGCACTGAATGTGGAACACTTGCTGCCTGCCATTGCAAAGGGTTTATCTTTTTAGCACCTGCAAAAAGACAATGAGGTAGTTCTTGTTGTTAGGCTAGGGGAAGAGAGCAGAGCAGAAGGGCATGAAAATGCTTGTCTGAAGAAGCTGTACACAGCTGCTGTAGGTTGACTTCCCAGAGGCAATGTTTTGGTGATTAGAAAGCCTGCACCCTTGTCTTTCCAGGGCATTACCTTCTGCTGTCTGCAAGTACGAGGGAAGTGGAGTTTGTGCAGTGGAGATCTCTGCTGAAGGAGAGGAAGCAGCTGGGGGAAAGGGTGTGGAGCATTCTATCTTCAAAGAGCACATGGGGAAGGGAAGGATTCCATCCTTGGAGAGATTTGCTGTGAGAATGGGAATAAAGCAGGCATGGGGAAACCTGGGATTTTCTGAGCTCCCAGGACTCAGAAGACTGGAGGCACCTGTGGCTGATCACAAAGGGGCTTCAGAGCAGTGGCCACCACTGGCACTGGAAAAGGATGGATTTTTACTTGTATATGGAAGCTGCATGAAGTTCCTTTGAAATTATTTTACTGTCTTTGGAAAGGGTAAAATGGATTTAATAATCACAGGAAGGACTGTTAAATGTGGAGTCCTTCTTGCTTTCTATAACTCCCTGAAAGGAGGTTGGAGCCAGGTGGGGCTTGGGCTCTTCTCCCAGGTGACTGGTGCAGGACAAAAGGAAACAGCCCCAAGTTGCAGCAGGGGAGGTTCAGGTTGGATACTAGGAAGAGTTTCTTGGCTGCCAGAGTGGTTAGGCATTGTCCCAGGCTCCCCAGGGCAGTGGTGGAGTCACCATCCCTGGAGGGGTTCCAAACCCATGGAGAGGTGGCACTGGGTAGTTGCTGGCCTGCCACTGAACACAGCAAGGCTTTGTCACACTCTGGCATCTGGGTAGAGGTTCCCTAGTCCCACCTCAGAGATACAACAGCTGTTTTCCAACAGAAGCCCTTCCAAACAAAGCAGCCTGGCTGAATCCACTATCCCTTTTGGAGAAGGTTTTACCTCATCAGAACATTCCCATCTAGATCTTATCCCAGTGCTGGACCAGATGAGCAGGCTGATATCATACACAGAGTTATTAAATTCCCAGGGACTGTGCAAAAGGCAGGTGGGAAATGACCTGCTGGAAGTTTCCTCTCAGGCAGGGGATGGAATGTGGGTCTCTTGGTGGAATGACTAGGGTTTATTTCCATTTCAGATTACTGTAGTGTGTTATCTCATTGCAGAAGTTCTGATTTTCCAAATGAAAGTTCACCTCTTATCTGAATTCTGCTAGCTTCCTTGCCTCAGCTACACCTCATGACACTGAGTTATAGAGATTAGCTGTGAATAAAACAATTACATGCAAGTGCTGCTTTTTATCAGCCTTAAATCAGGGCCTTTTAAGTTCCTTCCTCTTCTTTTCTGGTAAGAGAAATGGAAAATAGTAAAGACTTTGCCTTTGCTATTCACTGCTTGGTCTAATCTCCTAGATTTCAGATAGAATTGTTGCTACCCACAAGTTAGATCCTGATACCTGGAGATGAATCTGTTATTTCTGTGGAAGAGAAGGCATTGATTTTCTATTCTTTAAACCATGTTTTAAAAGGTGTCTTATGGAAAGTGAAAAGAGGATGCATAAAAGCCATGGTGTGGCCACAGCATGTAAAGCTGTCCTGAAACAATGCTTGTCTGCTAAGTTCTGGTGACAAATGCAGTACTTCTGGCTATGAAGAGCTCTCAGGACTGGAAACTACAGCTTGTAGAATGAAGAACAGGGGATCAAGGGAATTCCACCAGCCATCAGAAGCCCTTTACTCCTGAGGGTAAAACAGTTGACTTCTTTGCTGATCCTTAACAGTAACTAAAGGGCATGAAATGCAGGGATCTGGTTCTTGCAGTCTCTACCCAAAGGGGAAGATTCATCCTCGGGCTGGGAGCAGAGACTCACTTTGGGTTTCTTTCACAGTGACTGTGTGATCACCATGGCATAACAATATGGAATCATAGAATCCTAGAACTGTCAGAGTGGGAAGGGACCTTCAAGATCATCCAGCTCCAACCCCCCTGCCTGCCAGGGACACCTCCCACTAGAGCAGGTTGCCCACAGCCCCAGCCAGCCTGGCCTTCAAAGCTTCCAGGGATGGGGCTTTTAAGGCAAGGCTGGATGGGGCTCTGGGCAATCATGTCATGAATCATGTCATTTCTAAGCATATCTCAACAAAGCACAATTTACTCTTGAACCTCTGAGATGTTTCCTTCTCTTCTTTTTTTCCCCTTGTTCCAGAGGGGAAAAAGTCCATCCCTCTTGAAAAGTGTTTTCCTCATGTGTTTTCCATCAGAGACCAACAATCATTGTTTATGACCTTGCATTTTAATTGCAAACCCAAACCCATCATTTTGAAAACTTCATGAGTTTGCAAATCAGCCCTGTGTAAATATTCTGTGCTTGGAATCAGAACACTTGGTTCAGCAGCTGCTGGTACTTGGTCCTACCTATCTATAACCTTCAGCTTCATGATGAGACTATAACCTAGAAACCTGCTAGCTTTCAGGCTCTCATTATTCTAGCCTTGATTGTCTCCACATCTTTTGGCTGAGGGATGGAGTCTGTTGAAACATTGCCCAAGTCACCCAAGTGATTTCTTCCATCCCCTCCTGGCCAAAGAGCAGCTGAGCATTGACGTGATGAGAGGGTTTGAGACTGTGCAGCTATGCCCTGGGCTGTTAAACATTTCACTGACAAGAAATGAAGCCAAATGACAGAAGAAGCAGATCTCACAGCATCTGTAAGCACAGCCCTGATAGAAGAGAGCCCCTCTGTCCCCAGACCAGCAGTATTGCTGCAAGCCAGCAGAACTCTATGGTTATAGCCAGTGCTTTGGGGAGAACTGAGGTTCCACCACAGACTTCCTATATAATTTGGGCAAGTCACTTTTTAATCTCTCTCTCTGCTTCAATTCCCCATCTTTAAGAGATGGACCACAGCACTTTGATTGTTTTGCCTCTCTAGCTGTTTGTGGTGCAGACTGTCTCTAGCTGGTAGCACAGCACTTAGTACCATGGAGCTGTAACCAAAGTGTGTTTCTCTAGGGACTTCTGCAAGGAGTATGGCATGCAATTGCCCTTGTCCTGGCAGAGGAGGTGTTCTAAGCCAGAGCCCCAGAGTCTGGAGCTGTAGAGATCCATAGTAATGCTGTGCTGGAGGTTTTCTCTCATCCTCTCTGAAGAGAGCAGACTGAGAGCACTTTGCAGGTTTCTCTCACTCTCCTGGTTGCCCTTTTGCAGGAGTTAAAGGTTCCTCTCAGGCCGAAGTCTCACTGCACAGGGAAAGGACAGAGGCTAACAATAGCATCTTGAGGTCCCTGCTGTGATCAACAGAGACCTTCAGAGGGAATAATTTTAATGAACTTCATGAGTTTGTAGTGCTGATGTTTACTTGAGAGCTAGTTTCCTTGACTCCTTCTGTAGTCATTGCAGACAAACAGACACTTCCAAGGTTAGACTCATCCACCCCCTTTTAGGATGACACAAATCATCCCCTGGAGCTTCCTATTTCTTTTCATTGACTGGAAAGAGAGTCCAAAACTATTCCCTCATGTGTGGGCTTCCAGCCTGTAGGTCTGGACTTCACCTTGTGGTGCTCACACACCACCACACCTTCCCCACAAAGCCAGGATCACAGGCTCCAGGTTATTTTTTCTTGATGGGGATGCTGAGGAGCAGTGATATGACCGCAGTGCTGAAGGGCACCAAGCAGATCTCTGCTGATCCAGTGCCTGTAAGACACTTAGAAAGTGAATTCCTTCTCCTCCTGGAAAAATTGACATCATCAGATTGGAGATTTTGCATTCAAAATACAAAGGAAAGATTAGGGCAGGGAAAGAGGAGGGCATTCAGCTTCCACACAGGCTTTGTTTCTCCTTCAAGAACAGACCATGCCAATGTCAGGTTTTTAATGGGCATTGGGATTGTCTTGTTGTGAATCTAAGTAGTAACCTTGCCTCACTGTGGAGACAGCAAAAGCTGATAGCCTGCTGTTGGTCTGGGGTGTAACTATGCAATGCAGACAGCTGAGCCTATATTAAGACTTTGCAACTCCTTCTGTAATGTCTATTTACCCCCAGCTCTTCTGTGCAGCTACTGCACCCATGCACATGCAATTTCTTCAACTCAGCTCTCAAGTAACAACATAAACACAACAGATACTACAAAGAGGAGTTCCCAAGAGCTAATGGCAGAATTAACAACATTTTGGGTGGCTTTAATCAAGCCTCTAGACTTGTATGTTTGATGACATTAATTATTTAGAGCATCTTTGGCTCCCTCAGTGTGTCTGTTTGTGTATTCACTCTGGCTTCTCACCCTTTTATCCTATTCTCATTCCTTAATGTGTTTCTATTTTCCCTAAATGATCTGATTAACAGCACACTAATCAGGGTTGGTTTTTTTTTCCTGGGGACTCCTCTTTTGTGCTCATCATGATTTGACAACCTTCCCAGATTTCTAACACAATGTTAGTCTTTGTGGTGGGGTGACCTTGCCTGGCCACCAGCTGCCCACCAAGCTGCTCCCTCACTACTCCTCCTTGGCTGGACAGGGGAGAAAGTAAGACAAAAAGCTTATGGGTCAAGATAAGGACACAGAGATCACTCAGCAGTTACCATCCTGGGCAAAACAGACTCAGCTTGGGGAAATTAATTTAATTGATTGCCAATTAAATGCAGTAGGATGATGAGAAATAGGAACAGATAGCTTCCCCTCTCCCCTTCCCAGGCTCAACTTCATTCCCAACTCTTCTACCTCCTCTTCCTCTGAGTTCTGTAGGGGGGTTGGAGAATGGGTGTTGCAGTCAGTTCTTAGCATTGTCTCTGCTGTTTTTTCCTCACCACACTCTTCCCCTCTCCAGCTTGGGGCAGATAGTCCTTCACAAACTTTCCCAGCATGAGTCTTTTTGACAGGGGCAGTCCTTCAAGAATGGATTGTTCCAGTGTGAGTTCCCCACAGGGTCACAGTTCCTGCCAGAAAACCTACTCCAGCATGGGATTCCCTCCATGGACCACAGCTCCTGCCAGGAGCCTCCTCCAGGATGGGCTGTCCACAGGCTGCAGCATCCTTCATGGCACATCCACCTGCTCTGGTGTAGAGTTCCTAATGGGCTACAAGGTGGATAACTGCTCTACTGTGCTCTCTCCATGGCCTGCAAAGGGACATGGATGTCATCATGGTCTTTGCCATGGGCTGCAGGGTAATCTGTCCCTGTTGTCTTGTTCCCAGCCTTTAGCTCTTGCTCAGCACTGAGCAGCTCCCCTCTGGGGCTTCTCTTCTCCAGGCTAAGCAGCCCCAGGGCTCTCAGCCTTTCCTCCTGCCAGAGAACCTCCAGGGCCCTCAGCATCTTCCTAGCCTCCAATGGGCTCTCTCCAGTAGTTCCTTGTCTCTCTGGAACTGGGGAGCCCAGAACTGGACCCAGGACTCCAGCTGTGGCCTCCCTAGGGCAGAGCAGAAGGGGAGGAGAACCTCTTTCCATCTGCTGGTCACACTCTTCTTAGTGCACCCCAGGAACCCATTGATACCTTCTTGGCTACAACAGCAGATTGCCTGGGGGATGTGTGCTGTGGAGGGAAGTGCTCTGAGCTTAGATGAAGGAATGGCTGCAGTTTGACAAAACTGAGATGGTCCTACTGGGAGATGATTGTGTTGGGAGGTTGATGTCAGGCTCAGGTCAATAAGGGCCCCAGAAGAGCATGATGCCAGTTAGGAGGCAGTATTTGGAACAGACATCCATGCTGCTTGTTGGTAGACACTAGGTGCTTCTCATGTGCTGAGAGGAGGTCATTTATCTCCATCTCTGCTTAGCTTTTCTCACTGTCAGTAAGGAGAGCAGATGGGACAGTCAGCACCTGCAGGATCTAATGAATGCAGAGAGATACCAGGGGATGTGCCTGAGCAGATGTGCTCAAATTGAGCTGTATCCCCAGAAGGCTTTTTATGTCCATTTGTTTAGCTTTTGGACAGTCTCAGTCAAGCCTGAATTGAGCTCTCTAGATTTTATGTTCCTGGGAACCAGTTTCATTCACAGAGTTTGTGCCAAAAAAAAAAAGCAAACCCTCAGCTAAAACTAAAGGTGGTTTCTAGAAACCACAAAGGCCAGAAGATGTCCAAGATCTGCCTTCTCTTCTGAGAGGAGGAAAATAGAGGTTGAGGCTTCAGAAAAATTAGGTTAACTTCAGAAGTTATGCACTGGAAAGTCATTAACTAACCTTGGACAATATCAGGAAAAGTCAAGAAGATGGAGAGCAGGTTTATTGTTGTGACAAGCTGGTCCATGAGCCATGAGATGCTCATTCAACAGAGGGCAGAGAAAAGATCTCTGTCCTGTGGGCTGATCCTCTCAGAAATGAAATGAAATGTGAAGTCCTGAGCTGTTCAACAGAGATAATGGGAAAAAGAGCAGCAAGAATGCTGAGCACTGCATGTTTCTTGTGGAAGTTGACTCAGAAGGAAAGTGGCCAAAAGGCAGAGTTTGAACAGCACTGGAGACACTGGAGGGATGTAGACTGCAAATGAACTGGATTACACACCATAATTTATTGAACTGCAACCAATAGCCCAACAAATGGGGTTGTGCCCAGAAGGTCTGCTTAGCTGTTTGCTTTTCCACTCATCCAAATCTCTGCTTATTTGAGTATTCTGGTGCTTTCACAGATAATATTTTACTGTACCTTGGTTGAGCTTCAGAAAACAGACATAGCTCCAAGGGATCAAAACAGCAATTTGGTTTGGTTTGGGGGGTTTTGTTCTGTTGTTTTTTGTTCTTTTTTCATGAATGCAACTGAGATCCAGAAGTATTTGCTGAGGTAACAGGTTTGGATGGAAGCATATCACTCCAAGAAGGACATTGAGATGCTGGAGCATGTCCAGAGGAGGGCTAGCAAGGAAGGTGAGGAAGGGTCTAGAGCACAAGTGTTGTGAGGAGCAGCTGAGGGAACTGGGCTTGGTTAGCCTGGAGAAGACTGTTAAGCAAGATGGGGCTCTGCTCTCCTGGAGGTGGCTGAACACCTGCCTGCTGAGGGGAAGGAGTGAAGGAATTCCTTGGATGCTTTCAGACATAGCTTTTGCTTTCCCTATTAAATTGGTTTTATCTCAATCCATGAATTTTCTCACTATATTTTATATATACATAGTCTATATTAATTTATGTAGTCTATTAGACTATATGTAGTTTGTTCTATACAGTCTGTATCATAATATATATTACTCTATGTAGGCTATATATAGTCTATTAATATGGTCTAAATATAGTCTATTAATTTAATCTATATAATAATAGAGTCTACATTAATATAGAGACTATATTAACGGCAAAAGATGTTCAACATCTTTTATTTATCATCTTTCTTCTATTTCCTGGCCAAGTTTCCTTTCAGGCTTATCCAGATTACTGAAACTTGCAGTTCTTAGAGGACTGCTTTAAGGAAGCTTTACAGTTGCCAAAAGAAATGGGAAAATAAAGCAAATCCAATTCCAGAACCTGCCACCTTGAAGATGAATAAAGAGAATCATAGGATAATTCATGTTGGAAGAGACCTCTAAGATGATCATGTCCAACTGTCAACTGACCACCACCGTGTCATTAAACCATCTCAAGAGCTTCTGTTTTCAGTTCTTCAAAGTCTCTTTGGATTAACTCATGGAAATGAGCTGAAAAGAGGATTTTCTAGCCTAAATAGTCATGCAGAGCTGCCTACAAGGTAACTCAAGGAATTCAGCCATCTGAGAGGCAGCTGAGGAACTCCAACATCTTGAGGTGATCCTTACAGTAGGTGGTTCTGATGAAGTTGAAAAACATCTTCATGCCTAGAGAATCTACCATCAAATCACAGAATCATTAAGGTTAGAGAAGCCCTCTGAGATCACCCAGCCCAACCAGCCACCCAACACTGCCACGCTCACCACTAAACCATGGCCCCAAGCATGGTTTATGAACCCCTTCAGGGATGGTGACTCCACCACCTCCCTGGGCAGCCTGGGCCAATGTCTGATAGAAGAGCCAGCCTCTTTCAGAAATGCTTATCAAAGATGTTCCTGGGCCTTAATCTCATCTGACTTGAACAACCAGCTTGTAAAAATCAGGCACTCCAAGAGAAAACCATGGCTAGAGGATCAAGGTGGAGATCAGGGTTAACTCCATCCACTGAAGTTACAAGTGTTCAGTCAAGAGAGATCAGTCAAGCCCATGTGCCAGGCTGCCCACAGCTCACAGCTCTCCCAGGGCTCAGCACACTCTTTGAATGCCTTCAACATGTCCTTCCCTTGCCAGATGGAAGTGTCCTTGTTAGCTGGAACGGTGATGGGGTGTTGCTGCTACTCTAACATCTCAGGAGACCAGCACTTCTTAGCCTGCATTGCAGGCTATGCTGGCAAGGTACTGCACACCCTGTCAGCACATTCCAGCTATTGGGTGGCCCAGCCAAAACTGGGGGAGAAAAGAAATCCTAGTTATCAAAAGAGGCAACAATAGGAATCTGTTAGTTAACTTATGGCTCAGGATCTTTCCAGACAGGAATGCTGGCACCGGTCCCCCCAAAGCTCGTGTAGCTCTGCCAACGCTGTGCAAGTGGTGAGTGAAATCTCAGGGTGAGGACTGTTCAAAGTGAGCTTTTGATTCAGGATTAGGAGCAGTGAATGCTGAAGCCATGGGGCACCCCTGCATTGTGCTCTCCTCCACGCTCAGCAACCCACTCTGCTTAACTAGAGGTCGGGGTCAAGAAAACATGGCCTACATGATGTCATCTCTTTCTAGGGTGATCTTGAAATGACCTTGTTTCTCTGAGGCCAGAGGGAATATGTGGTTTTTTTCTTCTCAGGGACACCCTGTACCTGCCTTTGCATTCCTGTTGCCAAGCTGCTGAGGCCGTGTTCCTTCTCCAGCCAGACTGAAAGCAACGACAGCGAGTAAATCCCTTACGCTTCCACCACAGGTCTTCCTCATGAGGCATCTTCCAGGATGGACCTCTCAGCCTGCTGAAAGGAGCTTCTGATTCATCTTATCATTTGATATTCTCCCTTCTCCTTATCTCCAGCTGATCAGCACAACTGCTGTAGGTAAGGTATGCAGAGATTTTGGATGCTGTCAAACCCTGGAGACTGAACCCCAGAATCTCTGTGTTTCTGTCCCAATTCAAAGTGCATCTCCAAGTTTTTCTGGCTCTTTCTACCAAGGAGCTGAACACAGACTCTCTCTGCTTAAGGCTGTTTTATTCTGACAGGCAGAAGGAAGATTTCTTTGCTTATGGGTGGAAAAAGGAGGTGTTCCAAACTGTTTACCAGAGAATAGCTGTTTACAAAACTAGCATCGTGCTTTTTTTTCTGGTGCTGGGTAACTTAGCATCCATAAATGGCAAGAAGATTGTTCTGGTACTTCAAGTCCCTCTGCATTATTCATCAGGGAAGCTCAAGCTGAATAACTTTCTCTGGGACAAAGCTGTTGCTAAGCTTAAAGTTTGGGAGATCTAGTAATGCAGTTTTGCTTCTCTTTCTCCCCAGGAAACTCTTCCACTCACATGGTGTGAGGATACCGTGACTTGGCAAAATCCTGCTCCGTGCTACTTCCTGGAGACTGGACAAGGGGACAACTATGTGCAATGAGGAGAAGAGTTATTAACCCTGACACTTCAGCAGTGAAGCCAAGTGAAAGGAAGAGGAGTCAGGGAGAGGGAAAGGAAGGAAGGATAAAACTCTTTCCTCATGGCATCTTAAATGTGGCATGAGGTGGCTTTTCCCAAAAGGAGCAAGAAGAGAGAGCCCTAGGTGGATGTGCATTTTGTAACATGTTCACAGCACGAATGACAAGTGTAACTTCACCTCTGCCAAGCAAAGGTCCATCTTCTGCTTGTCTTCTTGTAGGAGAAGCCACAACATTCCATATGGCCACTGCTTTCTTTTTATAGTCCCCTGTCTACAGAGTACCCGAGTGCATCGTTTCCTCTGCTGCAATTTCACTTTAAGGAAATCATTGAGGAGCAAAAGAAAACTTTTGTGTTCTAAAAAGAAAGAAAGGAAAAAAAAAAGGAGTGGAAAATACTGAGGTTCAAAGCTGAACTCCAGCTTCTGCTGCTGGTTAGCTTTTGGTCACAGTGTTAGCAGTGTGACCATGCAAGCATGCTCTCCTGGAACAGAAGCCTTGGCAGGGGATGAAGGGTGAGCTCAGCTGGGGAGGCAGACAAGAAAGGTGAAAGGGAAAAAAAAAAGCCAACCCAGAATCTGGAAAGCCATCTGCAAGTCAGACATGTTGCAGAAGCTTCAAGGGTTTCTGCAAGATGATTAAAAGTAGGACAAGACTCTCTGTCCCTGTGCATCAGTCCTTCAGGAGCTGTATAGAAGGAGAAGAAACAGCCTGAAAAGAAGCCCAGCACCACGGTATTGAAAGGCAAGCAGAGTAAACACTGAGTTAATCTGGCTGCAGTCATATGGAACATTTGCCAAAGCACTACTCTGCTGCATTTTGTTCTCAGCTCTGACTCTCCAGGGGTCTTCTACCTCCCTTCTCACTTGCTCTGCAACTCAGAGAAGTGCCTTGTTGTTCCAAAAACTCCCTTTAAAGGTTAGAGGCTGTTGGAAATGTTCTTCTGGCACTCTCAGCAGAAAAATGAGGGGCTGAGTGAGCACAAAGACTACCTGTTGATCCCTAGGAATGGCTCCTCTGTGCCTGGCTGCAGAGACACTGGCAGGTTGTTAGGAAGAAAGCTTGCACTGCTTCCCCCTTCTGATCCTTCTGCAGATGCAGCTCCCAGAGCTGCTGTCAGCATTGCCAGGGGACAACTAGTCTGGAGCAGTCTGTGAGCAACCTTTCTGGAGATCAGGGCAGAGCATGCTCAGAACGCTACTCACCTCTACCTCCTAGGAGACTTATCTATCCTCTGACATCCTTTAACAGATAAATATTGCAAAATCCTTGGGTCTTCTAATTTCTTATAGCATTTTTGTTTCTTTTCTCTTCTGTTTCTTAACCCTGCCTCTCCCTCCCCAGTTCAGTTTTCCATGGATCTTGTAGGAAACAGCTCATGAGATTCTGCTGGGAGATGGCATTCATCTTCCTCAGTTCAGTACAGCTACTAGTTTTCATGCAAACACTTTCAGGCAATTAACTGGTATTAATAATTATATTATTAACTGGTAATTCACTTATATATCCACAGACATACATCACATCTTAAAATAGGAGCTGATTGCTTCCATTCATTTTTAGGCTTGGCTCTGGCCAGTTAAAACTAAACCTTTCTGTGCTGGAAGAATGATTCAATAACTGGAGTTATCTGTCTTACAGTGGGTATGAAACTCATGACTCTTTGGACTTTATGGAACACAGAGGTTGTGCAATCTCTTTGCCAATGATTATTATAATTAGGATTACATTTTGAATGAAAACATAGATATCACAGTGAGAAATGAACAGACTAAACCTGAGCAGCAGGTAACTTTAAACCCAAAGTTGATTTAACTCTGTTTACAGCCACTGGCTTCCTTTGTAGCATGGTGCAAGGCTCATTACTCTCTGATTTGTATCTTCCCTTGCTGTACAAGTTGTCTCAGCATGTTCCCATCTATCTTTAGCATCAACATCTTCCTAACATGTCACCATATGCTGAGGGCCTGCAGGGTGGATTGTGTCCCAGGAGTACAGTGTGCACCTAGGCATCTTTATTTTGGGGAATATGGTTGGCATTCAGTACTGCACATTGGGTGGCAGCAGGAGCAGGGCAAGGATTGTCACTCCAAGAAGGACAGTGAAGTGCTGGAGTGTGGCCAGAGAAGGGCAAGGAAGCTGGGGAAAGGTCTGGAGCACAAGTGTTGTGAGGAGCAGCTGAAGGAACTGGGCTTGGTTAGCCTGGAGAAGAGGAGGCTCAGGGGAGACCTTCTCACTCTCTGCAGCTCCCTGAGAGGAGGCTGGAGCCAGGTGGGGCTTGGGCTCCTCTCCCAGGTGACTAGTGAGAGGACAAGAGGAGATGGCCTCAAGTTGTGCCAGGTTGTATCTTAGGAAGAATTTCTTGACTTCAGGAGTGGTTAGGTATTGTCCCAGGATGCCCAGGGCAGTGATGGAGTCACCATCCCTGGAGGGGTTCCAAACCCATGGAGAGGTGGCACTTGGGGCCATGGTTTGGTGGCATGGGGGTGTTGGGTGTTGGACTTTGTGATCTTAGAGGTGTTTTCCAAACTCAAAGACTCTAGGATTCCATGTTTTCAGCTCCATGCCTAATTCATGGGCATTACTTAAAACTCCTGTTTGTTACATGATCCATCCACATGCATGTGTTTCTTTGATGAGAAGTGACTGTAAGTGGTTACTGGTGCTACACAGCTTAGGGAATCAGTTCAGAAGAGCTTTAAAACACATATTTTTGTCTTCTGGGCTCACAATGTCTTAAGAAAATTGGTCATGCCACACGAATTTACACTGAGAGCACTGAAAAGCCAGTGCTGGAAGGGAAATGGGTCACTCACCTCCAGCCCAGCTGGACCTTTATTCTAGCATAGCTTAAGAACAGACTTGACAGTCATCACCAAGGGTTTTAATGTCAGGAGTTGTGTCTGTGGCCTCCTTGACTCCATGCAAAGAAGGATGGCACTAAGGCATGGGGGAAAGAGCTGTTTGTGGAGGACTGCTTCTAAACAGAATGTTTTCCCAACTTTTCCCTGCAGCATCAGCTGAGGTTTTTTTAATGCTAATATTTTTTTATCTTCCACTAATCCACTTAAGGCAAGACATAACATTCTTGTTCTGTTATTTTACTGGAATTCTTATTTGTGCTAACTTATTTTGATGTCCCCACATCACTCCTTTAATCCAATTTCAGTCTGAAGGGCAGCACAGTGACTGGTTGAGAGTCATGGAAGTGGCCTGTGCCAAAATAGAAGCAGCACATTGTTGTTATTTTTGCAGAGCTGAACTTGTTAAGGAAATGACAGGGGTAAAGCTATGGCAAAGTCAACCACTGAAGTGTCATTCTTCTAGGCCCATTACTAAGACACTTTATATGGACATACAAGGTCCAAAATCTGGTTTGAAACCTCAGAGGGAAAGAGCCAAGAGAAAATCAACATAAAGCAACAAAAATCCCTGCAGAGTGAGCTTGTATTTCCATGTGTCCTTTATAGGAAATGTCTTCTGTAAGTTCTTGAAGCTTGTGACAGGCAAGGGCTAGAATTGTTTTGTGTTGCAGGACTACAGCAGAGGCAGTTGTCCCTAGTCAAAGTTTATTCTTCTTTGGTGGGAGGGTGCCTGAGCCCTGGCCCAGGTTGCCCAGAGAGGTTGTGGAGTCTCCTTCCCTGGAGAGATTCCAACCCCAGCTGGCCCCAATCCTGAGTGCTGTGCTGCAGGGACCCTGCTGGAGCAGGGAGGTTGGACTAGCTGAGCTCTGGTGCTCCCTTCCAACCTGAACCATCTATGATTCTGCGATTCTATGATTTTGGTCACCCTGTAGCCTCTCAGTGCTCCTTTAGAGAGTGTGAATCATCTTAATCCAAGAAGAGCAAGGTACTTGTTCACATAGTTTCTTTGGAGACTAGAGACTGCATCCCAGGGGACTGGCATCAGGCTCTGCCAGGGGAGGTTTAGGTTAGACATTACAGAAAGATTGTTGACCCAGAGGGTGCTGGAGCACTGGAAGAGGCTCCCCAGGGATGCAGTCACAGCACCAAGGCTGACAGAATTCCAGCAGCATCTGGCCAATGCTCTTAGCCACATGGGGTGACTTTGGGGTTGTCCTGTGCATAGGCAGGAGTTGGATTCTATCATCCCTGTGGATCCCTTCCAGCTCAGGACAGTCTCTGATTACATGATAGGGAAATCTGGGAGCAGACTTAAAGGTTAAGGGGAAGAATATGGTAGGACTGTTGGGGAAAAAATGTACCTATCTGCTGTTTAGTGGGAAGCTCTATTGCTCTGTTGGCAAACACATCATGAATAAAAGGATACCTTTAAAACAATCAAACACAAACCCCTAGCAATTCATTCTATATAAGAAAAAAGTAATAGTTTTATCACCCAGCTGTTTACCAGTAGCATCAACCTGGTTCCTATTATTTTTCCTGTTCTTTCTTACCATTTCTCTCCTCTTCTTAAAGTGTTGCCATATGTCATACACCTTATTTTCCTGAAAAAAAACACCCTTATTCCTGGAAAGCCAGTGGCATTTGTGCCATGTCAAAGGCTGATGTCCTCCTCTGCCTCACATGGAAATACACAGCTCCTGACTCAGGCAGATTCCTCAAGGACTGACCCAAGTCATGGCTGAATTTGGGTTTGATTTTCTAACTGTGGGCATTCTGGTAGCACTTTTGATTATATTGAAGAGCAACTTCCAAAATACCTTTTAGGAAATGAAAGCAAAGCTTAGATGCAATGAGGATCTTTGAATCTGAAGAGGTGAGACTTCCCCTGCCACCTTGCAGCTGTCTCAGACACCCTTGAAGCAGTGAAGCTTCAGGTAGACTTGGATGGTGTTAATGCATCTGCCCATAAACTGAGTGTCTGGAGGTGTATTCTCTGCCTGTGCAAGTTTTGGGCTTTAGGAATCTGGTAAGCATCCCAGGCTAGAGTGGGGTCAGTGGTTGTGAATGTCTCTAACAGAAATAGGGTCAGAAAAGGAAGGTTGGTGATGGTGCTGCTGCTACAAATACAAACAGTAGGAAAGAGCTCCAGGATCTGCTCTTTGCTCCTTGAGTTAAGGCAGTTTATTGCAGACAGGCACTGGAGGAAGCCCAGAAATGATCCAGAGCACCAGGATTTCCTATTCCCAGCAGCATGCTCTAACCACCAAGCTCCCTCTTGTTTACTCTTCTCCTGGTCCCATGAATCCCTTGGTCCTTGGTGCTCTTGGCCACGTTAGAAAGAAACAGTTGGTGTTTGCTTTCACCACTGAAACATTCCTCCTTCACAGGTGCTGACTGTTTGTTGATTTGCTGAAAGCCTTTCAAACAACCTCAGTCTCTTCCCTTCCCTTCTCTTCTCAAGCTCTAAAGTTGGGCTGCTACATTGACACACTTTCTGCAGCAGGATCTGGAGGATTAAGAGCCTAAAAAGCTGCAATCCATTCTGGGGGAAGAGGAGATGCTGAGGGAGCAGAACAGATCAGGAACCTGAAGGTTCACATTGGAGCTGGATTTAGTTTAGGTGTCATTCAACTTATTCCTTCTGATTTTGCCTTTTCCCTTGCCCAGTGTGGATGAAGCACAAGTAATCATGCAGTAATTAGAGAATAATAACAATAAAAATTGGGAACTCCTTTTCTGTTCCTCAGTAGAAAGCCTCAAAATGAGAACTCAGATGTAGCTCCCACATGCAAGGCCCAGGAGCTTCAAGCCTGAATCTCTTTAGCCAGAACATTGAATTCTGATCTGTTTTGTTGTTGGTTTTGAACTTATCAAATGCAAGAGGCATCTCCTGAGCTTCTTCAGGGACTTGTTTTATGAGCAACTAATTCTTCTTTGTCTCAGCTGTTTACATTCCTACGTGGGCTGTGCTGTCCAAAGAGAGGTGACACTTGCCAAGTGTGCTTCCTGGAATTTCACAATCACACTCAGATTTGTTTCCTCTCCTGTCTCTAAGCACTTCTTTGCAATTAAAATAAATAATGATAAATAAGATAAAAAAAAGCAAAGAGATTCAGTAGGCTTCAAAGGGCTTGTTGGCATCAGTGTCTGTGTGCTCTGGGGGTATCGTGGAACCCTGAGACACCATCAGATGAGGTGGAGTCACTGCTCTTATTGACTGCTATATTTAGAAAGAAGTGAAGGAAATCTCTCTCCTCTGCATTGTTTGGACTTCACCTGCAGAATCCATCACCACAGGAAATAGTTCCAGTTAAATATTATGGCTAAACTTGAAGACAAAGGGAAAAAAAGATGAGCATGAGGATTGTCTAAGCACAACATGTGACAAATGGGAAGAGAGCCTCAAGACACTGATCTCACTAACAAACATTGTCAAGAACATTTGCCAGCCTGGGAGGAGTTTGGTTTGTTTTGTTTTGTTGGCTGTTCTGAGGGGGAAGGACTGGCCAGCCTCAGGGGTGGTACAGAGGATCACAGGGTGCCTGGAGGGGGAAGGCTCCTCAGGGATCACCCAGTCCCACATGGGATGCAGGCTGCTGCAGGCTGTCTTCAGCTGGCTGTGGAATATCTCCAAGAGTGGAGACTCCACAGCTTCTCTGGGTAACCTCTGCCAGTGTTTGACTACCTTCACTGTGAATAAGAAGGTGTTTCTTGTGTTGAAATGGAATTCCCTGTGCTTCTGTTTGTGTCCATTGCCTCTTCTCCTGTCAGTGGATACCGTGGAGAAGAACCTGGCTCCAGCATCTTTACTCACACCTCAGGTATCTCCACACACTGACCCAGTGCTGCTCTGCAGGGCTCCTGGCACCTTTGCTTGGTTTCCTGCTCATGAGAATGGACCAGTCTTCAGCCTAGAGAAGCTGATCCTCCTCTGTGAAGAGGGGGCTCAGGGGAGACCTTCTCACTCTCTGCAGCTCCCTGAAAGGAGATTGGAACCAGGTGGGGCTTGGGCTCCTCTCCCAGGTGACTAGGGATAGAACAAGAAGAAATGGCCTCGAGTTGTGCCAGGGGAAGCTCAGGTTGGATCTGAGGAACAGTTTCTTCCCTGAGAGGATTATCAGATATTGGCCTAGGCTGCCCAGGGCAGTGGTGGAGTCATCATCCCTGGAGGGGTTCCAAAAACATGCAGATATGGTTCTTGGTTTAGTGGTGAGCATGGGGGTGTTGGGTGGCTGGTTGGACTGGATGATCTTAGAGGGCTTTTCCAACCATAATGATTCTATGGTTTTATGACATCTGCCTGAAATCTTCCTTTTTAAATGAAGAATGAGAAAAACCTAAGACAGCAACTTCCTGGTGTTCCTGGATTGCCTTGCAAGATCTCTACTTCAGTCTGTCAGTGAGTCACTCTTGGTTCTCCTACCTCCCTGGAAAGCCAACAGGGATGACATTTGTGTAGTTAGATCTCAGATGGCTCAGTGCTTGGCCATAACACTCAGTACTAGTCCTGTAGTGGACAACAGCTCTGGATTTGCTATGAGTTTTTGACAATAATTTGGCTCCTGTTTGTACTGATCTCCAAGTGGCTTTTTGGCTGGGAATCAAGAGTGTTTTTTTGGCTGGAAAGGGAAGCCTCAGCTATTTTTACAGTTGTTGAGCTTGTGTTTGTAAACACATCTTGATGTGCTGTCACAGAGGTGCTCTGAGCTGCTGGACCACCAGTGTCATGTCTTGTCCAGAGGCTCACAGCTCTTCTGGCCCTCACCCATGAGATTTCTAGGCATTGGTGTCTGAGGAGGAGCTTCAGAGTGGCTAAAACCACTGCAAATTGTCCTGTTCTATAATCTTGCAAAGACCCAAACAGAGAGAAGTTTATTGACCTTTAAATGTACAACAGATTAAAAAACCTGGCAGTGGCTCTAAGGCTGATAAAGTCTGATCAAATATCATCTTGTGCCATAAAAGATGTGTCAGAGAGAACATAAAAGCCTATTTAAAGTTGTGTACTTAGTCACCCCTGAGAAATTTTAAAGGACTTAAGAGTTTTTATGTGTGTGTGTTGATGAACTTGATAGGACAAGGGAATAAATTGAACCAAAATGTAGACTGAGAGAGAAATTAATGAATCTATTCCTGTTTGGTTTGGGTTTTTTTTCAGGCAGATGCTATATTCTCTCCTGTTTCAGACACTTCCTTGCTTTATTTGTTAGCTTGCTGCCTGTGTCTGGAGGAGTCAGCCTTAGCTGAGTCTCCCCAGGCAGCCCCAACAGTTTTGGATGGAGACATCCATTTCTTCATGCAGAACTGATTTTTTGCCTTTCAGCATTTCTCAGGCACCTTTTCATCTGTCTGAAAAGGAGGATTCTTTTTTTTCTTCCCTATTTTCAGCTCCTTCCCTTTATCAAACCATTTTTCTTCATATTTAACTCTTCTTTTCTAGATTTATGACCTCAGCTATTGCACACCTAGATATATATGAAGCCAGCACCATGCTGGATTGCAGTCTTCTGGGGGGGACTCCAGCCATAGCTCTCAGGCTTCTGTGCAAAGAAGGTGCATTTATAACCTTGGAAAGCTTTGAAGGTTCAAGCCTCTAAGCTTAAGATCCCCTTAGGACATCCAAATTCTTCTCCCATATGGAAATAATTTCAGCTTGCCCACCTCCTCCTCCACTGCACTGCCTTAATCCACTCAGCTACAGAAAGCTGCCAAGTTATGAATCTTTGTCTCTCCATGTGCTTTTTGCTGAAGATCAGCAGAAGACAAACCTCAGAGTGGCTGTTTGCTAAGAGGTGTCAGAAGGCAGCAGCTGACAGGAGGCATGTTCCAGCCCATGCAGGCTTCAGGTCCCAGTGTCTTCTGCAAAAGGCTGAATTAATCTTATTCTTATCACCTGCTGACTTCATAGGATAGAATCATAGAAGGATTTAGGTTGGAAAGGATCTTTCAAGGTCAACTAGTCCAACCCCCCTGCAGTCAGCAGGGACATCTCCAACTAGAGGAGGTTGCTCACAGCCCCAGACAACCTGAGCTGGGATGGTTCCAGGGATGGGACATTTCCCACCTCTCTGGGCAACCTGGCACAGGCTCTCACCACCCTCAGTGGGAAAAACTTCTTCCTTATGTTCAGTCTAAACCTCCCTCTTTTAGTTTCAAACCATCACCCCTTGTCCCATCACTACAGCTCCTACTAAATAGTTTATCTCCATCTTTCTTGTAGGTCCTCTAAGTCCAGAAAGGCTGCAGCAAGGTCTCCCTGGAGCCATCTCTTCTGCAGGCTGAACAACACCAACTCTCTCAGCCTGGCCTCACAGCAGAGAGCTTCCAGCCCTCAGATAATTTCTGTGTCCTCCTCTGGATCCTCTCTACCAGGTCCATGTCTCTCCTGTGCTGAGGACTCCAGAGATGGACTTTTCCCTTGACACTGGTAGTTATGAGAAAAAAGATTGAAGTGTGATAAGTGAACTTAAAAATTAACTTGCCATCCACTTCTTTTCTAACCCCTTGCTCCACCATAAGACATCAGGCTCCTGCCTGAGCTCTGCCTCACTGCAAGTGGAGAGACAGAGTGGAGTAGGAGATGTAGACAAGGTCAGCACCATGCCTACAGCCCCACACCAAACACAGAGAGCAGAGAGAGGAGATGTCACAAAAAATGGGAAGGGATGGAAGAGAGATTAGCACATTTGGAAAAGGGCTTTTGCTTCTCTTTTGAAGGATGTGTCTGGGCAGGGTTCAAAGTCTCTGTGGGAACGTCTGGTGCTATGAAGATCAGGGCAGAAGTGTCATGCAAATGGGATGAGAATTCAGGGACAATTAGGCTAGCCACATCATTGGGATATCCCAAAGAGAAAGATCCCAACAGCAGGCAAAGAGACAGAAAAGGAAGAAAGGAAAATCAATAGTGAGGTTATCTTGATGCACCAGAAAGGCTGGGAAGTAATAGTTACAGATGACAGGAAAATGAAGCCAGAAGTATTCAGTGGCAAAGATTAGAGTGATATCTTCACCCAGGAGCTGTTGATGAGACCTTTGCATGGATGTTTCTCATCTCAGAGAGGAGAAAAATCTTGACTTTTGCCCAAGAAGCAGCCAATGAAGAGACTTAAACAGGAGCTGGGGGTGACTGGAGCAGCACCCAAAAGGGGGAGAGTTGGTGAGCGTCCTGTGAATCACATCAGACTTGGTGACAAGGAGTGGCTTCCTGTGGAGCTGCTACAAGAAATGCAGCTTTGTGCACGAGAGAAAGGAAGCCACAGACATGGGGTGGTTTTGGAGAACATGAATGGTTTCTCAGGCAGTGAGGAGGTTGTAGAAGTAATGAAGCAGAATCCACAGGAGGCTGCTGGGGAAGAGGTTGCTGCAGGGAAAAAAAAAAGAAGAGATAATAAGAGCCAGAATGAGCTCAAGCAGAGAGGAGGGAGACATGGACATGGGCAAGCATAAAACAGAAAGACTTGCTGGGGAGAGGAAACAGGGAGAGGACATAAAAATGTCACCAAAACTGTAAACTGGCCAGGACTAGGGGAGGAGGTTGGCATTCCTGGCCAGGAAACAGAGGGAGACTGTTTGGGAAGGAGTTTGGATTTCACAGCACTCTACTGCAGAGTTAGGTAGCTCAGAGGATGCAAAGAGAGAAAGTTGCAGATGTTCAGCTGAAGGAAGAACCAGCAACAGGACAGAGACTGGACAAGATGTGGTGAGTTGCTTAGGGGAAAGGATGGAAGTGCAGTGGGAGAAGGGAAAAGACTGGAAACAATGCTTTACAAAGCTGAGGAGTTGTAGAATCATCAAGGGTGGAAAAGTCCTCTGTGGTCATCAAGTCCAACCACCCACCATGTCACTAACCCATGGCCCCAAGTGCCACCTCTCCATGGGTTTGGAAGCTCTCCAGGGATAGTGACTCCACCACTGCCCTGGGCAGCCTGGGCCAATGCCTGATAACCCTCTTAGGGAAGATACTGTTCCTAAGATTCAAGCTGAATCTCCCCTGGTGCAAACTGAGGCCATTTCCTCTTGTCCTATCCCTAGTCACCTGGAGAAGAGACCAAGCCCCACCTGCCTCCAACCTCCTTTATGTGCACCATAAATGTTTTTTTCACCTTCACATTTCTATTTCCATGTTCTCTCCATCTGGATCCTGAATGTTCATTTGTACATGATTATTTTGTGGGTTTTTTTTCAGTTTAGAAATGGTGCCTTGAAGTCTTTCTTGGAGACTTTCTAGCTGTAACTATCAAACTGTGTACAGAGAAGGAGATGTTAGCAGGAGATGTTAGCAGGGACTGGTTTGTTTCCCTGGCATCTCTCCCAACACCAGTGATTTACAGCCAGTGCCTGCAAGAGCTGACCTGATTACAGGCTGAAGGGACACAATAGAGGTCTAAACTTCTTTTCCTTTCAATAAATTGATGTTTTCAACATCTGGAAGAGTTCTAAACTCCCAGTCACGAGATTATAATTCACCAGGCATTTAAAGATCATAAAATTGCCCCTTAAGATGTTGATTAATTGTTGGTTGTCTTGAATCCTCTTGCAGCAGGATAAGTATCAATGGATTTAAGTGTGAAGAAAACCACTGGTTTTGGTTTAATGGTTGTGTGCTTTTAGCTGCATGTCCCCATGGACTTCTTATCCTGTTAAATGTCGCTTTGTGTGGTATTGGAGAATGACTCTTGAAGTGTTTTTTATGTGTCAGGGTCTGGAATGGATTAATACTTGTAGTGTTGGAGCTCCAAGGATGTGCCAGAATAAGCTAATATTACACCCTGCTAATTTACTAGAAGTGGCTGAACTAAAGCCTGTCAAGATGAAGAGGGATTTCTCTTCTGTGTATTTTAATGGATTCTGGATTCATCTCCTCATTTTAGATGAGGTATAAAGCAATGCCACCCATACCTGTGTGGTAGGAGTTGTGAAACTGGGAGTTGTTTAGTCTGGAGAAGAGGAAACCTTTCTGTTCTGTACATCTCAGCTCTGGTGTTTGCACACCTACCTTCCTGGGGTCAGTTTTGGGCTCCTCACTCCTAGAAGGACATTGAAGTGCTGGAGTGTGGCCAGAGAAGGGCAACAAAGCTGGGGAAGGGTCTAGAGCACAAGTGTTGTGAGGAGCAGCTGAGGAAACTGGGCTTGGTTAGCCTGGAGAAGAGGAGGCTCAGGGGAGACCTTCTCACTCTGTGCAGCTCCCTGAGAGGAGGCTGGAGCCAGGTGGGGCTTGGGCTTTTCTCCCAGGGGACTAGTGATAGGACAAGAGAAAAATGCCTCAAGTTGTGCCAGGAGATGTTTAGGTTGCATCTTAGGAAGAATTTCTTGACTGCAGGAGTTGGTTAGGCACTGGCCCAGGCTGCCCAGGGCAGTGGTGGAGTCACCACCCCTGGAGGGGTTCCAAACCCATGGAGAGGTGGCACTTGGGGCCATGGTTTAGTGGCATGGGGTTGTTAGGTGGATGGTTGGACTGGATGATCTTTGAGGACATTTCCAACCTGAACGACTCCAGGACTCTGTAATGTAGAAGGGCACTCAGCCAGCATCTATCACTCATGATCCTTATGGCAGTGAAGCAACAGGAGCCTGACATTTGGAGGAGGGATGTCCTTGATGGAAGTGGATAGGAAGTAGAGCTGATGGATAGCTATGGGCAAATGCAGCTTTGAAGTTGGTGTGGAAACTGCAGCAAGATGGATTGGAGAAGGAACATTTCTATCCTGAAGAGTGAATAAAATATTTCCTTACTTCTTTTCCTCAGTTTCAAATTCCAGCCTTTTTCTGGAACGCTGGTACCAGTAAAATTCAAGCTTCCACATAATTTGTTGGGTCAGGAACTGATCCAGTTTCTAATTAACCTGTCAAAATACTAGTTAGTTACTTCTCTGATCCAGCTTGTCAGGCAGCCACTGAAAAGGAAGAGCAGCAGAAGAAAAGGAGCAGGAACAAGACCACTCCCTTTGGGCAGCAGCCACCACTTATGTTAACATAGAGTGAGCACAAACCTCCAACCAGAGAGAGCCAAGGGTTTTATTTCACCCAATCTGTCAATGGCAGAATGACAGATGAATGCAACCAGCTACAGGGGCTTCTGTGCACTGCTGCACCAGCCCCTGCACTATTTGGTGTGTTCCCTCCTTGAATCAAAGCTTTAGAGGTAGTGACATTTCAGTTCTAGTCTGGGTTCCACAGCAGTAAAGGAAGGTTTGAGAAGGCAGCTTTTGAAATGGAAAGGGACAGACAGGTTAGCTTTAAGCTGAGCTCATCATGCTGATTTTTAAGTCCACCTAGTGACTGCTGAATGCTTGCAGTAGGCATTGCTGTTAAGAGCATGAGGAGCCTTGGGGCCACTGAGGACACAGCAGGAAGAAAATGAGGGTTTTGCAAGGCTGGACAGGACCTTGTTTGATCTGCAGGATCACTGCTACTGCTGCTGAAGCATAAAAGGAATAAACTTAGGCACAACCAGTTACCAGTAACTGGATTACCTGTGAGAGGACAAGAGGAAATCACCTCAGGTTGCACCAGGGGAGGTTCAGGTTGGATCTTAGGAAGAATTTCTTGGCTGCCAGAGTGGTTAGGCATTGGTCCAGGCTGCCCAGGGCAGTGGTGGAGTCACCATCCCTGCAGGGATTCAAAAACCATCTAGATGTGGTACTTAGGGACATGGTTTAGAGGCATGGAGTTGTTGGGTGGATGGTTGGAGTTCATGATCTTAGAGGTCTATTCCAACCTTAAAGATTCTGTGATCCTGTGACCTTTAAGGTCCCTTCCAACCCAAACCACTCCCTGAGTCTATGATAAGAGGGTATTGAGGAGAGGGGAGAGAGTAGGAGTTTGGTGTAGGGAAGGGGGAACTGGGAGGAGAGGGGAGAATGGGCACTGGGGAAAGCAGGACTGGGGAGTTCAACTGGACATGGACATAGCTGCAGACCAGGGAAAGGAGAGAAACCTTGGCCTGGCAAAGGCAAACAAATCAACAATAGTGCCCCAGCTTTGTACCAGGCACTGCAGGCAGTGGAGAGGATGCCTAAGAGAGTGAGCACTGGTACAGGAGTCCTGGGGGAATAAGAACAATACCATGGAGCTGTGCCCAAAATACCTCTGGGTACTAGCAACAGCACTTCTGCAACAGCAGGAACTTCAGCATGCCAGAAGAAAATGTGTGTATTTCTGCATCTCTGCCACCACCACCTCACTGCTGGACCCTTCAAGGTCTGATCTGAAACCTGTTTGGTATTTGGGCAGTACAAGTGTGTACTGGAGAAGGCTTTCAAAGATGAAGGAGTTATCTAGAAAGTTCCTTATTGTTTGGAGCAAAGAAGGTGAGAAAAGGCAAACAACAGCTTTCAGCATCAGACTGGTCTCTATTTTAACACATAAATCACTGCATGACTTTATTGCATTTCAGTTCTGGAAAACTTATTAGTACCAGAGCCCTAAACTACAGAGGGAAGGAGAACCACAAGGAAACATCCAGAATATATAAATGCCACTTCCAATAATATCCAACTAAACAATTTCCTTTCAAGATCCCAGTTTGTCAAACACTGAAATGAATTATGTCCTCTTGCATTAAGAGCTAAAAGCAGCAACTGGCACACTCTGCCCTGGGCTTCCACGTTCATTCAGCTGGAAATCTGAACTGAAAGGAGAGCAATAGGATTTTGCATGCAAGTCATTTGGGAAGAAGCCATCAGAATTTCTCCCCCCACAAGCTGGCTTGGATGTGTTCTTCTGCAGTTCACATTGGATGGGCAAAAAAGTCACCCACGAGCTGTGCCAGGGCTCCTAGAGCTTCCAGTCAGTGTTGGAATTGCCCCAGAAAGTCTGGGTTTGATTTTAAGGAAGGAATAAAGCTCAAGTGCCTGTGTCTGGGAAGAACAGTTTGAGTACCTGCTTCAGATGCATCAGCACCTAACTGCAGGCAACCTTGTTATCCAGTCATAGAATGGTTTAGGTTGGAAGGGACCTTTGAAGGTCATCATCAACATCTTCAACTAGATCAGGTTGCTCAGAGCTCAGTCATAGAATCGTAGAACCCTTATGGTTGGAAAAGACCTAAGATCATCGAGTCCAAGCATCAACTTATCACACCCATGCCACTAAACCATGTCCTTAAGTGCCACATCTAAAGGCCAACCTGACCTGGGATGGTTCCAGGGATGGGACATCTCCCACCTCTCTGGGCAACCTGGCACAGGCTCTCACCACCCTCAGTGGGAAAAACTTCTTCCTTATATCCAGTCTAAATCTCCTTCTTTTAGTTTCCAACCATTTCTCCTTGTCCTATCACAACAGGCCCCACTAAATGATTCATCCTCATCTTTCTTACAAGCTCCTTTAAGTACTAAAAAGCTGCAGCAAGGTCTCCCTGGAGCCTTCTCTTCTGCAGGCTGAACAATCCCAACTCTCTCAGCCTTTCCCCACAGTAGAGAGTTTCCAGCCCTCAGATCATTTCTGTGACCTCCTCTGGACCCACTCTCCCAGCTCCATGTCTCTGCAGTGCTGAGGACTCCAGAGCTGCCCCCAGCACTGCAGCTGAGGTCTCCCCAGAGCAGAGCAGAGGCAGAATCCCCTCCCTGCCCTGCTGGCCATGCTGCTGGGGCTGCAGCCCAGGAGATGATTGGCTTCTGGGCCATAAGCACACATTGGTGGTTCAGGTTCAGCTTCTCTTCCAATAGCACCTCCAAGTCCTTCTCTGCAGGGCTGCTCTCCACCCCTTCATCCACAGCTAGTATTGGTACCAGGGATTGCCCTGCCCCAAGTGCAAGCCTTTGCACTTAACCTTCTTGAACCTCATGAGGTTCTCCCATGCCCACAGATCATTTCAATTGTCCCAACAGCTTTATTATTCTGATTATTATTTATTTCTTCCTGTAAGGAAAGAAAACATCCCTAATGGAAAGAAGTTTGACCAACACAGTCCAGCCCAAATACTGCTTTTTCTGATTTCCTTGCTTTTCTTACACACTCCTCACCAAAAAACTCTTCCTCTGCCTGGAGTTCTATTGTGTTAGTCTCTGTGCTGCACAGAACAGCACTGAACACTCCCTGAACATAAGGCATTGATTAGAAATGAACTCCAAATAATTAGTGCAGGAGATCATGGAAGATACATTAGGGAAAAGCAAAGAAAAATCAGATTGCCTGAGATGTATTGCAAGCAGGAGAGACTTCAGGCCATCACTGGGCAATCTGCACTGCTGCTGGTCCCTCAGGGGGCTTCTACAGGTGGTTCACATTTCTGGAGTAGAAATGTATGTGAGATGAAATGGAAAACTGCTTTGAAAATGTTTCTACTACACCATCTGAGTTTTGAGTCTTCTTAGCCCTGTTGCTCTTGGGAGGTAGGAAAGTGGTTCCTTAGTGTTAGCATTACTTCACTGAGGTTGGAAAAGAAAAACCTCTCAGAACCAACTGCTGACCCAACACCCCCATGCCACTAAACCATGGCACCAAGTGCCACCTCTACAGGGGGTTTGGGGTTTTTTTTTGACCAAAGCTCTACCTTTTAAAGCTCCATTTCCACTTCAGAGAATCATTATTTCCTTGCTGGGTCACAGCAGCACCCAAACTCCAGAAACCATCATGTTAATGAGAAAAAGAGAAGAGAAGAGAAGAAAAGAAAAGGAAATGAAAGAAAAAAGAAAAGAAAAGAAAAGAAAAGAAAAGAAAAGAAAAGAAAANGAAGAGAAGAGAAGAGAAGAGAAGAGAAGAGAAGAGAAGAGAAGAGAAGAGAAGAGAAGAGAAGAGAAGAGAAGAGAAGAGAAGGAAATGAAAGAAAAAAGAAAAAGAAAAGAAAAGAAAAGAAAAGAAAAGAAAAGAAAAGAAAAGAAAAGAAAAGAAAAGAAAAGAAAAGAAAAGAAAAGAAAAGAAAAGAAAAGAAAAGAAAAGAAAAGAGCCCTCAATCTGTTTTGGGTTGTTTCATTTCTTTGGGATTGCTCTTAGAAGCTGGCAGCAAGGCACCCTCCAGAGCTGCTCTCCTGCTGTGCAAAGGGTGGGAAAAGAAAGCAATGGAGCAGCAAGCTGTGGGAGTGCAGTTGTCCTTGTGAGTGCTTGCAGGAGCAGTATTTCTGGATATCAGCACTTCCACATAAGGATTTCAGTTCCACAGGGTACAAATGGGGAAAGCTTGGGTGGAAGTCTCCATATTATCATCTGTTCTCCTCAGGGCAAGGATGTTTTCCCTTTTAGTTTTTGACAGCCAAACCAGATGCACTACAAAAGAACAGTTTGTCAACTTCTGTTTTAATCAGGCTAGAGCCCAAAATGAAGTCTCTATCATTTCCTTGTGTCTTCAGAAACATTTTGGGGAGTGTCACTGTTTAACTAAAACCACCACAGGGCACTGGTGTAATGCTGACTTCCCACAGAACCTTCAGTCAGCATCAGATTAGCAAAGCTTCATCTCCAGTATTCCCATGGACCTGTGACTGCCTCTTGCACAAGAACAAGGAACTAACAGAAAACAAGAAGAAAAAAACCCCCAGATTCTGTGATTCTCTGATGAGTTTAGACTAGATAGCAGGAAAAAGTCTTCCCTGCCAGAGTGGTTAGGCATTGGCCCAGGCTGCCCAGGGGGTGGTGGAGTCACCATCCCTGCAGGGGTTTAAAGTGCATCTAGATGTAGCACTTAAGGACTTGGTTTAGTCTTAGGGACATGGTTTTAGGTGACAGTGCTAGGTTGCTGGTTGGACTTGATGGTCTTAGGGGTCCCTTCCAACCTTGAGAATCCTGTGTTTCTATGTACCCAGAAGAGCTGACACTGCCCTGAGAGCCTGACCTCACCTGAATGCCTTTGAGTTGTGAGGGGTCTGGCCATCCACTTGGCTGGCATGTCCAGATGTCTTCTTCTTCTAGGTGCATCCAACCTCCCTCTTGATGCCAGCTGGTACCTATTGTGATCTGTCACATCACATAATCCAGAATTAGGTTCCAGTTCTTATCTGATAATGCTCCAGGGAAGCAGAGATAGGAAAAAGAAATGACTTATGTGCCCATGAGGACATGATCAAGAGCATCATAAAGGGCTCGGAGGTCATCTCCTTGTGTGAGCTGACCTGACTCCATATTCACTTTTAACATTGAATCCTGAATGTCCTGTGTCCAGGATGTACCTGATCAGCAGAAATCCATCTGTTTTCCCTGGTGTGCTTCACTCAGCTAGTTCAGTCAGGAGGCTGCTGGGCTATTCTCAACTTCTTGGCTGTATTGCAGACCACTAAGATGCATGCTGAGGAATCTATTTGGTATTTAAGCTGCACTCTCCATGTACAGTTCTTTCTTTTTAATGAGAGAACAATTCTTCAGGAAATAGTGCTGATAGGGGAGAGAGGAGATGGCAAACTGGCTCTGGGAAATGGCTTGGTCTCAGGTGCAGCTGAGAGGTCCTATCTTATTGCTTCACCATGGGACAGCATTTTGTGGTCTCCTATTATCAGAGATGCTGTCAAAAATGAACAAGTAAATCAAATGCACAGAAACAGTCTCATTAGATATTTGAGACACAGAGGAAATTGATCCTGTATTAACAATTCCTTGACCAATCCAAGTAACAGAAGGAACACTCAAAATATCTAGAAAAATGACCTTAAACCTCCCAGTGTAATGATACCTAGAGAGGGAGAGGGTTGAAAGGCAAACACCAAGTGCCACCAGAGAAAATGGCCCAGGTCATCACTTCTGAAGAGAGTCTGGGCACATACCAGAAGCAGAGAGATTCCTGCTGAGAAAGAGGTGTTGCTCTGGTATGGCTGCAAACCCAAAGACATGTTCTAGAGAAGGCAGATCTGGTTCTTCTCAGCCTCACCAGACAAAACCTTGGGTTTGTACCTTCCATTCTAGATACAAGCAGGTGCAGTGGTCACACTGGGACTGGTGGCATTTGGCTTGTATGAAGCACAAGAAACCCTTTGTTGTGACACTGCTAGTTCTGGCATGGGAAAAGCTGCTCCTTTGCTGAGCCAGAGCCTCCTGAAACAGGGAGAGAGTGGCTTCTCCAGTCAGATGTGCTTAACTGACTCTCAATGTCCTCTTTGTCTGTAAGAAATGGCCCATCCACCCAGAAAAACTCTTTCTGTTGTTGTGTAGAGCAAAACTCAACCCAATGGATAATAGGAGATGTTCTGCATCAGTTGGCCAGTTAAAGATGAACCCAAGAAGGGCATTGTTTGCCAAGAGCTGAGCTCAAGGAGTCTGTGTCTCCAGCACAACTGGTGATGGTGGTTTAGTAACCAAGCAGAGCAGGAAGCTGTGGCCTTTGTTCTTCTTCAGGGAGTAAGCTGTGCAGATGGATGGTTAGTAGTTTATGGACAAAATTGGAGGCCAAGACCATGGTCCTCCCTACCCTCAGAAGCACTCAAAGGTACCTCCTGGACTCTCTTCTCTACATGAAACAGCTACATGGGTGGCAGCACCAGCTGTGCTGTAAAGGGTCTTAGCAATTGGCACCTCTAGGAGAGAGCAAACCAGTTTGCAGCTACTGGTTGTAGGGCACTAGAGCTCTCATCCCTGCTCAGGAGTAGGGTTGTTTCTTCAGGCATGTAAAAATCAAATGGTCCAGACTTCTCTTTCCTTATTCCTGTTTCACCAGCCCAGTGCCACTCCTCAGGCTGAGGTTTCTCTGAACTCCTGGCTAGGATTTGTCTAGTGGAAGCATGTGAGGGAAGCAAGGCAGGAGTAAGCTTTAGAGTCTTTATACAGAGCAAAACTAATCCTTGAGTAAAGATAACATGGCTAAGATGCAGGAGGTGATAAGGAGACATGTACCTGCCTAATGCTAACATGCAGCTTAATGACCTCAAAGAACCATATTTGACAGAAATCCACTTAATTACTGGTTAGAAACACTGTTGTAATTAAGTTTACATTGCTCTGGGTGAAGAGGTTTCTTACCAACACCAGCTTCTTCTCAAAGGGCTTTTAGGCTTTCATTTGTCATTGAAGCAGATCAATTTCCAAACCTCACTAAGCAGACACTTAAAAAAAGAACAAAGAAGGTTTAAAAGTATTAGATTCACTAAATTATTCAGTGACCCTCCATTCTTGCATCCTTTGGGTTAAGACTCTACCAGTCTTGCTTTGCTTTTGGTTTTGTTTTCATTATAAAAGAGCTAAAGGAAAAAAACCCTTGATTAGATTCAAACTGAAGAGCCAAGCATGGCAGTGTTGGGTGGCTGGTTGGCCTGGAGGATCTCAGAGGGCTTTGCCAACCAGGATGATTCTGTGATTCCATGCCCAGTGTGACTGGAGATCAGTGTGACAGAGCAACTCCAGGTCCTAGTCCAATCTTCGTAAGAAAATGTATTAAGTAGCGTCTTGAAACCCTGCTAAGAACCTTGCCCTCCTTGTCTGTGACATGTCATCCTCCTCCAGACAAGGGATTTGTGACATGAGGCCTCCATGGCCATGGAATTAAAGCTTTCATTGTAAAATGAGGAAGATGATTTAAGATTCCATGGGCAACCAGCACACACTGGCATTCCTTGACTCGATTTTTCTCCCAGCATTGTGCAAAAGAGACTTAATAATTGGAAGAAGAAGAACAACAACCAAGACAGTCCCCAGATAAAGCCCTGAGGCAGTGGGGTTGCAGTGGGTCTCATTGTAAAGTCAGAGTTTGCCTGGAGCCCTCTGAGTTAGGACAATTTTGTCTTTCCTCAGAGAGAATTCTTGGCAAATTTTGCCTATCCCAAGGACATGCTGTACACATAAGTTGTGGAGTTTATTGAAGCACTGACATGAGATGGTTTTTTATGCCCCCTTCCTTTCACAGAACCCTTCAAATGTGAAGGCAGATGGCATGACCTCACTGCAGTTTAACATGGATGTGCTTTGTCATTTTAGATGCCCCAAGGCACCCTGAGTGGCATTCAGATGTTAGTCCAGAAGGGCACAGGGCTCCCATATGTCCTGTGTCTTATCTCTCACAGATTTGTTCAGATTGGAAAAGACCTCCAAGATCATCAAGTCCAATCCAACACCCCCATGCCAATAAAGCATGTCCCTAAGAACCACATCTAGATGTTTTTTGAAGCCCTCCAGGGATAGTGACTCCACCACTGCCCTGGGCAGCCTGGGACAATGCCTAACCACTCTGGCAGCCAAGAAATTCTTCCTAAGATACTACCTGAGCCTCTCCCAGTTCAACTTGAGGCCATCTCCTCTTGTCCTATCACCAGTCACCTGGGAGAAGAGCCCAAGCTCCACCTGGCTCCAGCCTCCTCTCAGGTAGCTGCAGAGAGTGAGAAGGTCTCCCCTGAGCCTCCTCTTCTCCAGGTTAACTAAGCCCAGTTCCCTCAGCTGCTCCTCACCACACTTGTGCTCTAGACCCTTCCCCACCTTCTTTGCCCTTCTCTGGACACACTCCAGCACCTCCATGTCCTTCTTGGAGTGAGGAGCCAAAAACTGAGCCCAGGATTGGAGCTGTGGCCTCACTAGAGCCATATTTGGGAATATGTAACAATACTGCAAATCAAAAAGCACTGATTTCTTCTTTCCAAGCAGTGGTGCTCATCACTTCCAGGTAACTTTGGGAGGTGGAGGAGAAGTTGGGTACCAGCATTCTACCTGAGGAAACAATGGCAAGGGTTGGAAATGGTCTGAGTAGGAAAGAGTTGCCAGAAGGCAGCAGTAAATGAAGTTCTAGCTACAGCCAACAATAAAGATTTGTCTTCTGGTTTATAAAGCAGTGAATTTGGACTCTAGGCTCCCATTCTGATTGTCCTTAGGAGGGGGAGCAGAGCCAACAGCTCCTTGTTCTAAAATATCTTTTCCATAGCTAACAAAACCCCTGTATAGTTTCTCTAGAGCTGCAGGCTGATATTAGTGGTCTTGCTTTGAAGTAGGAGACATGGAAAACTTCAGCCAGAGCCAGCATGATGATGTGTTTGTGTTTTCTACTGCTCTTCAGCTCTAGAGGTCCCTCCTTGGTCCAGCCACAATTGGCAGTGTTGCTGAAATGGTGGATTCAGGTCTCCACAGAGAATTGACCTGAAAAGCAGAGCAAATTAGGTCTTTCTTTAGGTCTCTCCTGCTTAAAGCAGGGTGGGTTTGGAAGCAGAGCAGTCTAGTTATCAGTAGCAAGGGCATCTCTACATGGTTCTGCAATCTCCCAGGAGGATCTATCCAGCAAGTCAGGCTTAGGACTGACTACCTCTGATTGCTTGGGGCAGCAGAGATCAGTAAGAGGCAGTCAGAACTTGTTTCCATTCTCCTTCTCCAGCAGAAGCTGTTCTTCAGGATCATGCTTCCAGAAATTGGTGGTTGGTGGATGGTGTAATGGGGGGATGTAGGGAAAATACAGATGCTAGACCACAGCAGAGATGCAAGCAGGCAGAGAATGAAGAATTGGGGTGTGGTTATGATTCTGGGTAGCTCTCAGTACTGGGTGGGAGTTCTTTAGTCCATGTGGATGGTGAGCTGAACCAGGGCTGTGATTCCATGAGACTAGATAAATTGCCTCAGCAGCTCATACATCCCAACCCCTTCTGCTCCTTTCCTTGTTCCCTCTTCTGGGCTCCCTATACATCACCTTCAGCACTGTGTCTGCCCACCAAACCCCTGTCATGGAAGGATCAGAGGAGGAAGAGATTCCACATACTCTTTCCTGGCAGTTGGGGTTGCCCAGAGTGGTGGCAGGGAGCCCTGGGAGTGGGAATCACTTCTGCATTTTAACTGAGGTTGTGCTGAGCAGACTGTGCTTGAGCAGGGATTTCAGCAGGTGGTGGGGTCACTGTGCTAACCCAATGTCATGTCAAGTGTCTGCAAGTGTGGTGTTAAACACTGAACCCTCCTCATGTGGAACATGTCCCAGAATCAAGTCAGGGAGCACTGGGCTCTGACAAGCACCCATGCCATCCTCTCTGAGCAGCTTTACCTCACCAGCATCACACAAAATGAAAAGCAATACTAAAGATCTGTCAGCTCAGTGAGGTTGACTTTCCTCAGGGGTGTGTTATGTGGGAGTGCTGAGGCAGGGGGTGGAGTGGAAGAAGGGCAAAGGCAAGGAGAAGGAAAATAGATGGGGAGAGAAGAGGACAAGTCTCTTTGGCTGTGGTGATCACTAAATGGATGCAGTTGCTTGGGAAATCCTAACCTGAGCTTTTGTTTTTGAGGGCTAGAACTGTGCACACAAGGATTTTATGTTGAGATGTGGAGCCCTGAACCTTGAGCCCCAAAACAAGGTCTGCAGCAAGGAGAAGCAAACCAGGTTCTGGTAATTGCAGTAATATAAGCTGGGAATATCTGGTGTGTCCTTAAAGAGATGGTAGATTCCTTTAATGGTGAATAAGACAGTGCTGGGTTAACAGTTGGACTTGATGATCTTAAAGGTCTTTTCCAACCCAAACAATTCCATGACCCTGTGATTCTAAGAGACAGGATTCAGTCAAATCCCATCCTTCTTTCCTGAAGCTCAAATTAGCCTCCAGATGTAAGGTTTGTAGCTTGTTCCTATTTCCTTTACAGAATAAATATGAATCTTGGCAGAGATCAGCCATCACTCTGGTTCCTGATCCAACATATGCTTGATTTCAAACTTGTGAATAATCCCCTAGATCCCAGAGTTCAGGGAAGAAATGTGGAACACAGCTTTGTGGGTCAGGTGTCTTCCCAAGTGGCATCAGCCAAGCCCAAAGGCATCATCTCCTTTTCTTCATAGCTGAACCCCAGGAAATGATTAGTGTAACAGGTTCTCATGGAGAAGCTGAAATCTGCCCCAAGATGCCCAACAAAAACATAGTAATAGGTAAAAAAACATCTATGTGTGGGTGAAATGACTACAGGAATTGATGGGAATTCCATGAAGAGCATTCCAAGATCTGCCTCACCTCTGGAGCTGGTGCCAGAGAACTAGGCTTGTTCTTTTACTCCCTTTCCTTGGAGTAACAAAGGGATCTGGCCAAGCACATTTCCAAAGGCATCTCTTTTGGCAAGAGTCTGGAGTGAAGCCTTCTGAGAGGGGAGATGGTCTGAGAACACTGGTTCCCTGTCTGCTTTGGAGGCCTCCTTGCATTCCTTGTTTCCCACTCTAACAAATGTTTAAAGCTGCTGAGGCAGCTCCTTGCAGTCCTTCTGCAAGAGGGAGAACGTGGGCTTGGTTCCTAGCCCCTTGGGCTCAGGAGGAAATCACTTGCTGGTTTCACACCCTCATTGGGCTTGACTTGTCCTCTCCAAATTGATAATCTACCTGCTCAAAAATCTGCTGCCTGAAAATGAGAGGCACCTGATCCTTAATGACCTGATGGCCACCAGGTGGAGGGAGGTGAGCCTGCTCCTTAAATCAGCCCTGGGGAGCTTCTAGTTGGGGAGTTGGGTTTTTGAGCACAACAGAGACATAGAGATCCTGGAGAGAGTCTAAGGGAGAGCTCCAAAGATGCTTCAGGGGCTGGAGCATCTCCCTTGGGAGGAAAGGCTGAGGGAGCTGGGCTTGGGCAGCCTGCAGAAGAGGAGGCTGAGAGGGAACCTTCTCCATGGAGAGAAGGAGCTGAAGGGAGGCTGGCAAGAGGCTGGAGCCAGGCTCTTCTCCATGGGGCCAAGCACTAGGACAGGAGGCAGTGAGCACAAACTGGAAGCCAGGAAGTTCCAGCTAAAGGTAAGAACTTCTTTGGTGGGAGGGTGCCTGAGCCCTGGCCCAGGTTGCCCAGAGAGGTTGTGGAGTTTTTTTCCCTGGAGGAAGGAGCCAGTCCTGAGTGCTGTGCTGTAGGGGACCCTGCTGGATCAGGGAGGTTGGACAAGGTGAGCTCTGGTCCTCCCTTCCAGCCTGAACCAGGCTGGGATTTTGTGAATTTAAAGTAGTTGTGGAAAAGCACTTGCTCTATCCCCCAGTTGCACTGAATTTGGTGGAACTCCTACTTCCAGAGGAAGTCCATGGCCCCTTGGCTCCATTGGTGTGCAGATGAGTTTCCTCCTTTCAGGAAAGTCTTGGTTCTGTACAGCAGGACCTTTGAAAATCCAAAATGTGTCAATGAGAATAAACAAACCTCTACCTGTGAGGAACTGAACTCCTCCCATGGTCCTTTAATTTTGATGTTCACATCTCAGCAGCTCTGCAGCTTGGCTGATTCCAGAAGTGGAGGTCAACCTATGCCAGTGTCTCATCACTCTGTGTTGGAAATATCTTCTTTATATCTAGTCTGAATCTCCCTCTTTTAGTTTCCAGCCATCACCCCTTGTCCTATCACTACAGACCCTATAAATAGTTTATCTCCCTCTCTTTTATAAGCTCCTGTAAGTCCTGAAAGGCTGCAGCAAGGTCTTCCTGAAGCCTTCTCTTCTCCAGCCTGAACAACCCCAACTCTCCCAGCCTGGCCTCAGAGCAGAGCTATTCCAACCCTCTGATCATTGCTGTTGCCTCTCCTCTGGATCCAATCCACCAGGTCCATGTCTTTCTTATGCTGAGGACTCCAGAGCTGGAAACTAAGGTAATGAAGGTGCCCAGGAAGCAGTCACAGATACATCTATATTTGGGGGTTATTTTTGATTATTTACTTTTCCTTAAGCAGCTCTAAATCAGGAGAATGAGTTCAGTGAGAAGAGGCAGGAAGCTGGGCTCCAGCAGAGTGGAGGTATGCCTCAGCTGGCAGCTCCTTGGGAGGTTCAGTCAGAGTTTCCAGCAGCATGACTCTATTGTGTCAGTCAATCACAAATACTTTCCTATTGATGTGACTCTGCCACTTGTGGGCAATTTATTAAGCAAATAATAATAGCAAGTCAGAAGAAAATGCCTCAGCCTGACTTGTTCTCAGCCCATCTCTCTGCCTTCAGGTTTCTGATCTGTTTTCAGGCTCAGCTTGCCATTTGGGACAAAAATAGAGCAGAACTCCTGAGAAACAGCAACACTGGGCCACAGGCTTCCTAGGCTTCCACACTAATTCCTTGAGGGTTTTATCCCAGCCAGGACATCTCTCTGGGCAGTGCAAACACACCTTGAGCATCACATTTCCACTGGTGTGCCAGCATTAAGGAAGAAGCTGTGGTTCAGTGGGAATGAGCAATTCTGCCTGAGGTGGAGTTGGGATCCAATCTACATATCCTTGCCTTCTGGAGAAGAAGAGGCTCAGGGGAGACCTTCTCCCTCTCCCTGAAAGGAGGCTGGAGCCAGGTGACTAGTGAGAGGACAAGAGGAAATGGCTTCAAGTTGTGCCAGGGGAGGCTCAGCTTGGATATTAGGAACAATAGAGGTCGGGCTAGCTGAGCTCTGGTGATCCCTTCCAACCTGAACCAGCCTGGGATTCTCTGAATGCATCAAAAGAGAATCCTCCCTGGTGGATGCTATCCTGCACTCCTCTAGCAGGGGGTAAGTGACAGCCCTCAGCTGTGAGAGACCCAGTATTCCTTAAGCCACCTACACCAGGGAGCAGAGAAGCATATTCAGGACCTCTCCCCAGTGGTGGATATGTGAGAGATGAAAAATCAATAGGTTTTTTAACTCAGAGCCACTAAAGGATGTCTTTAAATTCCCTGGTGCAGCCAAGAGCAGAATCTAGTGCTGTGTTTTACAGGAGCCTTTTGCTATTGAGTGTGACCTGTACAGGAATTATTATCTGCAGCTACATTTTGGTGCTAATGATGCTTAATAGACTCTTTCAAATGGTTATGAGGGCATCAGTAGTGAACTGAAGAGATAAAAACTTAGATAAACCCCAACAACAAGCATGAAGTCAGCCAGAGCTTGCTGTTAGATCTATGCACACTTTGTCTTTACAGCAGCTAACAGAAGATGGCTAAAAAGCCTTTTTTTTGGGAGAAGGGGGGGTTACATATCTACTAGGATAATTAGCTTTTTTAATAGACAAACTCAAAGTGATTAGGGTAGGTAGAATAGAAATAGGAAGCTGTTATTGCTCACTCTCCCACTACATGCTCTGCAAGCAAATCCCTGTTTCCAGGCTTGGTTTTAATTCACTCAGGGACTGTTTGAGTCTCAGCAAACTCTTACCAGTCCCCTCTGGTCTGGGCTGGCCAAGGAACAGACCAGGGAACAGCCAGCCAGGCCCTGGAGCAGACAAAAACAAACCCAAACCAACCTCTGGGCACCAGAGGAGCATGGGCAGAGTTTGCTGTGACTAAGAAAGTCACTGAGTGAACTCAAACCATCTGTTGCCTGCTCTTGCTGCCATCCCACTGCCTCCCTCCACGAGCTGCAGGCTCCTGCTCCCTGCTGAGAGTCTTTCCCACTCTTTCCTCCACACATGGTCCCCACCACATGCTTCTCTTCTCCCTCCTCTCCTCTGTTCCCTTCCCAAAGCATGCCAGGAGTCTCTGGAAGAAAACAAAAAGCAGTTTCTCCTTCCCTCTGTGTCCACCTGAGTCCTCTTCCTAAAGACTCATGATACAGCTTGAGAGGATGGAGAGCACCTAGGAAAGTGTCTGTCCTGTTTTCAAAGCCCTCTACCAGCTTCTGCTTTCAACCACTGTTGGGACACAAGATAACAAACCAGATCAAGCTTTGCCCTGACCCAGCACACTGAGTTCTCCTGCTTTGGGTCAGAGCAGAACTGATTCTGCTCAGGGGTTGCCCTTCCCAGCTCAGGCTCTTCTCAGGGCTGCACTCTCTGCAGCTCCCAGCATGTTCCCACCTGCAGGAGTTAGGAAATCACCCCTCAGTGTACTCAGAGGTGAGGCATTGGATGCCATGCATATTTTAATACCTATTTTTTTGCCATCCTCTCACAAAAGAAGCCAGAGGGGAGGGGAGGGGCACTCTGAGGTGAATGTGCTAGGCAGCCTTTAAAACCCATTGAATCAAACTCCATTGAAGTGCTGTTGTGTTTGCTAAGGAGGTGAAGAGAGGCACAGGGGAAAAAATAAAGCCAACCACCACTTGCTGAGGACTGCAGCCTTCTTATTGCCACTGAGGGTGACATTTAAATGAGCCTGATTAGAGACTTTATTTCTGTCTTGTTCCAGTTTTGCCTTGCAGTCCTGGTGCCTGAGGCATGGACCATGCAGAGACATGGTGAGGCTCTGGCCATACACTAAGGACTTAAAGCCCTAAAGGGCAGTGGTGGAGTCACCATCCCTGGAGGGGTTTCAAAAGCACATAAATGGAGTTAGGGATGTGGGTTAGTGGCATGGGGGTGATAGGGTGATGGTTAGACTTGATGGTCTTGGAGGTCTCTTCCAACCTGAATGATTCTGTGAATGATGTGTCTACTTCTCAGAGAAGTTAGCCCCTAAAAGGTGGTTGTGGTGACCTGGATCTTTTAATCCAAGCAGATAAATAAGGCAAACCCCAAGGAACATGAAGCCCTCGTGGTCTTTTACTCCATTCAGCTGGGTCAGGGGTTGGGAGTGAGGAAGGGGCTGCAAGAAAATGTTCTTCTGAGTCTTCTTGTTCTTCAAGAACAAGAAAATGCTCTTCTGGTGGGTGGGAAGATGTGTCAGCAGCACTGAGGCAGAAAGATGCTACTGTAGACAAGCCACAAGCTGCCTTCAAATTGTGTTTTATTTTTAAGCTTGTGGTCTTGTCTCATTCCTTTGGACACTCCTCCTGTAACAGAGCAGCCTTATTCCCATTTCACACAGCAAAGGGATGCACCACTCTGCCAAGTCTTGTACATGAAGCCAGTGGCAGAGCCAGAAAAAGAAGTCACTGCTTGTGAACTGCCTCATGTGGTGCCTCAAAGAGAAGAAATAGACTTTTATTTTGCTCTTGTCTATGAAGGTGGACAGCAAATTGGTGATTGAGCCAAACTTTATAGACCACCAGGGTACCTTTACTCCAATATTAACTTTAAAAGTGTGCATTAAAACACTACAAGGCCTTAGGCAAAGCCACACTTCAACATCTAAACACCATTTCATCCCCATTGCAGTGTGGAGCTGCACACATGTGTGTGTGTGGCAGAACACATTAATGTGGCTGGCAGGAAGCTCATAAAAAGAAAAGCTTTTTGGGGTTGGCTCAGGCTTGGAGTGCACTTGGAGATGCTGGTGGTGCTTTATGAAGAAATCCCAAATGCATCCCATCTGTTGCAAACCCTCTCCAGAATGGGCTCAAGATGAGCTTTTGTCTGCCTGAGCCATGCAACCCTCTCAAAAATATCTTCCCTCAGCAGCACCAATGTTTATTTTTGTCACTCACTGTTGCACTGTGAATGCTAGGTTGGAGTTGCCACATAGCTGCCAGAGAAAGAAGGGAAAAAAACCCACCCCAAACCCTTCCTAAATCTAACAACAGAATCTGGTTTCAAGTCTGTTTTTCCATGACTGAAACTTCTCTTGTCAGAATCATTTCTCTCCAGGCAGCTGACATATCCTGATTGTTTTCCTTGTTTGAGGAGTTTGCCTTTCCCAGCATGTTCAATACCTCCTTGAACTAAAATAGGGACAACTCTGCAGAGGCCAGGCTTCTTTCTTGGGGGGAATGATAATGTTCTTCTCCCCTTTCCACCACCATGGTTCTCTGAAGTGACTGCAGGTATCTGGGATGTGAATAGAAATGTATGTGAAGAACTGCTGTAAGCACCTGACTGTCCTCCAGCTCTTGGGGATCAGTATGACTAGGATTAAGAAAGGAGGTGGCAGTGAGGTGGAAGTTGGGCTCTTCTCCCAGGTAATGAGTGATAGGACAAGAGGAAATGGCCTCAAGTTGCACTGGGGATGTTCAGCTTGGATGTTAGGAACAATTTCTTCCCCCAGAGGGTTCTCAGGCATTGGCCCAGGCTGCCCAGGGCAGTGGTGGAGTCACCATCCCTGCTGGGGTTCCAAACCCAACTTGAGATCATTTCCTCTTGTCCTACTCCACACTGTGTGAGCTGAGCTCTCCTCCTCATGCTGGCAGTGTCTTCACTCTGCTAGGTTAAGTTTCAGCCCTTCCTCTGCTATGTGTTATTGTCTAATTGCCCATTCCCCAGGGCAGTCTGATTTTATTAATTACTCTGACATTTGATGTGTTTCTTTTGCAGCTCATCTCAACTGTTAATGAGCCCTTGGCTAAGTGTCTTCAGCAGAGATCATTCCAGCTCTTTAGTGCTGCCATTTGGAACCCACTAGCAATAAACAGAGAGATTGCTCAGCAGGAGGAAGGTAAGTGCTTGATGTTCCCCATTTGTAGTTAGAAAATTTGGTGAAAAGAAGCTTTTTTATTTAAAAGAAAGAGAAGATGCTAACATCAGCCAATTAATGTGATTTGCTGTCCTGGGAATCAGGGCTTCTCTGGGTGCCAGCTCTGCATCACAAAGTTGCAGAGTTCTTTTGGGTGGAAAGACCTTTAAGGTCACCCAGTCCAACCATGAAGCTAACACTGCCAAGTCACCACTAAACCATGGCCCTCAGCAGCAGATCTGCATGGTTTTTGAACCCCTCCAGGGATGGTGACTCCACCACTGCCCTGGGCAGCCTGGGACAATGCCTAACCACTCTTGCAGGGAAGAAATCCTTCCTAATATCCAACCTGACCCTCCCCTGCTGCAACTTGAGGCCATTTCCTCTTGTCCTCTCACTAGTCACCTGGGAGAAGAGCCCAAGCCCCACCTGGCCCCAGCCTCCTCTCAGGGAGCTGCAGAGAGTGAGAAGGTCTCCCCTGAGCCTCCTCTTCTCCAGCCTAACCAAGCCCAGTTCCCTCAGCTGCTCCTCACAACTCTTGTGCTCTAGACCCTTCCCCAGCTTTGTTTCTACAATATTTAAGTCCTCTTGCCACTCCTGGTCAGAACAGCTAACAAAAGACAGCAAGAGCCTACACTGAAGAAATGTCATTCTGCCCAGTGCTGGAGAGCAATTAGTGAAGGACTGAGGCCTCTGGTGGGATGGGTCTTCAGTGAGAAGATAGAGAGTCAAAGTGTAGAATGAAGACATTAAATTGTACACTGACTATAAGGCAAGCACACAAAAAGCAACACAAGTCTAACTATGGAAAGTGCTGCCTTGTGAGAGAGCAGATGTCTAAAGGAGGAGACCCAAAGATGTCAGGGATGCAGACCAGGAGCTGAGCAGAACTTGAGTGTGGGAAGCACATTTTGATTTGTCAGAAAAAAATATAGTTTTTGCAGAGATAAGAATGGCCAAAAATGGTGAAGTAACAGCCTTTTTATAGGCCTTTCATAGTCTCAATCAGTTAATTCTCTCTGTGGCACTGAGAACTGTTCTGAAGTTCAAACAGAGAGATGGAAAGCCTCAGGACCTTAAACATGCTGGTGAAGAGAAGAGTCACAAGGAGAAAAAGCTGAGTGCTCTGGTACAGGACCAGAACTCTCAGGACCAAGTCTTTCTGCTCCATTACCTCTGAAATAAAACAAAGGGTTTTGAAGAGGGAGGCTTGGTATTGTCCAAGCCTGAGTGATGTTTAAATAAAACAATGCCTGGAGCAGTCCACACTGCAGTGGTTTTAAGAAAACAGATTTGTGTCAGAGCAGAAAGCTGAGAGGTTTGTAGAGCAGACCATAATACAAGTGACAGTTCCCCAACCAATGGAAGAAGACTAGATGGATTTGCAGAATATTCTGGCTTAAAGGCATCCTGGCAGCCCTGCCTTTAAATTATTAGTTGCTCCTCTCTCTTTGGGAACAACAGCTCTGTCTCCTTAGCCCCTCATTTTGGTAGTGTTAGCTCTCCCTGTCAGGGTGAAGAGCTGATCCTGTTGATGTCAGCAATCCTGAGAACATAACCAACCCTTCCAACCTTGGATGGTCCAGCAGAGCTGGAGCAGTTATGGTCTGTAGGTGTGTGCACAGCTGAATGAGAGAGGAATGGAGCCAGCAGACACCCCCACTGCAGGAGCTCTGCACAGCACAAAAAGGAGTAAGTATGTCCTTAAGGAGGAGAAGGAACAGAGTGGGTGATTTCTGAGTGAATTTGTGTCCTCTCCATGACTGAACAACCCATTAGGAGAAAGAGGTCATGCCATGTGTGAGTCCCCTGGTTGCAGATCTCATTGTCACGTTAAAAATGTGAGTAGTAGTTAGAACAGATGAGACATGACCCAGCACAGAAGTTCCTCACCCTGCCAGGGTCCCTCACCAAATTCTGAACACAGTAGGACTGGCAAAATGAGTTTGTACTCCTAGAATGATTTGGGTTGGAAAGGACCTTAAGAATCATCTTGTTCCGGCTCCCCTGTGGTGTTGTATCCATTTCTGGCTTGCCTCTACCCCTGTTTTAATCCAGTTCTAGAAGCTCTCAAGTCTGATTTACTGTCCTGTGGAACCCTGGTCTCAGTTTTATCAACTTGCTTCTCCTAGCAGTTTCCTTCTCCTGGAAGTCTCTGAACACCAGTAAAAGGCAACTGATGTTTCCCAAGAGCCTGTGGATGTTTCCATACCATGTGCCAGCTCATCAGCTGCTGTAAATCCAGGAGAAGCAAGGGAGCTGCTTCACACCTTCCCCCTGAGGAGGTCTTGCCTCCACATCTCATCCCCTGTCACAAGCCAGCCCCTTTGCAGCTCTCTCTCCCTGTTTGAAGCTTCTGTCAGGGGAGCAGTGATATCAAAACCCATTCTCCACATGCAAGAAATAAGATTCTATTACAGAGCTGAGAACAACTCGGTCGTTTCAACAGCTAAAAGGTCTGTAAATGGCTTCCAGAAAGTAAAAGATGTGATTAATTCAGGGCAATGAACCATGATTAGGATTAAATTAAGCTCAGTTTTAATGGCATTATTAGAAAGGGTATTTTGGAAGAAGTCCTTGGTTTATTCTCTCATTTTCATCCAGTGTGGTGCCAGCTCAGGACAGAGACAAGTTTGTGCAGGTGGCACTACCTCTGTGTTTTCATACCATTAAATTCTTTCATTTTCAGCTTTCTTGAAACCCATATTTATCTCTAAATTTCCTGGAAATTTACTGCTGAAGAACAAGATCCTGCTAATGGAATTCCCTCTCTCTCTCCAGGGGGCTGATGCACACTTTCCAATCTTAAACCTCATTGGTATTTTTTTTTTTACCTTAAAAATATTTAGCAGCATTTGATCAAAATCTCTACCCCTACAAAATGAGGGAATGGCTGCAAACTGAAGGAGAGGAGATTTAGACTAGAAATTAGCAGGAAATTCTTTCCCCAGAGGGTGGTGAGACACTGGCACAGGTTGCCCAGAGAGGCTGTGGCTGCTCCATCCCTGGCAGGGTTCAAGGCCAGGCTGGATGTGGCCCTGGGCAATCTTGGCTAGTGGGTGGCATCCCTGCTCATGGCAGGGGGTTGGGACTGGATGACCTTGAAGGTCCCTTCCAACCAGTCTAGGATTCTATGAACTTAGGGGTTGAGCTAGCTGATCTTTAAAGGTCTCTTCCACCCCAAATCCTTCTATGATTCTAGACTCCCATTCATATGATTCTGTGTTCTGTTACCCCCCTCAGTTACTACCTGTTGCTGGCCCTGTCTCTGAGGCTGGGCTGCTCCAGAGGACTCCTTCAGCTTGCAGCTTTGCTTTCAGTGCCAACCAAGCAGCTGCTGCTTCTCTAAGGACTCTCTCAACTCAATTTCTGCTGATTTTAGAGAGCACAGTAACTAGACCTATGAAGTGTGACTCCCATTCTCCTGGAAATTTGGGGATGTGATTTGTCTACTCCTTGCAGACAGGAGAGGGGATGAGGAACAGATTTTCCTTTCTTTGCTCATATCAAGGTTAATGGGAGTGCACACTTGGACACTCCTTGGGCTGGGGTATTCCTGAGTCTGCTGCAGCCTGACAGAGCAGCAATGGCTTTTCAGCTGGCAGGGGTTGAAAGGGTTGTGAAAGGCAAAATGTGATGGATTCCTACAACTGCAACTTCTGCACAGCTTTCTATCATAACAAATATGTTGAAGGAAATGAAGACTTAATGGGATCCTTATCTCACTCCATCCAGCAGTGATGGAAAGGGACTGCTGAAGAGAATAGTGAAGGTGACCCAGGATTCTCAATTCAGGCTGCTGTGCCCTGTGTTCCACCAGACAGAGCTCCTTCCCTGCCATTAACTTGTAAGACAGATGGATTGTTGGCATCTGTAACTCATGCTGTTTGACTCCCTACCAGAGCAAGAGCCAGGATTCTGTTTCTGTAAAAAAAACCCCAAACAAACAAACAAACCCCAAACCAAATTCTCAACAAAAACACAAGTGAGGATCTGTCATGGTTTAGCCACAGCCAGAAGCAAGCACCATGCAGCTACTCACTCACTGCTCCCCCAGCCCCAGTGGGATGGGGACAAGAATGGGGAATAAAAAGCAAACCTCATGGATTGAGAGAAGAGCAGTTTAGTAACTGGAACAGAATAAAACAAAGCAAAAACAATGAAAATACACTACTACTAATAATAATAATGAAGAGGAGTAGAACAAAAGACAGAGAGATATAAAACCCCCCAAAAAGAGACATGAAGATCCTGGAGTGAGGCCAGGGGAGAGCTCCAAAGATGCTTCAGGGGCTGGAGCATCTCCCTGGGGAGGAAAGGCTGAGGGAGCTGGGCTTGGGCAGCCTGCAGAAGAGGAGGCTGAGAGGGAACCTTCTCCATGGAGAGAAGGAGCTGAAGGGAGGGTGGCAGGAGGATGGAGCCAGGCTCTTCTCCATGGGGCCAAGCACTAGGACAGGAGGCAATGAGCACAGACTGGAAGCCAGGAAGTTCCACCTGCAGCTGTGGAAGAACTTCTTTGGTGGGAGGGTGCCTGAGCCCTGGCCCAGGTTGCCCAGAGAGGCTGTGGAGTCTCCTTCCCTGGAGAGATTCCAAACCCATCTGGCCCCAATCCTGAGTGCTGTGCTGTAGGGGACCCTGGTAGAGCAGGGAGGTTGGACTAGGTGACCTTTGGTGCTCCCTTCCAACCTGAGCCATCTGTGATTAAGACCTACTCCAAATGCCACAGTTTTCCAGCAAGAGCTTAGGAGGGCTTGAGCTGCCTGGCAAGTTTCCTGCCATGGAGGGAAACCACAAAGCATCCATTTAATTTGTGAACATGGATGGGCTGGTGTGAACTGGCATTACTGCTTTGATGTTGGTGGAGCTGGGCCAAATTACAGCAGCTCAGGAATCTGCTGCATTGTTCCTGCAAGCATCCTATGACATTTCCAGTCATCAAGAGGATGCCCTGGCAAACAGAGACAGACTATTCTGATAACAGATCCCTGCCAGCTTCTCTCAGGAGGCTTAACCTGGTCATAAGAAGTATTGCAGGTCTTCTTTTTAGATAAAGAAAAACTTCTTTCCTCAGGATGCCTGAAGGACTAGGAGGCTGAAGCCATGGTTTCCTGGTGAATCAGAAAGGCAGACAGATGCTCTCCCACATCCCAGTGAAGCAAGGAACTCCTTCTTGGCACTGGGGAGGCCACACCTCCAATCCTGGGGTCAGTTTTGGGCTTCTCACTAGAAGAAGGACATTGAGATGCTGGGGTGTGTCCAGAGAAGAGCAGTGAAGATGGTGAAGGGTCTATGTAACAGCAAAAGAGAAGCTGCTAAGGACTGCACTGCTGTAGGAGAGACAGGATCCTCCATCTCTGTGCTGCTGTCAGGCAGTGACCATGGCAAATGAAGAGCTGAGCTGAAGAAATCCTTCTCCTCCTAGATATTCACTGGTGAAGACCTTTGTCCCTCAAACCCAGCTGCATTTTCTGTTAAGTACTCTGAAGTTACTGAATCTTGTTTAAGGTTTGAGTGGCCTATCTAGTGCGTGGAAGAACTGGGTTTCTGCTTGACTCCAGATGCCTGACAACTGGCTTTGGAAAGGTTTTGCCTCATGGCCTCCCCAGAGCAGCACTGCTTCAGATGTCCTCTGCCATTTTAGGATACCTCAGACACCAGGCTTGTGTTTGGCTTTGCTATGTCCTAGCAGAGAATCACAGAGTCATTAAGGGTGGAGAAGCCCTCTCAGATCATCAGGTCCAACCAGCCACCCAACAGCCCCATGCCTCTAAACCATGGCACCAAGTGCCACCTCTCCATGGGTTTGGAACCCCTGCAGGGATGGTGACTCCACCACTGCCCTGGGCAGCCTGGGCCAATGCCTAACCACTCCTCCAGCCAAGAAATCCTTCCTAAGATCCAAGCTGAACCTCCCCTGCTGCAACCTGAGGCCATTGTCTCTTGTCCTATCACTAGTCACCTGAGAGAAGAATCATACAATCACAGAATCATGGAATCCTAGACTAGTTTGGGTTGGAAGAGACCTTGGAGATCATCCAATCCCACCCCCCTGCCCTGGGCAGGGATGTCACCTACTAGCCCAGGTTGCCCAGGGCCACATCTATCTATCTGTACAGTGGTGAATTCATTATGGTAAGTCTTAAAGTTAAGGGAGAAAAGTCTGAGCCCTTTCTGACTTAAAATATAAAGCTAAAAGGTAGTAAGCAAAGTTCTGCAGTAATGCTTTCAGTGACTGAGGTTTTGTTTAGAAAAAGGAAATATGTCTCTGTTGTAAACATCTCTAAGTGGCAATTTCTAGATTTCCTACAGAAATAAACTTGCAATGTTTGAGCAGTCATCTTATTGGAGTGATTTCAGTGCCTTCTGGTGACAAAGAGGCTTTCTCTGCCCCTTTCCCCCCTCCTCTGCTGCTGGGTCAACATTGTGACTCACAGGGTTGTGGAATCAGAGAAGCCTTTAGGTTGGAAAGGATTTCTGGAGGTCCTTCTGTGCAAGCTCCTGCTCTCAAGTCAGGGCTCACATCAAGCTGAGTTTTTCTCAGGCTGCTCTTGGGAATATTGACACTCTGAGAACTCTGCTGCACAGGTGGTGACTGCACAGAGCAGCCAAAGAGGTTTCTGAAGACACCCCCTGGGTCAGTGGATTCCCCTTCAGCTGGGATCAAGAGGCAGTTTGCAGTGTGAGGAGGAAAGAATGGATGTAGAGCATCCAGCAGGGTTGGCCTGGGAGCTGGATTATGTCAAACCAGGTTTTGAAGGAAACTAGTGGGGAGCTGTTGAGGATGTCAGGAGAGGTAATGGTCTCTGAGGTGCTCCTGGATATTCCTGGAGAGCCTTTGCTCTAAATGTAGGGCAGCAAAGGCAATTAGATAGACTTCAGGGGACTGATGAGCTATGGAAGCACTTTCTGCTGAAAGCTCTGCTGCCCCCAAGGAGCATTCCAGAAGGAGCCTGCTTCTCAGAAAGAAACTGGCAGCATAAATCACTGACCTTGAGTCAAGAGCACAACACTCCAGCAATAAAATCCAGCTACAAGCATGGGGAAAGGAGGCCACATCTCTGGGAGCTTCCTGAAATGACTGCAGGTTTCTTTTTTATGCCTTCCTCTCACTTACACATCTCAGAAGGCTAAGGTGTAGCTTGCTCTGACTTTTGCCTTTCAAATGTTTATCCATGTGACTTTTCTCTTCCTAGGGCTATTTATTCTTGTTTTGTTTTCCTGCCCTGTCCATTTGCTTTCTCCACTCTTCATCTGCCCTCACCCAAGCCCTGCACCCAAAGTGAAGCCACCATGAAGCCCATCTGATGTTTTAATTCAGTCTGAATTCTTCTTCCCCTACTCAGAGGACTATTATGCCAGGTATGAGTTTTATTCACTGGAGGGATATTCCTTTCCTGGGTTGATTTTACATTCCTTGCCTTCTCTCATTCATTCACACATTTCACCCCTCCTCATTTGATTTTTATTTATCTCTAAAGCTCTGGCTGGTGTAGGTCTTTGATGCCTTTCCTCTATGTGTATCAGATCCTTTGTGAAAGGAAAAATGCTTGGCTCAACAAGAATCATGTTGTAATAAGGGTGGAGTGCATTGCTTCTTTTTGTGAGTCACTCCCAAGGTTCTCATCTTCATTTTTACTCCAAATATTTAATCAAACAAACAAAACAAACAGAAAATCCCAAAGGGTGAAATTGATATAAAACACCAACAATGGTTTGGGGTTTGGCTTTGCTAGATACAGGTCAGTTCTCAGTTGGATTCTAAACCCAGGTCTCTTCAGTGTCCATTATTTAGAATCAGTTCTTGTTTCTTTTTCCATTAAATTTAAGACCACAGTGCTTGTGGGAAGAAATCAGCCCAAAGCTGATCAGATCCTTCAGTGCATCTTTGTACCACACTCTGTGTCCACATCAGTAGCTGACCTAAAGGCCACCCTACAGCCTGCTCTCCTCACAGACCTGTGGGGTGAAGCCTGTAGAACCCTTCCTCCAGAGCCTGTGCTCTACCTGCAGGTTCTGTGGCCACCAGGCAGTGACAGACTTGCAGTCACCCCCTGTGGAAAGATAAAGTATAGAGCATGAAGCATTGCAAGATCACCAAGGACAAGAGCACCTGAGGTTTGCTGCTGGAATCTGGACTCTGATGTTCTTTGATGTTCCTGTAAGACATCTGAGTCTTCCTGCAGGTGGGGTTTCTGGGTGGGGTTTTGAGTAACCTGGTCTAGTGGGGGGTTGGAACTAGATGATCCTGAAGGTCCCTTCCAACCCCAGTCTAGGATTCTGTGTATAAAAAAAAGCAGTCTAGGATTCTGTGTATAAAGAAAAGCCACCCAGATATACCTGGGCTTCCTCTGAGAAATCAAAAGCTATGCTTAAAAGCTTTAAGAAGTTCAGAGGATGAGGGCAAAAAGAGAAGACAAGCAAAGTCAAAGAGATGCTCCTCTTATAGAGGAAAAAAAGGAAAGACAAGAAAAGGAAAGAAAAAAAGCAAGCAGCTTACAGTCAGCATGTGGTTACCCCAGAACATCACACTCCATCCATCTCCTGCTCCCTGTCATTAAGTGGTAGTGCTCTTTCCCCACTGCCATTCCAGGCATGCCATGGTTAAGTTAGTCAATCATTTCCATCTTGCAACACTCTGGGAGAGAGTTAACAGCACTGCTGACAAGGACCACTTAAAGAAATCACTCCCACTCCTGACAAATGCAGGGTGTCAGTGCAGCCAGGGACAACACTAATTTGCCCCTGATTTCCTGGGATGGACATGGTAGACAGGAGAAGTAAATTATTCTCTCAGAGTTATAAAGCAACAAAGTCTCTGCCTACTTACAGAGTTTCTTAGAGAGTTTCTGTCTTTCTCAGCACTGATGGCTCAGGTTGGCTATGAGGAACATTACTGCAGCCCCTGGGAAGTTTTGCACAGAGAGGGACAGAGCAGAAGGTGGTTTGGCTTCCAAGTGTCTGTGTGTGTGAATGTTATATGTGTGTGCATGTTGCAGATGTGTGTGTGCATGTTGTAGGTGTGTGTGTGCATGTTGTAGGTGTGTGTGCATGTTGTAGGTGTGTGTGCATGTTATCTATGTGTGTGCATGTTATAGATGTGTGTGTGTGCATGTTATCTATGTGTGTGCATGATGTAGATGTGTGTGGAGAAGGAGCCACTGCTTTTCAACTACCCCCTCCTGCTGCTGGCAGTCTGACCCTAAAGTCAGTTCTCCTCCTCCTGCTCCTCCAGCCGTCTGGCTGCAGGACATGACCCACAGGCACCCCTGGACAGATGCAGGCCATAGGTGGCAGCTGGAGGATGCTAAGCTGTCAGCTTCCAGGCTGATCTCTGGCAGCAGCAGCATGTGGGCTTGCTGCTAGGTCTCTTGCTGGCCTCTCTCACATGGCACCTTGCCCAAGAGCTGCCTGCAGCTGCCCAGCAGAGGCTCAGGGCTGCAGAGGCCTCTCTTGTTGCTGGATGATGAGCTCCTTAGGTTCCCTTTGGGCTGAAAGAAATCTTCTTCCCTCATTGCTGCTGTCCTAGGAATAAAGGAACCACTCTGACAGAAGGTTTTTCTCAGGCCCTCACCTACTGAGGTGCTGATGGGCATTGATACAGACACTCAGCACTGTGCCAGTTGACTCTGACCAGCCTTCCTAAAGGCACGGCCTTGTGAAATTGCAAGTGCTACAGCAGACCAGGTGGACTCAGTGTTCCCTCAAGCCAACAGAAAACATTTAACCAAGTCCCCTTTAGGATCAAGCCTCAGCTGCAAGGGATTGTGACTCCTGCACTTGCAGGAGGAGAACCTAAATCCCCAGTTCTGAGGCTTTTAACATCTGGCTGAGCTGATGTTAAGGTAATAAAGCCACAAAGATGATTCCCTTCCTCCTCTCACACTCTCTGTGGGTTGTGTGTGAAGGGCTCTAGAAACAAGAGCATTGTATTTTTTAGCTGCCCACTCTTTGGTGGTGGCTCAGAAAACTCTCTCTTGAAAATCAGGAAGCATAAAGAGCTTTTCTTTCCCTCTTTGAGGACATGCTGACATATTTTTCCCCCCCTTTAAGAAGTCCTTAGACAAGCCAAAGTAAACTAAAGCACCAAAGCAAAGGGCAAGTTTCTTCTTACTCTTTTCTCCCATGAAGTTATTTATTCCTTGTATCTTCAGCAGAAATAATAATTAAGAAACATCTTCTCTCCTAGCTTGGTTACAAACCTCTCCAGTAACACTGGAGGCTTTCATGAGAAGAAAGGTGCCCTTTCAGCTCTCTCCTCTGCTTCTCTTTTTTGCTGTATACTAAAACCTGTCTGTAAGATGCCCACTGGGACTGGGAGGGAAAAAAAGTCTCCTTTGTAGGCAGGTGGTCTTTGCTTGAGCATGTTCTGATTAGAAACACATGCCCCTGAGAGTGAGGAGGCTTCTGTAGTGGGAGAGCAAAGCAGAGGCCAAGGAACTGGTTTGTGCTGTACAGGCAATGCAGTGGGAGCAGATCTGGTTTGTTGTGGAGTTGTTCTGCACCTCAAAACAGGTTTGGATTTAAAGTGAATTGTTGGACTAGATGACCTTGGAAGGTCCCTTCCCACCTAAATTATTCTGTTCTGTGATGCTGTGATGCCTTTGCAGGGGCTTCAGGGGGACTCCTGTGACATGTCTCAGCAAGTTGGGCTGATGCTTCAGGAGTCAAGGAGTCTCTTTGCTTTCCTAAATCACAGTGGCCAGAGCCAGGGGAAAGCACTCATGGGCTAAAAGCTGTTGAGTGGAAGCAGGCACTGATGAGAAGCACATCACACAGGGGCTGCAGCTTAGAGCTCTCTAAAGTCTTCCCAAACTGGTTCAGGTGGGAAGGGAGCACCAGAGCTCAGCTAGTCCTAACTGACCCCTGCAGGGTCCCCTGCAGCACAGCACTCAGGACTGGGGCCAGCTGTGGCTGGAATCTCTCCAGGGAAGGAGACTCCACAGCCTCTCTGGGCAACCTGGGCCAGGGCTCAGTCACCCTCCCAACAAAGAAGTTCTTCTTGAAATATTTGTGGCCAAACCCAGCAGCTAACATCTCAGCCAAAGGCAGATAACCTCCTACCTTCCTGCTTTCTCTGAGGTGGACAGTCCCTGAAGCACTGCCCTCTGCTGCCTGGAAATGCTTCTCAGGGCCATTGAGGAGCTAAAACTCAGTTGAAGCTCCTGGATTTTGGCTGTGTACCATCTTCTCCTGGGCGTGATGTTTGTGAGACCTAGCAGTTAGCTCTTTTTCCCTCACACCAGCTGTGGAATCTTCTTTGGCAGCTGAACTCTTAGCTGTCCCTAATGTGCCAATCTCTCTCTCTCATTTCCATTAGGCACACAGCACAGAGTTCAGGGGAGAAAATGTGTCCCAGAGAAAACACATAAGTGTGAAGTGAGCAATAATCAAATATTAGGAAACCAAATAAAGCTAAGAAAACCACAGCCCTGGAAATGACACCTCCATGAAGTTCATGCAAGGATAAAACACTTGGTTGCAGCCAGTAACAAAAGTCCCATGGACTTCAGTGGGAGCAGAACCAAACTCCTTGCATGCAGCATCAGACAGTTACAGCCATTGCTTAATGAGGTCCTGCTGCAGCTGGGATGATGATGACACATTTTTGTTGCATTGCCTGGAATAAAGGAATAATCAGCTAAGAGAATTTGCTTTTGGAGTCTCAAAGCAAATGGGCTTTCTCATTTGGTCTTGGTCTATGGTTACAGGATGTCCTCACTGACAAAGGGGTTGGTTTCCCTTCCACCACACAGCAAAAGCCACTAAAAGGTTGACAGGCTCTTGGTGAGTGGTGGATTCCTGGTGAGGCTGACCAAAATGTTCCTCATCAAAGAGCAGAAGCTTCAGCAGCACCTCTTCCAACTTAGACTGACAGCAAGACACAGAATCCAATGGAACAAAGTGAGGAACAGGCCAGGATTTCATGGCTGGTTTCACTCTGAAGAAAAAGCTTCAAATCCTTCTGCAACACAATGGAGTTGTTGATCCAAGGGCAGCCTGGGGAATGGATTGAGGCATTTGGATCAGCACCAGTGTGGCAGCAGGGCTGGGGCAGGGATTGTCCTCCTGGACTGGGCACTGGGGAAGCCAAACCTCAAATCCTGGGTTCAGTTCTGGGCTCCTCACTCCAAGAAGGACATTGAGGTGCTGGTGTGTGGCCAGAGAAGGGCAAGGAAGGTGGGGAAGGGTCTAGAGCACAAGTGTTGTGAGGAGCAGCTGAGGGAACTGGGCTTGGTTTGTCTGGAGGAAAGGAGGCTCAGAGGAGACCTTCTCACTCTCTGCAACTCCCTGAGAGGAGGCTGGAGCCAGGTGGGGCTTGGGCTCTTCTCCCAGGTGACTAGGGACAGGACAAGAGGCAATGGCCTCAAGTTGCAGCAGGGGAGGTTCAGGTTGGTTATTAGGGAGAATTTTTTCACCCAGAGGGTTATCAGGCATTGTCCCAGGCTGCCCAGGGCAGTGGTGGGGTCACCATCCCTGGAAGTGTTCAAAAACCATGGAGCTGTGTTGCTTTGGGCCATGGTTCAGTGGTGAGCATGGGGTGTTGGGTGGCTGGTTGTCCTGGATGATCTCAGAGGGCTTTTCCAACCATGAGGATTCTGTGACTTAAAGGTGGAAAAAGATGTTCTGTGAGCTCCTGTAAGATGTCCAGCTGAGCCTAGCCAAGGGGACTCAGGCTGAAACCACTTTCCATCAGCATTTGGAGGAAGAGGCTTCTTGGCTTTCTGAGTATCTCTGGCAGCAGTGAGGCCAAAGAACCTTTCCAAGCCAAACAGTGTCTTAGGTGGAAAGCTGGTAGCCACCTTCCTGTTGGAAAGGATTTGCTAACACAAACAGTGACTTGGAGATCTCTCCTGTAAAGGAAGAAGCAGATCTGTCAGCTTGACACTCCTGTGGTGTAACCACAGCACATCATGCATTGACTTGTTCCTAAACTTGATCTTTCATGTAGATTATTTCTCCAGCAAGGTAACAGATATCACACAAGCTGGTAGGAGCCATGCAAAAATGGGAGGGATTGCAGAAGATCCGTTTCAAAGGTGCAGTTCATTACCTGAAGATAGGATTTGGGCTGAAACAGGGAAGTGCAGTCTGCATTTGGAGGCATTTTTCTTTAATTAAGTGCCTGTTTTGCATTTCTTGGGCAGAATCAAGCAGCAGCTTGGTGGGACTTCACAGGGCTTGGGTTTTGTTGGGTGGTTGGTTGGGTTTTTTTCTGTTTTGGTACATGTAGTAGATGTTGGATTGTACTACAAGAAAAGCAGGTGTTTAATCTGCAAACACTCACCAGATGGCTGATGTGTTTGTAAACACAGCCCTCCTGCAATGCCTGCTCTGAAATTGAGTTCTGCTCCGTAGACATCCCATAATTTACACCCTTGAAGCAAGGCAAATGTAAACAGGATCTTCTCCCACCAGGATCAGCCTCAGTGCCAGATTTTGGGTGGTGTTCCTGAGTAATCAGGAGGTTCCATCTGCCTGCAGGAGGACTTCCTCACCCCCAGGGGCAATTTTATCACCACTGAGGTCTTACAGAAGCAACAACCCAACCCAAAGCACAGCAGAAATGTCTCCCTGTCTGCAGGACAGGTGGGATGAGGAGACTCTCAGACTTCAGCAGGCTGAAGCTAACAAATAAAAGACCATCCTGCACCTGCAGGTAGCAGCTGAGCATCATTTGCCTGCCTGGGAAAGCCTTGCTGCAGGCATGATTTCAATACTATTGTAATTAACAGCAATTAACACAACAGCAGTGATGGCAGGAAGGAATTAATGTCCATGAGAGCCTCCTGAGGTAAATGGTTGAGTGTTTCATGAGCAAAGTTACCTGTGGAGAAGAGGCTTTGCACCCCTCAGCATCCTCTGTAGTAGGTGATGCTCTGTGCAAGAGGGGAGGTGACAGCTCTGGTCCTCATCCTCACTCAGGTCACACCTAGCTCCCAGCATCTTCTTGAGGATAGAAACTGGCCTCAACTGCTTGCACAAAGGTAGAAAGAGTCAGAATCAGAACTGAGACCTCTCCAGTCATTGGGAGAGGGACATGTCAATGTAGATAAGGAGCTGAAGGGAGGGTGGCAGTAGGACAGGAGGCAGTGAGCACAAACTGGAAGCCAGGAAGTTCCACCAGCAGCTGAGGAAGAACTTCTTTGGTGGGAGGGTGCCTGAGCCCTGGCCCAGGTTGCCCAGAGAGGTTGTGGAGACTCCTTCCCTGGAGAGATTCCAACCCCAGCTGGCCCCAACCCTGAGTGCTGTGCTGTAGGGACCCTGCTGGAGCAGGGAGGTTAGACTGGGTGACCTCTGGTGCTCCCTTCCAACCTGAACCAGGCTGGGATTCTGTGATTCCTAGCCTCAAGTGTAAGTCACAGACCCCACATTGTGGGCAGTAGGATAAACTCCACTGAATTCAATAGAAAGCTTCCTCCTGATTATAATAAACCTTAAATTAGGGCCCAGACTGGTTAAGAATGAGTTTACTCAGGGGCAGAGATATGACCAACCCAAAGCCTTTGACTCCCCTGTCTTGTTCATTGGGCAGAGCAGGAGGTTTCAGTCTCTATCAGACTATATTCCAACCACAACCATTAGGCTTAGAAATACACTTTGGTAATTCTCCTCTGCAGGAAAAGCTGAGCTATCTCAATTGGTTAATTTATCCAACACCAAACTCTTGTGAGATCTGGTACCTGTGCTCTTAGAGCTGAAGAAGTCTATAAATAGCTCCACCCAAGGCTTTATTATTTTAATTCATATTTTGGTTGTATTTTATAGAATCCTAGAATCCTCATGGCTGGAGAAGCCCTCTGAGATCATCCAGTCCAACCAGCCACCCAACACTGCCATGCTCACCACTAAACCATGGCCCCAAGCACCACATCTCCATGGGTTTGGAACCCCTCCAAGGGATGGTGACTCCACCACCACCTCCCTGGGCAGCCTGGGCCTATGCCTGAGAACCCTTTTGGGGAAGAAATTCTTCCTAATATCTCATCTGCCCCTTCCCTGGTGCAACCTGAGGCCATTTCCTCTTGTCCTATCCCTTGTATTTTAAAACACTTAACAGAAGTTGGCAGGCAGATAGCATGCAAAGTGACCTAGGGATTAGATTATTTGCCTCTCAAGTAATGACCCTCTGCTTTCCTACTGAAAATCCTCCAAAGCATTGGAATCTGATTACCCCAGGATTTGCTAAGACTGTAATGAGAAAAATATTAAATACATGGCAGAAAAAGGAAGCACCTGCATGAAGTTTGCTACCATGACAGTGAACAACAGAACCAGCAGACAATCTCCTCTGTCTGCAGGGGCTGTCTGGGAGGCATCTGGTCCCAGCCCTTGCTCACAGCAGGGTCAGCTCTGGAGCTACCTTGGCATGCTCAGGGTCTAGCTGGGCATCTCCAAGGATGAAGCCACCACAGTGCCACTGGGTACCTGCTTCAGTGACAGTGATAATTTCCCCTGTGACTACAAGAAGCTCACAAGTGAAGGTAACTTCAGTGCAAACCTTTCCAAGGTAGTTGGAAGCTCAGAAAGAAAGCAAACAGCCCAAGTGCTGCAGTGATTTCTTACAGCCCTGGAAAAGCTCCTAAGCACTTTACCAGGGCTATGACTGAAGAACACAGGAAAAAAACCATCCCATAGCCAGGATTTCACTGCTGAAGGTGAGAAGAGGTTGGTGCAGCTGGAAAATTAACCATTTGCTTCCCCTCCTGATTTTAAAAGAGGCCAATCCTCCTCCCCCTGCAATGCTGTAACCTTGCTGGAAAGCATCTCCAGGTTTCTCTTTTCAGCTGGTGGGAAATGATGTGGAGGTGTAGAACCACAGAAAGATTTGGTCTGGAAGGGACCTTTAAAGATCAGCTAGTTCAACCCCCAAATTCAGAGAACCCTAGACTGGTTTGGGCTGGAAGGGACCTTAGAGATCACCTGGTCCCCTCTTCCATGGGCAGGATGCCACCCTGATTGCCCAGGACCACATCCAACCTGGCCTTGCAGTCCCTCCTGGTCAGGGATGGAGCAGCCACAACCTCCCTGGGTCACCTGTGCCAGTGTCTCACCACTAAGCTGATCACTAAGATACCTAAACTAAGATACTTCTGAACCTCATGCTCTGAAACTCCAAGTGTTGTAACTAACTTTGTGCTTGGCTCCTGTCTCTTTTAAATAATAATAATAATAATAATAATCAGACACTTGAAGTCTTCTTCTGGTTCTATAAACTCTGTCTGGGGTGGGGAGGATGCAGGGCAAGGAAAGATTTCAAACCACTAAAGAAGAACAAAAACATTTACAGAACACAAACCTCTTGTGCAAGGCTTTCAAATGTCACACCTCAAATATTAAACAAGAAAAGAAAATGTGTAAACTAAGCCCATAAGTCATGCACCAGAGTCATCAGCTGCTGAATCAGAACTGGACATCTACTGTCTACAGTAGAGAGTGACATCACTGAGTGTTGCTTTTGGTCTAGAACACTGCTGTTTTGAACACTAAGATCATCAAGTCCAACCACTGACCCAACTCCCCCATGCCACTAACCCATGGCACCAAGTGCCACCTCTCCATGGGTTTGGACCCCCTCCAGGGATGGTGACTCCACCACTGCCCTGGGCAGCCTGGACCAATGCCTAACCACTCTGGCAGCCAAGAAATTCTTCCTAAGGTCCAACCTGAACCTCCCCTGCTTCAACTTGAGGCCATTGCCTCTTCTCCTCTCAATAGGCACCTGGGAGCAGAGCCCAAGCCCCACCTGGCTCCAGCCTCCTCTCAGGGAGTTGCAGAGAGTGAGAAGGTCTCCCCTGAGCCTCCTCTCCTCCAGCCTAACCAAGCCCAGTTCCCTCAGCTGCTCCTCACAACACTTGTGCTCTAGACCCTTCCCCACCTTCCTTGCTCTTCTCTGGACACACTCCAGCACCTCAATGTCCTTCCTGGAGTGAGGAGCCTAAAACTGAACACTTCATGGCATAAAACAAGATCTTCACCTCTCCTAGGCTGTGATGAAAACTTTCTTTCTAATAAAACTAAGAAATAATACCATATTTGCTGTCAAATATATGTTAGTGTGGAGAGATGGAAGGCAGAATGAGTTACAGAGCTTTCCAGACCTAGGGTGGAAACCTAACTAATTTTTAACACTGATGCCAATCTATTTAGATCTGAGGAAGAATTTCTTGGCTGCCAGAGTGGTTTAGGCATTGTCCCAGGCTGCCCAGGGCAGTGGTGGAGTCACCATCCCTGCAGGGGTTCCAAACCCATGCAGAGGTGACACTTGGTGCCATGGGTTAGTGGCATGGGGGTATTGGGTGGATGGTTGGACTGGATGATCTCAGAGATCTTTTCCAAACTTGATGCTTCTGTGATTCCTTCCAATCATTGTCAGATTATCATTCACACAAATACTTTTGCACAGTATGCAGAAAATGGGGTTGTTTTGAACAACAAAACCAGCCATTTCTAGAGGACAGCTGTAGGCTGCTCAGGGATTTTCCCCCTTCTTTTCAGAGCATTTTAGGGCTCTGATTTTTTGTTTATTTTTTTCCTTATTTTCTTTCCCCCAGCAGTTGTTGTAACCATGTTTTTAAAACTGAGCAGCACAGGACAGGAACATTCTGTGCCAGTGAGGCCCATCCCTTGTTGATAGTTGCTGCTGTCATGCAATCCTTGCACAAATTTATAACAACTGGTCTTTAAAATGAGTTGTTCCAACAACCAAGGATAAGAATCTTCTTATCTCCATCCTAACTTTATTCATGGCTTGGTTTTAGCTCAGTGGTCTCCAGTAAGAAGCTTCATATCCTCTCCAGACCTTAGGTTTCTTGACCTGACAATGCAAAGCTCTCTCAATCACCACTTCATTTAATTTAATTTAGTTCAATTTAATTCAATTTTATTTTTACCTCATTTTATTTTGAGCAGCCTTTGATTACTCTTTGCTATGCAGGTTCTGGTTCAAGCTCCTCATCCTTCAGCACACAACCCAACACTGTATTTCACACTGCACCAGTAGTTTACAAGGGAAGGATGCAAGGAAAGATCCTCCCATGTCCTAACATGACATCTCTTCCATGGAAGCACCACTGCAAGCTCATTGTCATCCTGCCACCCACCTGTAGACCCAGATCTTGTCATCTCAGGGCTGGTTTCTGGAAGCTGAGCTCCCCAGTGACTGCTTCAGTTCACGATGGTGTCTCCCCCAACTTGTCCTGTGTTGCAATGTCACCTCCACAAGTTCTTCCTGTTTGCTTCCCTGCTAGATTTCATCAGAAAATTGCATCACTGTGCTTCTTCCTGTGCTGGCAGGGACAACAAAAATAGACTTTAAGAACCCCTCAGCCACCAAGCCAAGATAATCCCAGCAGTTACTCTTGCAACAGAATCCTTCCTCCAGATGAACGGTGTCCAGATGATGGCAACCCTGCCCATGGCAGGGGGTTGGAACTAGATGATCTTGAAGGTCCCTTCCAACCTGGGCCATTCTGTGTTTCTAGAAAGGTCTCTATACCTGTCCCTGATTGTGTCTCTTTTAGCTATTCATTACCATTCCTCCTCAAAACTCAGATGTGTTTGGTCTGAGAGAACTCTTCCAACCTTAATGATTCTGGGAATGAATGGAATCATCTCTGAAAGAAGAAGTAGGAAGAGAAGTCCCCAAAGCTCCTAGTGGGTTATTTTTCAGAGGCTTTGAATAAAAGTTTTTATTCTATTTTATTTCATTTCATTTTATTTCATTTTTTATCCCCTCACTGCAGACTTGCTCTGTTTTCCCTGGAAGTTGATGAAGTTTTTCTCGTCCATTTCCACAGTACCTTAGGTTTTGCTGCTGTCTCCAAGGAAATAAACAACAATGCCCAAATGACTGATGGGTAATGAGATTTTTCTCTGCAGCTATGAACACAAAGAACATTAAATACTTAATTTCTCATGATTTCAAATTAAACCAAATACCCCTTAATTGCTACCTCTTTGCATCTTAGAAACAAATAGGTGCCCACTCTCCTCCCCCTCCCTGTTTTGCAAAACAGACCTGAAGAGCTTATCATTTGCAATTAGTTAACTTAATTAACCAGTGAAGCTTGGAAGAGGTTCATGGACAGGACCAAATCTATGGGGTTTTGTGTTTTTTTTGTTCTATGTGGTAACAATCTGTGCAGTTTACAATGACATCAAGGTTTCCAAGCATCACTGCCTTGGCAGATAACCTGTGCCTATTTTTAGATATGCAATTATTAATGGGGTTGAGTGGATTTTGAAGTAATTAACTTTTGAATGAATTTAATTAATTAACTGAATTGTGCTTCTACCTCTGAAAACCATATTCTTCATTTTAGCTGGAAAAAATGACCACAACTTTTAGAAGTTAAAAGCTCTGGATAGCCCCAACCATGCTTGATTTCTACCCTGTTGGACATGCACCTGGTAAACCCAGGCACCTTTAGATACCTTCCCCCATAAGACAACCTAGTTGCTCTGAATTATCCTAATAGAAACTCCTTTTTACAGTGCCAAAAATTGCCTCTGGAGCTGCTGCCTCACTACATATCATTTCCCATGGTCACTCCATGGCCCTGACCTACTTCTCAGTGCCTTTATGTAGGAACCAGCTGCTCTGTCTTCATTTCTGCACAGACATAACATTTTCTCTTCCATAAGGTACTGGCAAGTGACTCTGCTGTTAGCATAATGTGTGCTCTCCTGAATGGTTCAGTGCTGGAAAAAGAAAGGGCTTGGACCTGTTGTTCTAATAGGAAAAAAAAAGGTGGCTTAGATATTCTTGCCAAAATGAAAGTTATCCAGCTCCAGCTCACTGCTGAAAGAGTCACTGTGGGGATGGGAGCAGTGAAGACTTGCTAAGGAATCTGGGGGCTACAGTGTCTTCTGCCTCAGCAGTGCAGGGATAGGAAACTCAGATAGGTTCTCAGAGGCTTCCAGCCTCATTTCTTGAATTAACTGGGTGAATTACCCAAAGGCTTTTCCCCTCTGTGCACACTGAATAAGCTGATGGCTGCACTCCTGCAGGGAGTGGCACTGTCTCCTGGAGAAGGAATTAGGGAGCACTTACCTTCTCTGTCTCATGGAATCATAGAAGCACAGAACCTTAGGGGCTGGAAAAGACCTCTGGAGTCATCTAGTCCAGCCAGCCACCCAACACCCCCATGGCACCAAGCACCACATCTAGATGGGTTTTTAAGCCCTCCAGGGATGGTGACTCCACCACTGCCTTGTGCCAATCCCTGGTAACCCTCTTGGGGAAGAAATTCATCCTAAGATCCAACCTGAACCTCCCCTGCTGCAACTTGAGGCCATTGCTTCTTGTCCTATCACCAGTCACCTGGGAGAAGAGCCCAAGCCCCACCTGGCTCCAGCCTCCTCTCAGGGACTTGGAGAGAGTGAGAAGGTCTCCCCTGAGCCTCCTCTTCCCCAGGCTAACCAAGCCCAGTTCCCTCAGCTGCTCCTCACAACACTTGTGCTCTAGACCCTTCCCCAGCTTCCTTGCTCTTCTCTGGCCACACTCCAGCAGCTCAGTGCCCTTCCTGGAGTGAAGCTGCTGTTGGGAAGGGGAGTGCACCTGTGGACACAGCTGGCAGAGTTTCCTCACTTGGCTCTACAGACTTTCCACCCTCAAAGGTTCTGCTGAGACAATTGGAAATTAGGAGCTGAAAAAGCTTTTGTGTGTTGGATCAATATCTTTGGGGACTCCTGCTAGGTTTGAAGGCATCCCTACATGTATTCTTGCACTAAATAGCCCACAGTGGAATTCTTTCCCCTGCTACCCCTAACCCTTGGTCTTCAGTCTGAAGGACCAAGGTGGCTGAATCACAATGTAAAGGAGAGACCTAGATTTTTTCTGATTGTTGCTCATTTGGTTTCCAGCTGAGCTCACTAAAAGCTAACCTAAAGAAAAAAAAAAAAAAAACAAGAAAAGATTTCCCCCTGCTAGCTGATTTTCATTGAGCAAAAGCAGGAAGCTCCAGAGGAGCCACAAGCTGGGGCAGAAAAGGTTCCTCCTCCAGCTGCAGATGTTATCATGGTTTCCAGCATGTGACAATGCCTGGTCCTCCCCTGATTGCATCATTGCTGCTGCAGGGAAGGGAAAGGAGGCTGTTCCCAAGCCACCATTCCAGAAGAAAGTTGTCAGCATTCCCCAAATGTGTTTATGAGCATTAATAGCATTAACTTTTCTGAATCACTTGCCAGAGTGGTGTGAGAGAAAGGGTGAGGCTCCAGGAGATCTCGGCAGGCAGGTGGATCAGGAGTTGGCTTCAGTTAGGTCTTCTGGCTTCCAGAGATGTGAAAGACATGGCAGTGCAATTATCCCCACACAGTCCTTTGGACAGGTTGGGTTCTGTGGGTGGAAAACCCCAGATCAAGGGCTGAGTTCTGGCAGATGCCCATCAGAGGGAGGAACAAAGCTCTCCCAGATAAGTCTGTGTATCAGCAACAAAGCCACTAGCAGCTTTCTTCTGTGCCTCACATATCCATGCTGCTTTGTTTTAGTTTCTCACAGCCTTTGCAGCTCACCAGGGGTGGCACAAACTAGCTGGAATAACTGGAATGGGTAAACACCATCCAGTGCTTGCTAGGACAAGTACAAGCTGAAGCCTCCCAAGAAGGGCTGCAGGGAGCTGGAACTCAGAACATCCTTCCAGATCTGAAGAGAGCCATTTCCAGAGAGCCTGACATATTAATCAGTAACACATTGGAGATTAATTGTGGTCAGATTTTTTAATTCCAATTTTAACAATATGGTCTGTTCTAGCTACCCAGAGGGAAGAAAGAAAGAAGAATGAAGGGTTGGGCTGAGCTTTGTTTTCACTTGAAATGTCTTTGGGCTTCCTGTGCCTTACACAGATCTCAGATAACACCATCAGTGCTGAGGCAGTGGAGAAGGGATATGAATGCTAAGTTTCATGCTGTTCTGATTTAGCCTGCATGCAGGCATGTGTGAGCTTGCTGCACATTTATTCTGGTTTTACTTGGTTTTCCAGTGGTTGATTTATGGCATTTTTCTTTTCTTTAACTCTGCCTGCATATTTAGTTCTCATCTCTTGTGTCTTCACCTACAGCTAGCTCTAATGAAGGTAGCTTGAAGAGGGGAAGCAACTGATTGCTGCCAGAATATGTGGCTCCACTCAACCTCTCCCACTCTGCCAAGGCAGGGCAGGGCAAAAGGAAAATCTTCCCCAACATCCTTCATTTATCAGCTGAAACCAAGACACAGACACCAGAGGAATAAACATCTCTGATATTCTACAAGGATGAGGTGCAAGGTCTGAGTCCCAAGGGGATCTGAAGTCATGTCTTGGCCATGTGCTTCTCCTCCATTGGAGGTCAATGTTGGTTGTGTGAAGCAGAGAAAAGATTAAGCATGTTAAGTGGTGTAGTCATAGAAGCAGGGAATGCTTTAGGTTGGAAGGGAACTTCAAGGTCACCCAGCTCCAACATACTGCCATGGGCAGGGATGCCACCACTAGCACACGTTGCCCAGGGCCACATCCAGCCTGGCCTTCAACACTGCCAGGGATGGAGCAGCCACAACCTCTCTGGGCAAGCTCTTCCACCCTCACCACCCTCTGAGGAGATAATTTCTTCCTAATGTCACAAAACCAGCAGCCAGCTCATGAGAAGATGTTTTTGTTCTTCTTAAGCATCTTTCCTGCAGGCTGTCAAAGTTTGGGGCTGTTTTCTGTACGTGCCTCAGCCCTTCTAGTTCCATCTGGGAGGAGCAGACATCAAAGCCCTGCAGTCCCACAAGCAAACTAGCAATTCTCTCTTCTTGAGCTGCCCCAGGAAGCCCTGGAAGGCTTACAAAGAGACATGTGGTCACAGGCTTGTGTCCAGAGTTACTCCAACTGCCTTCCAGGAGCAGCAGACCACGTGTTGGAAGGCTGATGTTCAGGTACAATGCACACACCTACCTGGAGAGATTATAGCCCGGTTTTAGACTCAATAATACATTTTTTTTTGGGGGGGGAAAGGGCCCCTGATCCTCCACAGTATTATAGCAATCAGGCAGAAAGCAGAGGAGAAGCTCATTCAAGTTAGCTGGCAACATGCTGTGCACATTATGAGACCTCACTTTCAGCAGACTCATAAATTCCACAGTTATTTTGAATGGAGCTGTGCTGGAGAACAAAGCAAAATGGGGCTGCCTTTAACCCACCATCCTCTTCTCTGAGGGTTGGTCACTTCAGAATCAGAGTAATTACTGCAGCTCCTGGTTTGCAGCAATTAAATTTCCTTCCTGCTTTAACATCCCCAGCACTGCAAAGGTCAGGGCAGACACCAAGAGGTTCCCTCCCATGGCACCCTGAGTGCCTGCTCACATCCATGTCTAGCTGGAGAAGTCTGTCTTTAGGGAAAGGACCAGATGTGGACATCCCTTTCATGCCTTTCAGGAGCTCCTCAGATGGTGTTTTAAAGATGTGCTAGGCTGAACTTCCACATTGCTTTATGCTTGGGAGCACAGACTGTGCACTGCCACCACTGCTGCTGCTCAGACATGACCTATAGTTTTTAAAGGTGCAAAGATAGAAGATATGGGCACCAAATTCTATTTTACAAGTAAAATACTAACCTCCCTCATCAGGTAATTTCAATTCCTTTGCTCCAGATGCAGAGATGCAGGACAGAAAGTTCTATCTGCTAGGGAAAGGCAGAATTGCTGGGACTAAAAGAGCTTTTCCAGTTCACTTAGGCTTTGGGTTAAAGCTGCAACTGTCAGTTGAACCAACAGCTGGCTGCTGCCAAAAGGGGGAAGTCTTGCTCTCTGCTCTTCCCTCCCCTCCCTCCCTGCTCCTTCCCTTCCTCAGCCACCCCTGCAGCCAGCCCTGGCACCCCTCTGCCCAGGGGAGAAGTCAGCTTACTCCCTGGAAGAAGAACAGTCTTGTTTTGCCTTGTTTGGGTTTGGGAAGGTGAAGGGGTTGGGTTTCTGACCTTCTCTTATTTTTTTGGTCCATTTTGGTGAGCTGAATGAGCTTCCTCAGCAGGCAGAGGAATGCTAGAGCTGGCTGCTGGGAGTGGGGAGATGGAAAGATGGGGGTAAAGAGGGCAGAAGGATGCCAGAGGGATCAGGGTCTCCTCCCCCTCTGTGGTGCCGATGCAGAGGTTCAGCCGAGTGCTGATGCCTCTTGCATGGCACAGCTGAGAGCAACAACTGTGTGCCTTTGTCCTGCACAGTGCAGCAGAGCACTCCAACAACCAAGCATCACAGTGCTTGTTGGCAAAGCTACTGGCTGTGATATGGGGTCATGGCAGGTTGTCCTGCCTTGTTCTGCTCAGCAAGGCCATTTGCTAGGAGCTGAGCCCTGGGAGGTGACTGCAGGCTCTGCATAGCTGGGAGGGATCCAGATTTCACCAATTAACTTCCCCTGCAGTTTGCTGCCACAACTGAGCATTTCCACATCTAAGCAATACTTAGGGAGCACTCCCTGCTGCTGATTCCACCTGCTAGGGAGTGACATCTGTGTGTTGGGGGAAGAACAGAGCCTACAGAAATTTTGGAGCTTCCATCAAAGCTGTTTTCTCTCTTTTCTGACAAGCTGCTTTTCCTCTCATCCACGTCCACCACACAATTGCTTCTGGGAACCAGGCCCCCAACAAGGTATTGTTTGAAAGGGATAAACATAGCAGGGCTGGAGCCTTAAACATCTGACAAGTGTTTGTGCTATTTCACAGCTGGCATATAAAATACCTTCTGGAAGGACCAGGCTCAAAGCTTGTTAGCAGCTCTCTGTGGAGTTCAAAACCCTCTGTTTGTTCTGAATTCAGCTTCCTTGCTTTTTGGTCAGGAAGATAATTCCAGAGACTCAGGGAAGCTCCTCCTTCATCCACTGTCCTTCTGAACACTTCACCTCTTCCAACAACACCCAACTCTCACCCTTCAGCATCTCTCCCTCCCCCTCCTGCCCTCACTCAGCTCCAGGGAAGGTCTGAGATCACCCTGAGGCTCTCTGATGTACAAACCTGAGTGTAGTCAAGGGAAATGGAGTTCTCTGGCTGCTCTCAGCCATCCTCCTCAGTGTTGTGCTCCTCTCCAGTGCTGGCTTCTCAATCCAGATAAGGCTCCATGCCCTTGTGATGTGTTTCTTTTCAGTTCAACATTAGCCCTGGCAGAATCATGCCAGGGTCCCCTAGAGCTTTGGAGCCTGTCACCATATCCTCTCATCCTGATCACCCCTCCCAGCTCAGAGAGCATCACTTCACAGTCTTAGACAGATAAACGTTCACAGTAGCTTTCTTTCCTGCATGGGGAGCAATCCAATTCCTGCTAGTCTGAGCAGCTCATCTCCTTCTGACCTCAGTGGCCACAGTGTCACCTTGACATAGACACTGCAAGGTGAGCAGTGTCCCAAGAGCTTCTGCTCTCTTCTAGGAACAGCACTTACTGACCAGCCAGAAAACTGCCTGCTCTTCCTCCAGCTTCTGTGGGCCAGGAACAATCTGTCCTTAAGTCCTCTCCTGTTTGAGAAGGTAGAATAGTAGATGGTCAAAAAAGGAAGTTTCCAGTGTGTCCCTCTTTCCACAGCAGTGGCACATGGCAGGTCCTCTGCCAGAGTGTGCCTACAGCCTGCTAACCAAATGGATCAGGAGTGTGGGGGACTTGAGAGTCAGATATTTATGGTGGATCCCAAACAAAAATACCCAGGCTTCCTGCCATGCAGAAAAAAACCCTGTAAAACCTTTTGGGTTTGGTTGGGTTTTTTTTTTTATTATTAATATTTTGCTAAGTTTTCATGAGTGGAAGCCCAAAAACAGGCAGTAATTTTACATTTGGGATTTGGGATGAGGTCATCAGCACCGTGAAGGTTCCTTCTTAGTTTCATTAGCAGCAGAAGTGCTGCAGAGTGAGTGGTTTCCTTGTTCTCAGCATGTCTGCTAGCAAAGCCCATAAAGTCTCTGAAATAACCACAAGGAGATAAACCTTAAGACACAATTTTGCTTTCCTCTACCCTTCTATTTTTTTTTTTCCTTCTCATGCTGGGCAGGGATCCTGTGGCATTTTCCAGGGAAGTACTGAGAGACAAGTGCTTACAGAGGGATTTCCATCAGCTGGACGAGGACAAAAACATTGCTTTGGCTATTTATCAACAGAGACAATAAATTCGAATATCTCTGCCAGTCAAAGCACTTGGCACAGGGCTGGATTAATCTGAGGATCTTCCTCTGAAGGGGCTGGAACTGACACAAGCTGGATTTACTCATTATCATTAGCACTTTGTTTGCTATTCCTGACCACACAAAGAAGGCAAGGGTTACGTACATAAAAAGGCTAAATTGCTCTTCCTTTGGACTGCACCAGCTTCCCTCTTTCATTCAGCAGAGCTGGCTTGCTTTAGCTGCTTCTCCCTTCTCTGGCAGAGTGTCAAGGTGGTTGATGTGCCTTAGGCAGCCATCTGCAAAGGCACGAGCCCTGCCAGAGGCTGCGTGGACTCCTCCTGCTGCAGGCAGGCTGGGAGCTCTGCAACGTCTCTGGCTTTGGGACTCTCACTGCAGGCAGGCTGGGAGCTCTGCAGCATCTCTAGCTTTGGGACCCCTACTGCAACCCAGAGTTTGGGGACCCCTGCAGCATCCCAGGCTTGGGGACCCCTGCAGCATCCCAGGCTTGGGGAAACCTGCAGTATCCCAGGCTTTGGGACCCCTGCAACATCCCAGGCTTTGGGATCCTTTAGTATCAAATCCTTTGGGATCCCTAAAGCATTCTAGGCTTTGGGATCCCTGCAGAATCCCAAGCTTTGGGACCCTTGTAGCATCAAATCCTTTGGGATCCCTGCAGCACCCCAGGCTCTGGGAAGCCTGCAGCATCATGTGCTTTCCCATTAGAGAAGAAAACAAAGGAGAAGACTTCGTTGGACTTGATCTTAGAGATCTTTTCCAACCTAAAAGATTCTATGGTTCTATGATTTACTGCTGTGGAACAGCAGCATTAGGCTTTCAGACCTGGCACTCTTACAGCTCTCTCCTCCTCAGGAGACACAGAGACTTTAGCCCTTGGCTGCTGGTAACCTCAGAAAGCAGCAAGGGTGGGAACCCCCCACACTGCATGGGGCCAGTTCAGCAGCCAGAGAAACTGTCTGCAAGGCAGGGGTTGGATATTACTGTTCAGGTGAGGAGAAATATTTTGTCTGTGTGAGGAACAAGCATCTGACATCAGCTCAGTTTGAAAAGCTAGCCCTAGTCATCTTCTCCTTGAAGAAGAAGAAGGAGAAGAATGAGTAGAAGAAGAAGAAGAAAGAGAAGAAGAAAGAGAAGAAGAAGAGGAAGAAGAAGAAGAAGAGGACGAAGAAGAAGAAGAGGAAGAGGAAGAGGAAGAAGAAGAAGAAGAGGAAGAAGAAGAAGAAGAAAGAGAAGAAAAAGAAGAAAAAGAAATAGAAGGAGGGAGTGCTCTGGAAGCACAGGTAGCTGGGATGTGACTCATATCTGTTACTGGAAGCTCAGTTATTTCGGGGTTGTGTATTTAAAGCAGCCTAGCAACTGCTCAGCAGAGGAAAGACACAAAGAACTCTGTGGAGGATGGACCTGCAGCCACTTTATACAACCTGAAATCCTGCTTCTTAAAACAAGAAAGCACTGCAAAACCTCAGTTCCATCTGCTGGCATAGGACGAGGCAGAAGAACATCATCTGTTCTTCTTCCACAGAAGTCCCTGATGCAGACTTACAGCTTTTTCTTGGGAGTGAAGGAAACGACTCTGGAGGCACCAATTAGTGGTTTAAAAAGTCATCAGAAGAGCTTCCCCATTTGCTTGTGAGTCCTTCAATCCACCAGATTTCCATGCTGAAGTTCTGAGCAGCACACCTCAAACCCATCAGGGAACAACACAGCTCTTACCAGGACTCTCAATTTGGAGACAAAAACTAGTTTTAGAGGATATTTTGTATTAGCAAGGGGAAAACAACAGCAACAACAACAACAACAACAAGTGTTTCTGGTCTGAAATGTTATATGGCAACTTTCACCTTGAGGTAATGAAAACAAACTGAGCTATAAACTCTTCAGGGCTTTATGGAAAGGCTGACAAATCATTTCATGGAGTGAAGTGGTTGGAAGCATGTTGAGATATTTCCATGAAGCATTTTTGATCATCACCACACACTCCCAAGCATGAAGCACGTGGAGGCTGAAGGCAGCAGGACACTGTTTTCAATTACCATGTGGTCCTGGTGGCTTGTCTGGCCAGCAGGGCCGTGAGCCATTGGTCATCTACTTGGCAGGGGCCACATGAGTATCCCAAGGTTGGAGTGCTTCCCAGCTGGCCCATGAAGCCCTGGCTGGGCCAGCAGCTCTCTGCTGTGCCATCTCTAGTAAAGACTCTTTATACTGTCCCCATGGGGAAGGTTTGTTTGGGAGAAAGAGAAGAAAGATGAAAAGAAGCTTTGTTTTCCTCCTTCTTTCCACCAGAATGGAACATCTCACAGATGCCTACACCCTCTGAAACAGCATGTCCTCTGTTGGCTCTCCAATCTCAGTAGTGTCCATAATGACACTAACATTCATTATCTGAGAAGCCTTTGCATCAAAATGAAAAGATCTCCAACCAGTACAGCCCATACAGTTTCAGCCTGGAGAGCAGAGGACATTTGCTGGTGCTTTGGATCTCTGGGTAGCTTCTCTGAAGGGTTTCTTAGCTAAAATATACACCATGAAGAGTTGGAACAGTTTGTAGATGATGTGAACACCATGATTCTTTTTAGAGAGATAACTGTAGGCACTAAAGGCACTGAAATGCATGCACTGAGGAGGACTGGATGAGTAAGAACTGCTTATCTTCTGCTCAGTCATTGCATAGCCACCAGAGGTCAAATGATTCATCCTCAAGATTTGTCAAACAATTTATTTGCAAATACTTTTGTGATTACAAATGTAATTTTTTTTCTTTCCTTCCTTTTTCTAACTCTGACTGGAGCCAAAACACTCACTGTAAGTCTAACATGATAGGAATCCTGAGCCATCTTCTTGGAATCCTGGGCTACCTTCTTTCCAGGGTTGAAGAGCAGAAGGGAATGACCTCCCTTTCTCCAGGAGCCAGGTGGTTGGTTGGTTTTCCTTTTGTTAACTGAAACACAGGAGAAAAGGATCTCAGAGGTCTTCTCCAACCCTAATCATTCTATGAGTCTCTGAAAAGAAAGCCCAGTTGAACTCAGAAGAGAAGATACACACCAAGAACTTTCTCTGCCACAACCTCTCCAACCCAACCTCCCACCACGCTGCAGAGGAGACATGGGACAGGGATTTTGGGTAACTAATACTGCAGCAAATTGATGTGTAAGCAGGGACATGGGTGTTAAGAACACACATTCATATTAGAAGAACAGGGAATTAAGTTTGTGGTTACTGCTGCTACTCTCTGGATCAGGGGGATGGCTCCTCAGGGTTATCCTATAGCTTCCTTGGGGTTATCCTATAGCTTCCTCAGGGAAAAGTTATCAGAGGCTGCCTCCTTCCCCTCTTCTGGCACTGAAGCTGTCTAGCAGACAGCTCCAGCAGCATGGGCAGGCATGAGATTAGCCTCCAGTGGTGGAGAAGAGGGAAACCTCCTTCTGACAGTGTCTTTTCTCCTACAGCAGAGGAAAGGGCTGCAAGGTAGATGCCCATAAGGCTGCATTCTTAGATTTAGCCTTCTGATTTATAACCATCCCTCACATGATCTCTTTGAGAGGACAAGGAGGTCAATAGCTCCTGCTTGTGTGAAGAAAGGATAGAAACATGTCTATTGAAAGCCAACTTTGAGCTACTCTATTGCTCCCTCAGTAGAAGGCAATAGCACTTGAAGGTATCAGAGTGCAGCACAGGATTTTTAATCCACTTTGGAATGAGAAGTAGAATCAACAGTGAGGACTGGTACTAAGCTGGATAACTAGATTGGGAACTTGTTCAAAATAATTCAGCCATTCTCTTCATTTCTCCAAGAGGATTAAGTGAAAGGATTTATGACCTGGCAGCCTAGGTCAGCAGAAAGAGCAGGGCAGTGCAGTTGGTGGTCCAGGAGAAAGAGATGGCAAACACCATTTAAAAAATGCTGCTGAAGTTGTGCAAGGGAAAAAAAAAATATCTTTAATTTGGGAGAAAAAATAAAAGTCTTTTTGCTCTTGATGCAAGAAGATTTGGCAGAGACAGAGCTCCTAGAATCTTCTTGCTCTTGATTTTAACAGGCTGGCCAGGGAGGTGGTGATGAAGTCACCATCCCTGGAAATGTTCAGAAATCGTGGAGCTGTAGTGCTTGGGGCCATGGTTTGGTGGTGAGCATGGCAGTGTTGGGTGGCTGGTTGGCCTGGAGGATCTCTGAGGGCTTTTCTAACCATGAGGATTCTATGATTATTCAGATGCTAGGCAGAGCTCCTGCCTCTTCTTGCTCCTGACCATTCTTTAGATGCTAGGAGCTCTGTCTTTGCCAAATATAGCTCCTGCACCCAGCACCCAGCTGATCTCTGCAGTTTTCCCTTATCAGTGCTGTGGCTCTTGCTGTTTTCAAAGCCCAATGTTGTGTTGCTTTAGCTAAGCAGTGGCTCCAAACATCCTTTCTGTGGGAAGGTTCTTGAAGGAAAACAAATATTTTGCCCATGCTAACAATTCACTGAGCAGTTTCCCTTTACCTTTCATGACCTGTTGTAAAACACTGGCATGATTCACTGAGGAGAAAACCAGGACAATGCAGGTCACTTTGCAAACCCAAACAGAAGAAACAACTTAATCAGTGCTCCCTGTCATTCCTCTGAGACTTCAGAAGTGTTTGTGTCTTTCCACCACATAAAAATCTGCTTTCATTCTTTTCTGACTCCTGCCAACAGCATTACCCTGAGCTGCTAAAAATGAGCAGGAGGAGGTCACAACCCAGAACCAGCCACTTGGAATTCAGTTTGACTGGCCTTGGTCAGCCTGGTGGTAGGGCACAGGAGGTGGAAGTGCTACAGACTGGCAGACACCTTTGGTTTGCTTGCAATATGCATTTTGCACAGTTGGCAAGCACACAGCTCCTGGAGGGGGAGGGAGGTAAAACATCAGTGGGATCACAGACGTGCTGTGCTGTAAACAATAACTTCTCATTTGCAATAATTTTTCTTTCCCAAGGTTTTTCCTTTGAGTCTGAAAAGCTGCCTTTGCCTCTTTGTGTACTGCTTAGGAAAGAGAATGATTCATACTATTTATTTTTAATAAACATACAAGCTTTTAGGAAGTCAATAGATTCCTGGCAGCAGGAACCTCTTCAGTGCATCTTGGCAGTGACCTGCAAGGGAACAGCTGGAGCCAGTGCTCCTGAAGTTCCTGAAGGGATTTGTAGTGGTTTCAGTGGACTTTTGTCCAGGCTTGACATGCCTTTGACATTGGGCACTGAGGACAAGGCAGTGATGAAGTCCAGAGCACCTCTGGAGACACTCCAGGGAAGGTGCAGTTAAGAGGGAAGTGCTGAAGTCTTCTTCTGCCTCTGCCTCTGGGAGTTCTTGTTCTCTTTTCAAAGGCAACTTGACATGAACATTTAAAAAGCAAAACAACACTGGGAAAACCCCAGATTCCTGCAAGTCCAAGATCTCAGTCCTCAGTGTACCATTTCTTTTCAGCCAGGAGATTCCTCCTCAGGCCAGTTCGAGGCATCTGTGCCTGACCAGTTTTTGAAGGCTTGCATGGAGAATCAGTCAAGTGCAAGGCTCTGACCTAACCTTGCCCCTAGGGCTCAGAATTTCTGAGGAAGAGGTTTTGAGCTACATACTCGCTACTTACACAGGCTTTTGCTTCCTTTAATATGGTTTAGTTGTCACCTGCATGATCCTTCTAGCCACTATTTACCTTGGCAAACACTCAGCTTGATGCAGAAGCTGCACAAGGCCAGAAACTTCCCTGACACTAGGAATTATAGAAATCATAGAAAGGTTAGAGTTGGAAAGGACCTTTAGAGGTCATCTAGTCCAACCCCCTGCAGTCAGCAGGGACACCCATAACTAGATCAGGTTGCTCAGAGACCCAACCAACCTGACCTGGGATGGTTCCAGGGATGGGACATCTCCCACCTCTCTGGGGAACCTGGGCCAGGCTCCCACCACCCTCAGTGGGAAACATTTCTTCCTTCTATGTTCTAAAACTAGAAGCAAAAAGTTGTCTCCAACAGAGGAAGGAAGAAATTACTTTCCTACAGACCACAGAAGGCAGGATAGTAGCATAGATGGTGTTGCAGGGGTGGTACCACTTTAACTGGTTACCCAAAAGATCCAAAGTTCTTACTGAAATTTGGGGTTTTTTTGGTTTTGGTTTTATTTATTTATTTGTTTATTTATTTATTTATTTTCATCAGAGGAGGCAGCTGCTGCAATATCCAGTAACTAATGCTTCTTCCTTCTAGGCAGGAAGGACAGTGACTCCTTAGCAGTCTGGAAGCTGTTAGAGCCCAGAGGAGTGCAAATTTACAGCATCTTGGAGCTTCCCTAGAAGCTCTTCTATTATCTGAGACAATCATATCATTCTTCTGCAAACAAAAAGGAAATGCTGGCCAACTGGAAGGACAAAATAAGCCCTCAGACATTCTGAAGCAAAGAATAGAGGCTTTCAGATAAATTGCTTTTCCTTGCTGGGTCCTTCTATTTTTTTTTTGCTTGCTGTAGTTAATTCTGAGTGGCACAGACAAGCAAAGAGCAGCCAAGAAGAAACACTGAGAGGCAACACTAAGGGAGTGTCCTAATTCCTCTGGGCATATTAGCATCTCGCTGTACACCACTGCCCATTGGCTTTCCAAGTGATCTCACCAGGCTACCAACAATGCAGATGGCTTCAATGGATGCTTGTTCAGGCCTGATAATTACAGTTTGGAGAGCAGTTGGCTCTGCATTGTCTCAGTTGAAATTAAGGCACACATTTGGTTCCCACAAGAGATTTCATGTGGTGGGGGTTTGGTTTTTTTTTTTTCTGCTGAGGAATGTATAATGCAGAGTCCTGCTGAACAATAGGAACCTGCCACCAAGAGATGGGTTTTGGAGTTGTTCATGTGGCTGAACAACAAAAGAGTGTCTTCTGATGGCACAGAGGTCACGAGGCAGCAGAAGCCAACGTGCACCCATAAAGAATGGGCAAACTACATCAGCCTGCTGAAAAGAACATCCAAAGCAAGAACATATAATTGCTCTGGCAGAGTAATTTACTTGTTATTCCCAGGGAAAACAGAATCCATTAATCAGACAGGCAATTCCTCACAATATGGATATGCCTTTGCTAGAGGGAAGGAGGGCAGAAATAGCACAGTGAGATCTTCCCTTGGCCTGCTGCTTCCTACCAGATGAAATGGAGCACACAAGCAGCAGCTCAAGACAAAACTTTGCCTGCTCAGAGGTTGTTTTGGTTCATGAACAAGCCCTGTTTCCACCAGCCATCTTAGTGAAGGCAAAGGTATGGGGTTAGGGTGGCTTACATTGCACCTACCAATGACCTTCCGTGTCTTGGGTGCTCACACTGTTGGCTAAGCTCTTGCTGCAGTCCAAGGAGAGAGGTAAGGAGAGAAAAAAGCCTCTTTGGAGGATGTCATGCATTTGGATATGTTCTTCACCTTCAGGGAATCACCTCCTGGTGCTCTCTGCCTCTTTCACTGACAGCTAGCTTGGAAGACACTTCGTTTTAGGTGGCTGGTTTGAGGTGTGCTCAGTTTCACATCCACAGTGCAACTGGGGAACCTCCTCTGGAACCAACAGGGTTTGGCCACTTCTTTCAGTGACTCCAACCTCTAACAGCCCCATGGTGAGGGTACATGGAAGGAGCCACCCAGGGCACCACTGGGATGGGGTTGGGAGCCCCAGGAGTCAGAAAGTACTGATGGCAAAAGCATGATCTGGCTCTAGTCTGAAGATGGATTGTCAAGTGCTGGAACAAGCTGTCCAGGGAAGTGGTGGAGTCACCATCCCTGGAGGTATTGAAAAGACATGTAAATGTGGTCTTGAGGGACATGGTTTAGTGGTGGATTTGGCAGTGCTGGGTAGCAGTTGGACTTGATGATCTTAAAGGTCTTTTTCCAACCTAAATGATTCTATGATGCTAGGATGGAAACAAAAAGCAATGAGACTATGCTGTGCCAGGTCCTGGGTCCTCCTGCAGCTGCTGCTCAAAGAACTGCTGATCTTGCCTTGAAAAGGGGAGGACCCCAGATATAGAGTAGAAGAGGAGGGGGAAGGATAGCCCTGGAGAAGTCTCAAGGTGACCTCCTGCCCTCTGTGCCCCAGGGCCCTTCATGGCTCTGCCTGTGTGGGCAACATCCATGACTGCTGCACTCCCCAGGAGGAAGCTTTACCACACTGCATTCCACACTGACTGGCCCAAGGAAAACCACAGGCCAGCAGACATCACCAGGACTCTGCTGTCTCAGTCCTATGTATTCAGAAGCTTTTTATCCTATCAAACAGGATGGCACTCCTATTTTTGCCAAAATATCCCTGTTTAAGCCTGTCTTTGCTGTTTAAAGCAGAGGTAAGTTGGGAGGAGAAGATGATTGTACATTATTTTTTATTTTATATCATTGTATTTTATTTTAGTTTAGTTTTTTAATGTTATGCTAAGTGCCCCCAGCCCCAACCCTCTATTCTTTCCATTATAGGTATCATATGCATGCAAGTTTACTAAGCTACTAACATTTAGTCAGCACTGATCACCCTTCATATATAACACAGAACACAGTAAATTCAGTTTAAGAGCAAAGACAACAAAGAGAAAAGACAATCCAAACACATAACCAAGGTAAGATGTGATGCAGCTTTGCTGCAGTAAACCATCTGGTAGAGAGAGAGATGTTCTGAATGATCTCCAGCTCGAGTCAGTCATCTCAGAGAACTTGTATCCTCTAAAGAACCTCTCCAGAGACAGAAGGAGGTTTATGAGGAAAAATCCCATAGCAGACTGAGTGGTTGCAACCTGCTTATTGAAACATCCCATCCCATGAGGAGTGTTGCTTCAAAACCCAAAGCTTAGGGTGAAATACTTCTTGTTGTACAATGTCTTCAAGTGCTGTTAATAGCTTTCCCCTCTCCTATTAGGCTAATTAACCAAGCACACTTCAAATTTCTGTCAGGGATTAATTTCATTCCAATTTTCTGAGAGTGTAGATGGGTCAAGAGGACCCAACTGACCCATTTAAAGGCTGGAAGGTATTTGAACTCTTGTTCTACAAATCACTTGGATAAAGACATCACCTTTATGGTTTGTGTGTCCCAGTTGCAGCTGAACCCATTTACCTGCTGGATCCTTCCTGCCTGCTCTTCACTCACAGAAGGGAGTAGCTGGAGTTACTCCTTGCAGGTTACCAGCACTGAAGTGTCTCAGACTCTTTCCTTGGAGCCAGGAGGAATAAATCCAGGCTTGCCCAAACCTATTCCTGCTGCTTTTCCCCACTTCATCTTGCAGCACAGCTGGTTTCAACTTCCTAAAAGGATTCAGGGCTGATCAGCTGGGATTTATTGGCTTCAGGGAACGAGCTGCACTTCATCCTTATGATGCTGAAGCAATAAGAAAATGCAATGGTTCTTATTAAACAGGTTTTTTTGGGGAAAAAAATGTTTTAACTACATTTAAGAGGGTGACAAATAACTGTGCTTTGAGAGGGAGGATTCTGAAGGAAGTTTCTTGCTGTTTCTGAAAGGAAACAGAATTTTTTCTTCTGAAAGGATCTGATTCATGAACTTCTCAAGGAGCCAGTACAGACAGAAAATGCTCTGGGTACTTCACTGACTACTTGAGATTTCTTTTCTCCTTTAAGTGTTTCCCCAGAAGAAGACAAAAGTGAATAGATTTTCCCAAGTGGAACTTCTTTGCTTCTGAAAGGTGAAGGAAGAGGGTGAGCAAAACACAAATTAGTCTGTCTTCTGCAAGCCTGAAATTAGTATCAGAGAATCTCCTGAGTTGGAAGGGACCCACAAGGATCATGGGGTCCAACTGCTGTCTATACACAGGAGAACCCCAAAGTCACCCCATGTGTCTGAAAACCTCATCCAAATGCTTTTGAATTGTCAGGTTTGATGCAGTGACTACTGCCCTAGGAGCCTGGTGAAGAACTGGTGGAGAACTTCCAAAAAGGGTTTCAGGAATCCAAGATAGTCACCACCCCTGGAGGTGTTTAAAAATGTGAAGATATGAGACCTTCTCACTCTCCACAACTCCCTGAGAGGAGGCTGGAGCCAGGTGGGGCTTGGGCTCTGCTCCCAAGTGACTAGTGACAGGACAAGAGGCATTGGCCTCAAGTTGCAGCAGGGGAGGTTCAGGTTGGATACTATGAAGAATTTCTTGGCTGCCAGAGTGGTTAAGCATTGTCCCAGGCTGCCCAGGGCAGTGGTGGAGTCACCATCCCTGGAGGGGTTCAAACCCATGCAGAGGTGGCACTTGGTGCCATGGGTTAGTGGCATGGGGGTGTTGGGTGGCTGGTTGGGCTGGATGCTCCTAGGGGTGTTTTCCAGCCTCCATGATTCCCTGGTTCTCTATTCTTCTCTAAATTGCTTGTTGTTTAAACATCTTGCTAGCAGATGTTTGACTTGTTAGCATACTTCTGACTCTAAGGTTTCCACTGGAATCTGTGCAAGGTCTCTGGTTACTTCAAATCCAAAATGGTTAATGTCACAATTACTGGTTCACAGTGAGTTCATTATGTAGTGACAGCTGAAATAATTTCTCTCCCTCTATTTTTTTTCCTCCTCCTGAAATGCTGGCTCATGGATGTTTATGCAGCTCCAGGCAAATACAAGAACTGAAATGAAAAACTCAGACACTTCTCTCCTGGTTAAAATTGCTCAGGCTCAGGAAGCCCAGTGTAGAGTGGAGTTTTGATGACCACTTTAGGCAGGAAAATGTTGCAATAACAGAAATTTATTCTAACCCTATGAAGCAATCTACCTAGTGTGAGACTAAGTGCAAATATCTACTGTGTCAGGGAAACAATGACTTTTGTATGGAGTCATTTAGTTTCATGTGCAGAGTGGATTAAAACACTTTCCTGATTGAAACCCTCCTTTTTGTCCCCAGTACTTGCTGTCTTGAGTCAATCTTCCTCAGCACAAAGAAGTAAATCTTAAATTTAAATGAGATTTATCCAATCTTTATCTCCTTCCAACCAGTTCCACTTCCCAGCCCTACTTGTACATTCCACTGGGGTTTTACAAAGACAGCAAGGAACAGACTTCCCACTTTCAGAACTGACTTATTAAGGGTCAGTGTTCTCCTGTTTATTCCTCTGCCAGCATTGTTCTTCCCTCTCTACTATTGAGCTCCTCATTTTTTTATGAGGAAGAGTTCTGTCCCTTTTTAGCCTTTGTTTTTACTCTACTATTTCTTTTATAGGCTGGAATCATCCTAGAACCAGTAAGGTTGGAGAAGCCCTCTAAGATCATCAAGTCCAGCTGTGGACCTAACACCCTCATGCCACTAAACCAGAGCCAGATGAAGTCTTTCCTCATTTATCCTAAACTACATATTCCTTCCTTGTATATTCTGTAAAAATATTCTCTGAGGAAGCCTAGGAATTGGTTTTCCTCTTAAATCTTCTGATGTGCTGATGTCTTCTGGGAGCTTGTGTAAGAATTTGGGAAACTGATGTGAAACAGTGATTGATACAGACCAGATAGTCTTCATCTGATTCAGCTAAAGGTTATCACATCTCCTACCAGACTTGGTTATCCTCCATGTACTTGCAATGTCTTTCACCTTTTAGAAGCTGTAGCAATTTTATCTCTTCTATGTGCTCATAGTTAGTGCCTGAACAGGAGCAAAAAGCTCAGCAGAGCAGCTGACTCTGCCCACACTCTTCAGAAAGCTCTAAAGCAACCTCCTAGAGCAAAGTTCAACTCAAGAGTCCTGTTCTTAACTGCTGGCATGAGACAACCCCAGAGACTGCAGTGCCCTGAACAAGGCACATTGCTCAGAGAGAGATCTGCCAATGGAATCACACATGGCAACAACTTCTTCACCCTGAGGGTCATCAGGCATTGGAGAAGCCTCCCCAGGGCAGTGGTGGAATCACCATGGCTGGAAGGGTTCAAAAACCATGCAGAAGTGGCACTTGGTGCCATGGTTTAGTGGCATAGGGGTGCTGGGTCCATGGTTGGACTGGATGCTCTCAGGGGTCATTTCCAACCTTCATGGTTCTGTGATTCTTGGAACAATGGGTTTATAAATAGAAACAAACCTTTCAGAGGCCAACTTGGAGATAAGTTTTAGTTTGTTTTGTTGCTCTAACAGGCATAAAAGTGCTTTGGCCATGAACAGAAGAATTAAATAAGTGCATGAAGATTTATCTGATGCATGATCCATCTCATGAGGCACTGAAGCCAGGGATGTTCACAAGTTTGTGTTGGAGGTTTACAGCTTCCAGTGGAAAATAAGACATGTGGAAAATAAGAAATGGTTCTGGGAAGAGATCTGTGACATCTGTCCCTTATCTTGCAACCCTACTAGACAGAAAATGTGTATTCCTGTAAGAAAGCCTCCAGGAGCTGCTAAAAGTCTCTGCCTTTACCAGAAATATTTATTTGACAAGCAGTAATAAGGGCTAGTTAAGTTGATCCTTGGTGATTTCACTCTGCAAACATATGCTATACAGAAGAAATATATGACCTCTCCTCATTTTAATGGGGTGGTTTAAAAGGAAGAATCAAATGGAGGAGCAAGGATTTAATGAGCTTGTTTTTATCAGTGCATTTTATCTAATGGTTTACAATCATTTATAGGACATTATGTGTCAGGAATTGGCATGGTGTTTGAAGGGAAGGCTTCACATCTGGCATGGGCTGTGCTGAGTGCTGGGGTTTGATGTCAAGAAAGATGCAATAAACCAGAGAAAACTCCAAAGAGCCTTTCCCCTTCCTAATAAATCCAGAGAGAGAGTCCTGGGTTTGTTCCAGTGACATCAGAGCACTGGAGTGATCCCAAGTCATTCTGCAAGATGCCTTCAGGAAGCATCTCTCTGCAGACACAGACTGGAAGAGGAACAACTTAGGAGAACACATTTGAGGACAAGAAATCAAATCAATAAGCAATGAAGCCTTTTTCCCCCAAAGTGGAGTCAGAAGAGCTGGTGCTGTTTGATTTATGGCTGTGAGGTGGAATTTCTTACCAAAGAAGTCATTGTGTCTACTTCTGCAGGCTCATGAGCAGCCTGTGGCTGTTTGGGCTGTTTCAGAAGGCATCAAAAAAGCCTCATTTAAAATGCTTTGTTTATTGGATGTCAAATCTCACTCCACATGTGTCTGTGCTGGGCTGTATCATATCAAGTGGTCTTCAAACTGCAACATAAAACAGAGCAAGAGTCTAGGCTAATATCCACCAACTTCTCCCTCTGTTTCTGTGCTTTCCCACTAGGTGTAAGTGTTCATTTAGTTTCATCTGTGCTGGGAGGACACCTCTGGGTGCATTTGGTAAGAATCCTAGAATCTATTGTTTCAAGAATCATAGAATCATCTAGATGGGAGAAGACCTCCAAGATCATCCAGTCCAACCTCCCACCCAACACCCCCATGCCACTAAACCATGGCACCAAGTGCCACCTCTGCATGGGTTTGGAAGCCCTCCAGGGATGGTGACTCCACCACTGCCCTGGGCAGCCTGGGCCAATGCCTGAGAACCCTCTTGCAGGGAAGAAACTCTTCCTAGAAGAAGAAGGTATCTAAGAGATGGCAAATGCCCATAGGTACACAACTGCTCCAGGAGTCCTATCCCATCCACATGTACATAAATTAACCTAAATCAAATAAGTACAAATGAATTTGTGGTTCCAGCCTGTCCAGATGCCTCCCCAGAGACTCCCTTCCCTCGAGTGGAACAAGACTCCCACCCAGCTTGATGAAGACAGAGTCAGAGAGAGAGCTGTGTCAGCACTGGCAAGAGAGAGGCTGTGGTTTGGTAGCCACAGTGTGGCAGACAACATGAAAGCATGGAGCTCAGGTCAGCTTGGGCTGGGGTGGATGGAACTAGGCTTTGTAGCCATCAGACAGAGCCAGGATCTGAAGAGTCAAGCTGCAGGGTACAGTTACAGTTAGAACTATCAAAGAGATTCACAGATTTGGGGAGTTTTGGCCTGCAGGCACTACAATTATAGAACCTTGTAGAAGTTGTCTACATTTCCATCTTCCATTTGTGCTCTCTACCTTGTGGAAATGTTTATTTCTACCTAGAGTGAAACCTCTTTCCTCCTCAGAGAAGAAAAGCTCTCCACCATCCCTGCTTGCCTCCAGTTGCCTCTGTCTGGTCCCATTTGTTGCATTCCAAAAGTTATTTTGACTGAATGAGATCAAGAAGAAATTAGGGAGAGCCACATTGTGTGTCTGAGGAACTTGGCAAAGGGTTTTGCAGCTAATTGAGGTATTTTACTGGCTATGGTGACCTGGCCTCTTTCCCAGTCATCAGACCCCTTGGAATAAGCTGTAAGATCATTAGTGTTCAGGTTTAATACCAGATGACCTTGGAACCTCTCTTTTATCTGGGAGTAAAAAGAGTTGCCTTGTCCCTCCAGCATGGGATGGTGACACTTTAATTCTGTTGGTTTGCATTTCCTCACCTTTGGCCATGCACTGCTGCTTTGCTTCTTTTTCTTCTCCCTTTCCCCTCACCCCCCCTCTTTTTGATTCTTCTTTTCACAGCTGACTGACTGACCTGTAAATGGCAATGAAATAATTTCTTTAACAACCTCAGTGGAATTCTGGGCTTACTTGTTGCCTTCATCTAGGTACTTCAGGTGCTCCAAGCTTAAAACCTCTAAGGACTATTATCACTTTTCATCTTTTCTGGGTCTTAACTTTGAGTTGGGAACGTAAAACTCCACCTAATATGCAGATACAAGTCCTGTGTCTAGATCTCCATACCACTCTCTATGATTATTGTCTCTTTAGGGCTTTTTCCCCCCCATACTCTGTCAATAATACTTGTCAGTGTTTGGCTCATTCTCCTTGTTGTGCTCATTTGAAGGACATTTCAATTCAAAGACATTGGAGCCAGGTGGGGCTTGGGCTCTTCTCCCAGGTAATGAGTGATAGAAGAAGCAATGGCCTCAAGTTGCACCAGGGGAGGTTCAGGTTGAATCTTAGGAAGAGTTCCTTGGCTGCCAGAGTGGTTAGGCATTGGCCCAGGCTGCCCAGGCCAGTGGTGGAGTCACCATCCCTGGAGCGGTTCCAAACCCATGCAGAGGTGGCATTTGGTGCCATGGGTTAGTGGCACGGGGGTGTTGGGTGGGAGGTTGGACTTGATGATCCTGGAGGTCTTTTCCAGCCTAAATAGGTTTCTGAGTGCTCACTTTTGCCTAATAGGTGAGATTCATCATGGCACATCTGCTTAAGATGGACTTGAGCCCCTGTGGGTGAGTGGATGCAGATCTCCAGAGCCTTTTCTCTATCTCAGAGGAGACTGCCCTGTCCACAGGGCTATTGCATAAGCAAGGCAGATAACAGCATTGTCTTCTTCTGACACTCCCATCTGAAGTGGCAGTGGCAGTGATGCTTACAGAGATACTTCTCCAGAAGATGGTGTTGGATCAAGTCCCAGAAGGGTTGTGGCAGAGGAGCACGTAGTTTGGAGATGCTGATCAAGTTGGAGTGCTGAGTTTGCAATCTGCCTGCCAGCCCTGGAACACTGGCATGTGTAAGGGCAAGATCTCTAATGCTAATCCCTTGAGGAACATTAGAGTGCAACAGGGAAGTGACACCAGTGATTAAGAGCTTCCCACCTATGCTTCTTTATGACCTACTTCATGGGTGCTTGTGAGTCACCCTGCTTGCCTCTGGCCCTTGGTAGCCAAGCTCAATATCAAGCTCAGACTTCCAAGAAAGGGAGTGGTTGCTGATAACATTTGGAGCTTGCTTGATATGTACCCTCAGAACATTCCTGGGTTATAGCAAATTAGAGGAGATGGCTGATGAACAGGAGGGCAGAGGAACTTCAAACAGCATGGAGAAATGGGCTGACAGGAACCTCATGGAGTTTACCCATGGAAGATGGAAAGTTCTGCAGCTGGGGAGGAATAACCTCAAAGACAGCAGTCCCTAGTGCTGAGCTCCAGGAGTGCATCTTTGTTCTGGAGAGGTGCTGCATAGATTCAGAATCACAGAGTCACAGAGTCACAGAAACATAAAATCATTCTGGTTGGCAAAGCCCCCAGAGATCATCCAGTCCAACCAGCCACCCAACACTGCCATGCTCACCTCTAAACCATGGCCCCAAGCACCACATCCCCATGGTTTCTGAACTCTTCCAGGGATGGTGACTCCACCACCTCCCTGAGCAGCCTGGGCCAATGCCTGAGAACCCTTTTGGGGAAGAAATTCTTCCTAATATCTAACCTGAACTTCTCCTGGTGCAACTTGAGGCCATTTCCTCTTGTCCTCCCACTTGTTACTTGGGACAAGAGATGGAGCTAGTAATACACAAGCATGTGAAATGATGTTGTTTGGAGCTAGTAGGAAGAAGATTAGTGTAGTAAGATCTTTGCCTGCTTAGCAGTCTGGTGGCAGAGCAGTTAGGGCAGGAACAAGTATGGGCAAGTAAAGAGTTATCATCTTCCACTGAGGAAAGGAGAAGGTGCAATGTCTGCATGAAGAAGGAGAGCCTTAGGCATGCTGGAGATTGTCATTAAAACCAGAGAGCTGAAGGTTTCAAACTACTTGAAAGCACTCACCTTGAAAGTGAAAGGCGTATCTTCTTCACCTGCTTCAAGGAGGGCTTGTGGTCAGTCCTGTTTAATACCTTTATCAATGATCTGGGTGAGGGAATAGAGTGCACCCTCAGTGAATTTGCAGATGACACCATGCTGAGTGGAAATGTTGATCTGCTTGAGGATAGGGAGGCTCTGCAGAGGGTTCTGGCTGGATCCATGGGCCAAAGACAATGGCATGAGGTTCAACAAGGCCAAGTGCCAGGTCCTGCATTTGGATCACAACAACCCCAGGAATGCTCCAGGCTTGGGGCACAGTGGCTGGAAAGCTGCTGGGCAGAAAAGAACCTGGAGATGCTGGTCCACGGCAGCTGAAGATGAGGCAGCAGAGTGCCCAGGTGGCCAGGAAGGCCAAGAGCATCCTGGCTTGGATCAGCACTGGTGTGGCAGCAGGGCTAGGGCAGGGATTGTCCTCCTGGACTGGGCACTGGGGAGGCCACACCTCCAGTCCTGGGGTCAGTTTTGGGCTCCTCACTCCAGGGAGGACATTGAGGTGCTGGAGCGAGTTGCTCTTCTTTGGATATTTTGTATCTGTCTGGACAACAAAACCACTTTTCTCCCAGTTCTATTTCATGTTGATTTCTCACTTCCTGCCTCTCACCAGGAACTCAGCACTGTTGTTATCTGCGAGTTCCCTGCTCTGCATCAGAGGTTTAAACAGAAACCCACAATATTTTAATTGAAACTCCCTATAAAATCAGGGATGAAATGTCTCCTGCCCTGGGTGGCTTCTGAAGCCCTTGTGCTACAACACTTCCAGGTACAACTCTAGGATGGCACTAAGAGCTGAAATCATGTTTATAGCTGTGATGTTTATAGACTCACTCTAGAACTTACTTTCTGAATATGACTACAAAGTTTTCTGCCCAGTGTAGTCATCAGCTGGAGTTTGGGCCTTGGAAGATCCCATCATATTATTCCACTGTTAGAGGTTGGTCCTTTGTGTCTGTTAAAGTGAGGTGTAAATGGGATAACTGAAGCTGCTATTCACCTCCAAATCAAATGGCAGTCAGAAGACCAACTACTGCCTAGTGCTATAGCAAGATGCAGACTTACTGTAAGTCCAAAGAACTGTTTCTTTCAGCTTTCATCCACACAGTAGCAAGAAACACAAAATAAGGGACTGAGAGCAGAGCTTCCTTCATCCATTCCCCAGAACTTACCTCTAAATCCTTTGGTCTCAGATGGCAAACAGTTTTTTCCATCACTGACTTGTCAGGGTGAACTGGGGAAAGAATTCCCTCCCCACAGTGAATAATCCAAATTTCTGCTGTCCACTCAGAGAACAAACCACTCAACCTGATGGGATTTTAGAGATTAGGAAGACAATATTCCACTGCATGGTGTCTGCCTGTGGCAGCATCAGGAGATAACACTTTGGCCATTTGACATTTCTGGTTTCCCCACTGGTGGCCAAGTGTTTCCCATTGGCATCTTAGCTATTTCCCATCTTCAAATCTCTGTTTGTACTGAACTTTATCTGTGCTCAGTCTGACAAACCAGATGAGGATTCTGTGCAGGATCCATGATTTTGTCTGATCTTTTGTAATGTGCTGGCAGGAAGAGCTCCATAACAAACAGTGAGAGCAAGCTCTGGCTGAACAAGGAACAATAAGGGTGACTGTGGGAAACAGTCAGGAAAGTTCTGCCTGAGCTCTAGGAGAGCTCTTGTTAAACGTGGATATCGGGAGGAAGTTCTTCCCTGTGAGGGTGGGGAGACACTGGCACAGGTTGCCCAGAGAGGCTGTGGAAGCTCCATCCCTGGAAGCTTTGAAGGCCAGGCTGGCTGGGGCTGTGGGCAACCTGCTCTAGTGGGAGGTGTCCCTGGCAGGCAGGGGGGTTGGAACTAGCTGATCTTGAAGGTCCCTTCCCCCTCTGGCAGTTCTAAGATTCTATGACTCTATATAGAATATATAATAATATATAGAACATTACAGAATATATATTATATATAATAAATATGTATTAGGTATTAACTGCCTTGATAAATAGATATTAACTACTTCCCTAAATACATATTAACTACCTTCATAAATGGATAATAGCTACCTATATTAATAGTACTATTAATATACTAATATTACTACCTTAATAGTATTATTTTGAAAGGGTGTCATGAACATAAATATCACATTAATGGCTAGAAGGGATTTGGTACCAGCTCATTTATCATTGCCCACTAGTGACACCTACAATAAACTGAATAAATATAGAAAAAAAGCTGAATATTTTCTCATTATTTTTTATTTGCATCATTTCTAGAGAAGCTGCACAATAAAAAATGCCAGTGGAAAAAAAAGTAAAGCTATTCACAGTAGGAACCTGCTCAAGGTGGCTCCCAGCAAGATTTCTGAGTAAAACAAGTGATCAGATTTATGCTTTGATAAAACTCCATTCCCAGTTACAGTTTCTGACCCCTAAAAATGAGAGGATTCTGAGTAGCATATTCATCTGGGATGGTTTTCACTGCTGCTTAAAATGAAAGCTTATAATCTTAGGACAGCAAAAGCTTCTTAAAACAATGACATTTTCATGGCATAAAACCACAAACCCAGTACTATTCAGGAGGTAAAAAAGTTGCATTTCCAGAAGTAACTAATACAACTGCAGTTGATATTTGCATGATGAGATCTATGATTAGCTATAAGATAAGACTCCACTACAAAGCCCAGTTTTAAACCCTCCTGAGCTCAGTGATGTTCTGGTCTAAAGTTAGGATTTAGTTTCCTTGAGATGATTTGTAGCATCTCACCTCTGGAGACTGGTCCAGAGGCCAATCATTCTTATCCACAGACTCTCATTGAAAGTGGCAAAGACTCTCTGGAAAGGAGCTCTGCAGAGAAGGACCTGGTGGACAACAAGCTGTCCATGAGGCAGCAATGTGCCCTTGGGGCCAAGGAGGCCAATGGTCTCCTGGGCTGCACTGGCAGCAGGTGGAGGGAGGTGATCCTGCTCCTCTCCTCAGCCCTGGGGAGGCCACACCTGGAGAGCTGGGCTCAGTTCTGGGCTCCTCAGGACAACAGGGACATGGAGATCCTGGGGAGCGTCCAACAGAGAGCTCCAAAGATGATTCCAGCTCCTACATGCAGCTTTTCAACTTTTGGAGAGTTTACAAGCCCTTTAAAATGACACCCAACTTTAACCATGTGGGCCAGTAAGCAAAAGATGGGGAAAGAAGAAAACTGTATTCTTTAAAGATCTCTATTTCTTTTGAAGCTGTCCCACTCTTGTCCCTTTGCACATCAGTGGTAAAAAGAAGAGGTTATTACATCCAGCTTTGTGTTCTCCACTAGCATGTACTACTGAGCCTGTAGTTTTGTTGTTATGGTATCAGTGTTACTCCATATCTTGGATCTCTGTGCTGGGTCCTGCACCAGGACACAGGCAGTGAAAACATCAAACCTCACTTTCCCACGCTCTACATAAGCTATTGTTATCAAAACAATTAGTTGGCAGGACTAATATCTGGAATAAAATAAGTGGGATTCTTTGAACACCTGCAGAGATATGAGGAGGAAGGAGATCTGTTGATAATTTTTTGTGTTGCAAAGCTCCATGGTGTCCTTCTAGTGCTGACTGCTACCCTAGTGATGCAAGCTGTCACCTATCCAAGGCTGAGTTGCCTTTCTGCAGGGCACATATTGCATTTTAGTGATCATCAAACAGGGATCCCATCCCATCCCATCCCATCCCATCCCATCCCATCCCATCCCATCCCATTCCATGGATGTCATATTCAGTGTAAATCTGAAGGATCACCAGGGTCAAGCTCTTCTTCACTGGCCAGTGGCTGAGTTCTGCCTTTGATCCCAATCCAGGTGTTCCTGAATCCAGCTCCTGAGTCTGGTTCCCATCTGCCACTGAGTCCAGTCTGAGACTTGTGCCACAGCATCAGTGGTGGCAGTGATGGCATTGCCATCAGGGGCTGGGTTTGTATCTATTGTACATAGATACGTTTGTATCTATCTATTGTTTGTATCTATTTGTATCTAGATATCTATTTGTATCTATTTCATGTTATTGTTATTATTCCCTTAAAGCAGTGTCAGTTTCTTCCCCAGCCCATCAGTCTCTCTCCCTGATTCCCTTTCTCTTCCCTTTGGGAAGCAGAGGGGTTCTGGCACTAGTGGTCAGCCCAGCCCTGACCATTGACATGAGGAAGTTTCTCCTGTTATAACTATAGATGTGTGCATATACATATATATATATATGTATAACTATACTCCAAACCTATGAAACTCAACATTTCCCAGAAAAAAGATGACTTTCTCCTAATGGAATTACCTATGGAGTATGACACAGAAAGAAACATGCCCCATGGTGTCTGCTGCTCCACAGCAGAGCTCTCCTGCACTCTGGAGGGACACCATCTGCTCAGAGCAGGAGAACCATGTGCAGCTCCCTCAGTTAGAAACCTCTGACTGGAATGTTCAAAGCTCTGCTGAGCCACACAACTCCCCATTAGCCTTAATGGGAAGGGCATGGTTTTCATACATCCCTTTGAAAATTATACCCTATGAAGGACTTTGAAACAATATATTCCCATGAGAATGGACTTTTTTTGGGAGCACTTCTGAAGGAAAACTGCAGTTGCCATAACTCTGAAGTGCTCCAGTTTGAAAAGGTTGACTTCCCCCCCCCCAAAAAAAAAAAAGATGCATGGGGTGCAGGGTTTGGAGAAGAGCAGTGGGTTTTGATTTGAGAAACAATGCTTTTGAGATCTTTATTGTTCTAAAAGTTATTTAAGAACCAGTTTTCTGCACAAGCTAATGACAAACCATGTTACTGGAACAGGAAAAAAATGATGAAAAACCCCAAGTATTTTCATTACTTAGAATTAATGAAATTTTCTTCCTTTAATTGTAGCTAAACAGCTTTTGCTGTCTTCAAACAGTGGTAGAAAAGGTTCTTTATTGACATGGTGGGAACACAGGAAGAATGTTTATACAGATATGGGTTCTAAAAGAGTTGTTTCCATATCAGTACCTAGAAATTTCTGAGTTCTTTTCTCCATTAGAAAATAACTTCATTAAAAACTGCACCAATATATTGAGAGACCAGCAACAGTATTTTGTAGTTTGTATAAATATTTTATTGACATTAAATTCGTATCAGTGGTGAATGATGTCACCCAGTGACAAGGCAAGACTAGGAGAGAGCCAGCATGTGATTGATAGCATCTCTCTTGAAAGGTCTAGAGCACAAGTGTGAGGAGCAGCTGAGGGAACTGGGCTTGGTTAGCCTGGAGAAGAGGAGGCTCAGGGGAGACCTTTTCACTCTCTGCAACTCCCTGAGAGGAGGCTGGAGCTAGGTGGGGCTTGGGCTCTTCTCCCAGGTGACTAGTGAGAGGACAAGAGGAAACAGCCCCAAGTTGCAGCAGGGGAGGTTCAGGTTGGATATATGAAGAATTTCTTGGCTGCCAGAGTGGTTAGGTATTGGCCCAGGCTGCCCAGGGCAGTGGTGGAGTCACCATCCCTGCAGGGGTTCCAAACCCATGCAGAGTTGGCACTTGGTGCCCTGGTTTAGTGGCAAGGGGGTGTTGGGTTGGACTGGATGATCTTAGAGGCCTTCTCCAGCCTTAATAATTCTATGATTTTATCATTTGCAATTCTCCAGTCAAGATTTCACTTCTCTCAGTGGACGTGATGGAACAACTCTGCTTTCTTTCCAACACCCAGATAGCAGCAGTACATCTGTTTTGCCTGCTCAGTGACAGCTCATCATAAAAAAAACCCCACTTTGCTCAGACTTTATCCAAATGAAGTGAAATATTTCATCTGAAGAGAGAAACCTTCCCTGACCTTGTCCCTTGCAGCTCTGCTTGTTATTTTTAACCACTTGGAATTTTAAAAGGATGGAAAGGAAATCATCTGAGTTCATCACAAACAGCAGGGAAAATCAGAGGGAAGAAGGATATCAAAACCCAAGATCCTATCCATGGAAGTCTCTCCAGCCTCTGCAGTATTCTGTTAAACCCCCAAGCAGGGGTAACACTCAAGAGGTTGGATGGTTGGACTGGATGATCTCAGAGGGCTTTTCCAACCAGAATGGTTCTGTGATTCCAGAAGATGCTGAAGATGGAAAGGACAAACTTGTGACTGCAAAGCTGGTGCCAGGAAAGCACTTACCCTTCTCTGCAGTTCCCATTATTGTTTAACACACAGCTTGGATTTTCTTCAAAGCCTAATAAAAGTTATATCTGGAAGAGGAGGACACATCTGCCTGCATCTGCAGCCCTCTAATGGCACATCCCAACTGTCTCCTGCAGATAACTTGGATGTCACAGATTGCCTCTGCATTATGAAGCTGGTTTATTTGTAGCAGTACATGTTGGTTTTGTGCAGCCTGGAGCAGAGGAGGAAATCTCATTGAGGTTTTATAAATTGAGGAGACAGAATGTTTATCTGCTTTCCTTTAAATGATTGCCTTCATTTCTCAGAAGCCCTAGCAGGAACCAAATTATCTACTCATTTTCATCACTGCCACTGAACTGTTCTGGGTGGACATGTAAAGAAGTGAGGTCAGAATCAGGTTCTCTAATTATCCTTGGAGCTATTGTTGTTTCAAATGAATATATCCTTTGGGAATTAACCTGAGACAAAGATAATGATCTCTCTGTCAGACTCCCCCTCCTCCAAGGCTTGTACTGGAGAAGAGGAGGCTGAGAGGGGACCTCATCTCTGGGTAATAAGGAGTAGGGGATAAGGAGGGAGTGGGACCTCATCCCTGGGTAGTAAGGAGGGAATGTGTTTCACATCTCCATGCTCCCTGCATATCATTTTTTGTTTTGCAGCTGAAGCAATGACAAATGAACTCTAGAAACTCAAAGAAGCATGAACAGCCTCCAGGAAAATCTCTTTAATTCTTCTTTTTCATGTACCTGACTTTCTAAGCATAACTTTAAATATATATATATAGTCAGGCATCAAATTGCTGCAGTAATAGAGGCAATAAAGGCACGAAATGAATTGCAAATGAGCTGGAGAATACAAACTTCACTTATCAGTGTCCATTGCCACCTGAAACTCCAAGTTGTTCATCTTTTGGGTTGATTTCCTTGTAGTGAACTGATCTGCAAGATAGATACTGGAAAAATATCTGCAAAACATTTCAATTGATCTGCAAACTATTAGAATCTTCTCGTGGAAATGCAACAGGGAGAGGATGTTAAGAGGATAAAGCAATTAGGGCTGCGGATTTAGAATGGGTTTCTGCAGAGGCATTCTGAAGGCAGTAGGAAGGAATGATCTGTAGCTACTGGAGCTCTTTAGCCTGTTCTAGGACTTCTCATGATGCCTCCCAGAGGAGGTTTGGAAGTTGTCATCCATGTTGATTTGCAATCAACTCTGACCCCACACATCTTTTTGCACAGCAGGAAAGGAGACGTGAAGGACACCTCAGTGCCCAGCCACACTGGACACCCAACTGCAAGTTGAGTAGAAAGAACATCAAAGGGTGTACCAGAGAAGGATGTTTCAAAGGATATAGCAGGGTTTCAGTCAAGCAACATCTTCAGTGAGAAACATTAATATTTAACAACTGTGCCCTGCTCTGCCTTGAAGTTTTTGTGGTCTGCTATGAACTAGAAGTATCTGATAGTCATCATTAAGGGTTTATGAAAGCAAGATCTCCTAGGCACACAAGTCCCAGAGAACTACCCAGCCTGCCTTCAGTATAATTTGATCATTCTCTAGGTTTCCTGTACCAGAAAGATAATATTTTTAGGGCTTTCTTCAGGGTCATCTTGCTGACACAGCTTCTCACTTTGACAGAACGCTTTAGAACGTAAAGTGGCTCTGATTCTGCCTAGAACCCTTAGTGGGTTTTGTGTCTGATGGCAGGAAGAACTTGTCACTGAGATGACCCTTAGCAGAGCAGGAGCAGCTGAGGGGTTAGAAATCAGCTCAGCAGCAGAGCCTGGAAGAGATTCTAATGCTATATTTCCAACAGTAAATAAGCCATAAATAAGCCTAAGGTCCCCTCCCTGGCACTGAGGTCAGTGATGTCCAATCATTAGCCAGCAGTGCCAAAAACTGCAATTATTCAGAGCTTGTTCTCATTGTTCTTGATTTAAATCTGGGGTTTTCAGTTAGGTTTTTGTGTGATGCAAACAGCATGTGCAGTTCATGCTAAAGAGAGTCAGAAGAAACCTAATTTTACTGCAGTACATCCTAAGAAGAACCAGAAGAAGCCTAATTTTCCTGCAATTCATCCTAAATAGTCAGAAGAAACCTGGTTTTGCTGCAATTCATCCCAAATACAGCCAGGAGAGACTTAATTTTACTGCAAAAAGTGCTTCTGGAAGCAGAAATGAAGATAATAAAAGCTGTCCCACATGTGTACAGAGTGATTCCGTCCCCAGGTAATGTGACCCTTGGAAGCACCATGGACATGTGGATTGGGGACCTTCAGAGTGGTTTTAATTGGGTGTTCTCTGAACTGCTTACTCATTTTTCATCATTAAGAGGAATTAGGAATTAGGTTGACTCCCCCCAGTACATACCACACTCAGTAATCACCTCCAGTCCCTGCAGAGCTGAGAAACTCCACTTTAAGCTTGCAGGAAGAAAATGCAGGTTTTGGCTTTCAAAGATGCATGTGCATAGAAAAGCAAGACTAGGATGAAAATGAATCCCAAACAATGGAGTATATGTTAATAGTATAGTATATAGGATATATTCTAGAGCATATATTATTATATATTATGTATTATATGAATTATATGTGGTATCATGATATGATGATATGATAGATTACACTCTTATTTATATTTTATAGTATATAGAATATATATTCACACCCCTTGAAATTTTGACCATTAAACTTGGGATCTAGCTAAGAAACTGAAAGGAGAGCAAAGGTTCTTTGGCAAAATTTTGGGAGCTGGGGAAAAAAAAAAGGCTTTGCAGTCAGTATGCCATCAGCTGTTTTGTTATCTGTCTCACACCGCCCAGTGAATGAGGGCATTGCTTTCCCTTTGATTAAAAGCAGATGGTCAAGGGAAATGTTTGCAGTTGAAAGGAGCAGAGCTCAGGCTTATGAAATGCTTCCCTGTGAGGCACTTGGGGCAATGAAAACAGACACAGAGTGTGCTCAGGGTCAAATTTCAGCTAGTTTGGGTAGCAGAGGGGGAAAAAACCAATAGAGTATTCACCTAATTCAGCACTTCCCTGCAGGCAGGAGCAGGGTGCTGGAGCTGAAGGATCTTTGTGTTGGACACTCCTAGCAAATTTCTTCTGTATTTGGTAGTTATTGAGAAAAAAACCCAAGTCTGCTGTTTGTTAGTGCTGTACCTGGTCCTCATGGAGCCCTGGGGTGTCCATGGCAGGACATGGGATGGAGAAGATGGCAAGCAGGGGAAGGGGAAAAGAGCTGAGTGCTAGAACCAGAGGATATGTTTCCTAGGTGTATTTTTCACCTTTAATGGCATGACTTGGTTTTTGTAAGGAGCCATTCATCTATACTGAAGAAGTTCATGCTATTAGGGAGAAGTGGTTGAGGGCTGGTTCCTGCACTTGGGTTACAACAGTCCCAGGTATGCTCCAGGCTTGGGGCAGAGTGGCTGCAAAGCTGCCCAGAGGAGAAGCACCTGGGGGTGCTGGTCCACAGTAGCTGAAGATGAGACAGCAGAGTGCCCAGGTGGCCAAGGAGGCCAACAGCATCCTGGCTTGGATCAGCACTGGTGTGGCAGCAGGAGCAGGGCAGGGATTGTCCTCCTGGGCTGGGCACTGGGGAGGCCACAGCTCCAATCTTGGGCTCAGTTTTGGGCTCCTGACTCCAAGAAGGACACTGAGGTGCTGGAGTGTCTCCAGAGAAGGGCAAGGAAGGTGGGGAAGGGTCTAGAGCACAAGTGTTGTGAGGAGCAGCTGAGGGAACTGGGCTTGGTTAGCCTGGAGAAGAGGAGGCTCAGGGGAGACCTTCTCACTCTCTGCAACTCATGGAATCATAGAATCAGTGAATCTTACAATCCTAGACTGGTTTGGGTTGCAAGGGACCTTCAAGATCATCTAGTTCCACCTTCACTAGATCAGGTTGCCCAAGGCCTGGCCTTGAACACTCCTGTTTGCATAAAAAGCAATCTCTTGCTCACAGCAGATATTCTACAAGTGGCATCTAGACAGAGCTTTCAGCCAAAGGATGTGCTTTCTGCAGGACACTTTTGTCAGCCACCACTCTTCTAAGTAATTTATGGGATGATAATGAACAGTAAGGATACATGGGTGCAGTTCAGAGGAGACCTTTGGCCAGCAGCTTCTCTGAGAAAGCAAGTTTCCTTCCACTTGATTCTCCACAGAAATGCAGTAGAGTACTTTTTAATCTAAAAAATGGAAACAGCAGAGGGATGGGGAACCACAGATTGCAAAACAAAATGTAAGCAAACAAAGAAGGAGCCAAATGTTCTACTGAGCTTCCAGAGGCAAGGAAAGAGCTTCTGAAGACATTCCACCAGGAGCTCAAACTGAATGTGTGATGCATAAGAAAAAGGGCTTGAAAAGAACCAGGAAAAGCCCCCCTCCAAATTGGTGAAGAACTGAGAAGGAACAGCTACCAAAAATGTGTGCTTCAAGAAATCAATGTTGTCTTGAAACCAACAGGAAAATAGGAAATATTTTGATGACTTAAGTGCAGAAGATTTATGATAAGATATTGATGCAAAAGAGATCACAGAATCAACTTGTTGCAGGCATAAATTCATTAACCAACATTATTAGTCATGAAAAATAGAACTTAGAGAGCAAACACCCCAGGAACTAGAAACCAGGCAGTGTGTGAGGTCAATAGATGGTCAGGATGTGGAAGGTTTACTCAGGGTAGGTAAGGCTGCAAGAGCAGAGCTACACTAATTCACTGCATTCCTGCTGACTGTGAGGAACAGGGGGAAGCTCCCATCCTGGAGCTGTTATTTCTGGGGATGAGTCAGAGGAGTCATCTCCAGCAGAAGGAGCTGCAGCAGGAGCTTAGAAAAATATTCATTAACTGTAGAGTGATGAGGCACAAGGCCAAGAGAAAAGTCACCCAAGATCTTTCAAGGGACTGAAAGATTCCCTTGCCAATCTGTTAAAGGTGTAGAATCAGCTCAGTCCCCATCCATGTGAGAAGAGAATGGTTTGTTCTTAAGCAGGGACTCATCTCCTCAAGGAAGCTGGGGGGGGGGACTGTTCAGGAGGTCAGGTAGTGATAGGAGCAGGGGAATGGATGCAAACTAGAGGAGAGGAGATTTAGATTGGCTCTTATGAGGAAGTTCTTCCCTGTTAGGGTGGGGAGACACTGGCACAAGTTGCCCAGAGAGGCTGTGGAAGCTCCATCCCTGGAAGCTTTGAAGGCCAGGCTGGCTGGGGCTGTGGGCAACCTGCTCTAGTGGGAGTTGTCCCTGGCAGGCAGGGGGGTTGGAACTAGATGATCTTTGAGGTTCCTTCCAACTCTGGCAATTCTAGGATTCTATGATCTAGGCTTTTCATTTTAGTTGTTATGCTTGCAGAATTAGGACTAGCTGTTGTAAAAGCAGATGTGCTAGGGGTGTACCTCAGTTAACCCAGGAAAGAGTCAAGATGGTACTTGTCATTTACTGCTCCAAAAGCTGCCTGTGAAGGAAAACAGCAGAGACAGAGATCAAACTCATGCAGTGGACTTGGGTTTCCAGAAGGCTCCTAGATGATTGCTCACCAAAGAGAAATTGGGCAATCACAAGTTAGGAACATAATGAAGTCCTCTTATGTATCAGATAGATAAGCAGAGACAAGATGCCATGGGAAAGAAGGGAAGCAAAGAACAAGGAGTAAGCAGAGATTTTCTGTCAGCTGAAAGAGGTAAAACTGCCAGGGTTTGTGGGTTTTTTTGCACAGCAAACCTCTCCAGCTGGCATGGTGACACCTCTGGGTTATATCATCACTAAGAGATGAGCTTGCAACTCGTGGGTTAAAGCTGGGACCAAGTGGACCATGCCTTAATTGACTGCTTTTAATTTCCTGCGGGGGAGGAGGGGTCTGGGAGGGGTGTGTGCGGGGGATAAGTTCATTAGCAAGCCCCTGGGGATAAGTTTGTTATTTCACACTTCATCTAGCAGCCTTTGTGAAGCCACAGACCTGAGATCACATCTGTCTGTGGGCTTTGCCTCCTTCACAGTGGGAGCAAAGCACCATCCTCATGACATCAACTCCAGCTTCTCTAGGGTGTGTTAATTCCACTGCCTCCTGATCATTGGGTGGGAAGAATCTGGGTGCTGGTATGTTTGATTTCTTGCCCTGGCCCCATCAGCACATTCTTGACCAATTAAGCCTTTTGCTATGACAGGGAGAAAAGGCTAAAGAAAGCAGGAGTTAGGAAAAGCAAACAAATTCATTTCTTTGCAGCTTCATGCAGACTGAGTTTGGAAGCAATGGATTGGTGCCATGGACCTCCTCCAGGTCTTCTGAATGTTTGCTTGGGGACCCAGCCTGTTTGTCTAGACCAGCCCCACCATCAGACACACAGATCTCAGTCTGAGATGAGATGTCACTTCCTAAAGATCACAGAACCATCGATTCATTCTGGTTGGCAAAGCCCTCTGAGATCATCCAGTCCATCCAGCCACCCAACACTGCCATGCTCACCACTGAGCCATGGCCCCAGGTGGCACAGAGAGGACATTCTTCATTAATGGCTTATTTTCTGAGGGAAGAACTGGGGTAGTTTGTGTTCCTAAGAAAAGCAGCTTTTGCCAGTCAATAACAACAAGAGTGTATTTACAGCTACTCCTCTCCTTCCTGTCCTTCAAGATGATTCCAGGGCTGATCTTGAGAGGCTTTTTGGCTTCTCCTGGCTCCTCATTGAGTTTTCATACTTATTTTGTCCAATTTTATTCCCTTGTCCTCAGCTCCACCAAGTCACCTAGAGCTCTCTGGCAGGGATCAGAAGAGTTCTGAATGATTTCTATTCTGTGATGGAAACAGGGCTCAGGTATTGGGAGATGTTCATCAACAGCATGGGACAAGTTCTTCAACCTGAGAGGGAAGTGGTGCAGTCAAGGAGAGAGTCACAGAATCATCAGTGTTCTTCTGAATTATTGCTAGTGTCCTTAAATGGCTCCTCCTGACATGTTCCCTCCCTGCTCTCTCCAGTCTGGGTGTGGGAGGTTTATGTCTGTTGTCCTATCTATTGATGGGACAGGAGGAAATGGCCTCAAGTTGTGCCAAGGGAGGTTCAGGTTGGATCTTAAGAAGAATTTCTTTGCTGCCAGAGTGGTTAGGCATTGGCCCAGGCTGCCCAGGGCAGTGTCACCATCCCTGGAAGGGTTCAAAACCCATGGAGCTGTAGTGCTTGGGGCCATGGTTCAGTGGTGAGCATGGCAGTGTTGGGTGGCTGGTTGGACTGGATGATCTCAGAGGGCTTCTCCAACCTAAATGATTCTCTGATTCTACTTTCATTTCATATGTTGAAGGCCAATATCCGTCTGCAAAAATCCACCTTTTTTGAGGGATACCAAACCACATCCTTCTTACATTTCAATTTTCTCCATGAAGCTTCAGAGGTTATAACTTAGTTATGAAAAAACATCCAAAGAGAAGATGATAGTCAGTGGAAACTCTAGTGCTGAGAGCACGAAACATTTGTGTTTCCAATGGAAAAACAGTGAGACTCAGCAGTTATGCCTTGACCTTCAGCTTTGAGGTCAAGCCTGATCATGAATAACCTTTTAGGTGCCTTTGGATCCAATCAAGGTCAGTTTAACATTCCTGTCAAACTGAACATCACAAAACCCACACCAGTTTTAGAGGGAAGGGTGCAAATCCACAAGGGATCACACCAAGGTAAATGTTTGGAATAACCTTTGCAGGAGTGAAGCTGCCCAGTCCTGGGAACAGTTCTGCATGTTCTATCATCCCAGCAGGTCAGCAGAGAAACAAATAGTTCTTAACACCAAACCTCCATCTCTTCATCTATTTACTGTAGATTTGCATGGTTTAAAGGTTCAGCCTGTTTTACTTGGAAGGAGGCTGAATGTGTGTTCAGAAAGTTTGTGGAGATGGCACTTGGTGCCATGGTTCAGTGGCATGGGGCTGGTAGGCTGGTGGTTGGGCTTGGTGATCTTGGAGTCCTCTCCCAACCTCAATGATTCTGTCAGTCTATGTTTCTAAGTGAATCAGTCTGAAGTCAAGCAAACTCTTGTTTTGGTTGTTCTAATGGGGTTTATCTTTGAGGATACTGAACTAAGCATCAGGGCCACAAAAATGATCCAAGGGTTGGAACCTCTCTGATCTGAGGCCAGGCTGAGAGATTTGGGGGTGTTCAGCCTGGAGAAGAGAAGGCTCCAGGGAGACCTTGCTGCAGCCTTGCAGTACTCACAGGAGCTGAGGATAAACTATTCCACAGGGGCTGTAGTGATGGGACAGGGGAAAATGGGTTTAGATTAAAAGAGAGGAGATTCAGACTGGATAGAAGGAAGGAATATTTCCCACTGAGGGTGGGGAGAGCCTGGCCCAGGGTACCTAGAGAGGTGGGAGATGTCCCATCCCTGGAATCATCCCAGGTCAGGTTGTTTGGAGCTGTGAGCAACCTGCTCTAGTTGCAGATGTTCCTTCTGGACTTCAGGAGGATTGGACCAGATAGTCTTGAATGTTCCCTTCCCACCCAAACCATTCCATGACTGTCTGATCTGACAGCTCTCTCATTCTGAAGGTAACATTCCCCTTACCAAGAGAACATCTACTTGAGTCCCTCCTAAAGAACAAACAAGGAGGAATTTTTGGAAGGTGTTAAAACTGAGCAGCTAATGAACTCCACTGGGCACAGGGACAGGTCTTCTGGAGAGCTCTGTTTATCATTTGGCTGTGGATGAAACAGATGCCCCAGGAAGTGTTTTTGCAATGAAGTTCATGCTACTCTATCATATTTATATTACAGGATAATGGATGTCCACATTTGAATTCATGGAAATCAACATCTCCTGACCTTACTGCCTCCAGAGTAAAGTCACTTTCAGCAGGTGTATAATAAAACAAAGCCATCTCCTTTTAGTTCAAATCTTTCTTTGCATAAACATTGTCAGGATAGGATTGATAGCAAATAACCTCCCAATGGGTGTGTAACAGTAAGGGAAGCAAACTTAAAGAGTCCCTCTGTAACTCAGCTAATATGACTGGCAGTGTCACAGCAAAATGTGGGTTATAAAGCCATGGAGCCAAGGTACATATGTAGAGACTTAGAGGAGTTAATTGAATGCATGTCTCTGTGTGGGGGCAAAAATCTGCAACAGATGTAGATACACAGTTTGTGATTTCATTTTTGTGTCTTTAAATGCATAGTCACAGCACTGCATCTAGTTCTTCCTTTTGCCAAACTCCTAACATAGGCAACAAAGCAAACTATGATGTTGGATTGCATACATCAATAATCATCCCATAGGTCAGGAGATAGCCAAACAGTTCATTATCTAACATCTGAATAACTGCAGTGGCTGGAAAAGCATCCATCCTTGGCTGGAAGAGCATCCATCCCGACTGGCTGAGAGCTGAGCACCTACAGTTCTAAAAGTCAGGCAGTGTCTAAGCCATCTGAGTACCTCACAAAGCATGTAGAACATATTTTAGCACCACACTGTCACTCTGCAATCATTAAAAGCAGCCAGTGGTGCCAGCAGAGTGGCCAGGTGGCCAAGAAGGCCAAGAGCATCCTGGCTTGGGTCAGCACTCTTCTGGGTTATTCTTTACAGCCTGGTGGAACTCAGGCTGTTAGTTCTCTCTCTGAACAGTTAATGTTGACAAAGGCAAGATGGCAATTATATTCATTATGTTTATTAGTTGATAGATCACAACATGGTTAGTTGTTCTTATCTTTGGACTGTGAGAGGTCTCTCCTCTGGCTTTTTCCTCGTTAGCTTTGTGGAGAAAAAGCAAATTAGAAAGTCAAATCAAATCAAATATAAAATCAAATAAAACAGTAAAATAATAGAATAAAGAAAAATGAAATGAAATAAATAAAACAAAATGAAATTAAATTAAAAAATATAAAATGAAATAAAATAAAATAACATAAATAACATAAAATGAAATAAAATAAAACAAAAGAATAAAACACTTCCAAACCCCCAGATCTCTTAGAACTTTTTAAACTCTCCTACAACTTGCTGCTTACCTTTTTCAGACATAAAGCAGCATTAGCTTTTTAAGATAAACAAATAAACACAAATCCAGGCATTCTGTTCACCCTAAACACAGCTGCCAAATCCTTCCCTTTCTACCTTCTTTAACCCCAGCCCAATAAAAGAAGGTCTAGTGAAGTCAGATTGTATCCAGCACAACACCTTCCCCAAAGCATGAGAAAAAGCTACCCAGAATAAGATCCTGACCCAAACCTTTCCCTTCAAGCTGTTTAAAAAGTGTTGGTAAGGATTTTCCTGCTGGGGAGCTCCAAGGTGATGGGGTCAAAGCCATGACCCTAGCTGAGCAAGCAGACCCCATCATAAGACCCTCACAAAGACTAAAGCTCCCAGGCTCTCTCAGATGGAACAGGGACATGACCTCAGTGCTGCCAAAGCCTTGGGGGTTATTCTCTCTGGGACATGACTCTTGGGTAGATCACATGTCCAAGTCCAAACTGCAGAGCTTCTGCAAGTTCCCAGGCTCCAGTTCTGCATGACCTGTCCAAAGAATTAGGATAAGCCCTCAGAGGTCTGAAATGGATTGTTCCACCCTTACACCTGCAAGAGCCTGGCAGGGACTGGGAGGAGTGATAGTGTGTTTCTGGTGCTTCGTGTTTCCTACACACTCAAATATTTAACACATAGAAATAGATTGATTTATTTTAATGATTGCTTTCAGGAGTCTAAAATCAGACACCAAGGAAGTTCTCATAGCAGGAACACACAAAAAAATATCACAAACAATGGTCTCACCATTAAAATACCTCCTCCAAAGCCCAACATAAGGCTCAGAACCTCTTCTAAAGTGCATGAACCATGATTTGGTTTGACTTCTTGTGACACTCCATGTACAGCTACATGGGCAGAGTCTGGATTGTTGTTTTAACAGAGGAAAGAGGAAAAGATGATCTAGAGCAACATAAATCTGCCCCATGGACCAGGACAGGCTGGGGGCTAACCTGCTGGAAAGGAGCTCTGCAGGTCCTGGTGGACAACAAGTTGCCCAATGAGGCAGCAATGTGCCCTTGGGACCAAGGAGGCCAATTGTCTCCTGGGCTGCACTGGCAGCAGGTGGAGGGAGGTGATCCTGCTCCTCTCCTCAGCACTGGGGAGGCCACACCTGGAGAACTGGGTTCAGTTCTGGGCTCCTCAGCACAAGAGAGCCTTAAGGAAATCCAGCAACAGGCTGAGGTGAAAATCAGCAGTTTCTGGAGTCTAACAGTGGAGGAGATGGGAGAGGAGATTTTCCTGGAGCTCTTCCTTGAAGAGTTAGGACTGTGTTGGGAGCATGGGTCCTAAGTCATCTGATCCCACTCCTGCCATAATCTGGTAGTGAAAACAATCTCAGGACCACATGATAGGATTTAGCATGGGTAAAACCTCAAATCTATTGAAAATCCTTGAGTAAGTTCCTAGAAACCAGTTGGCATCATTAGGAAGGGTTGAACTTCTAGGAAAGTCTGGGGATAAGAAACTGTGAACTGGGGATAAGGAATTCCTGTCACACTTGGAATCTGCAAGGGAATTATTATCCAAGGACTGTGAATAAAAGAGGGAACATCTCTCTCCATGGGTTTGGAACCCCTCCAGGGTTGGTGACTCCACCACTGCCCTGGGCAGCCTGGGACACATGCCGAACCACTCTTCCAGCCAAGAAATTCTTCCTAAGATCCAACCTGAACCTCCCCTGCTGCAACTTGAGGCCATTGTTTCTTGTCCTCTCTCTAGTCATCTGGGAGAAGAGATCAACCCCCACCTGGCTCCAGCCTCCTCTCAGGGAGCTGCAGAGAGTGAGAAGGTCTCCACTGAGCCTCCTCTTCCCCAGCCTAACCAAGCCCAGTTCCCTCAGCTGCTCCTCACAACACTTGTGCTCTAGATCCTCAGATGGAGATGTCAGACCCTGTAAGCAGCAGAGCAGGTTCCAGAGACAGACTTTTATCTTCTTCTTTCATCATTCTACCTTTTACCATTGCACAGCTCCTAGAACAACAGTGATGGGAGCTGACACAGCTTTGCTCATGCACCCAAGTGCTGCAAACTTGTTATTTTTTCATCTTCCCATCTGTCCTTTTGCTAACCTTAACCACCAGCTAGCATCTCCTAAATAAATATCTAACCCTGGGATTTAAAGGGAAAGTCTTGATAAGGTATCAAGCTTTCCTGGAAAGAGAATGTTACTGCCTGAAGGTATTGCACACACAGGGCTTGGATGATGGAGTTTTTTCATCCCTCCCTTTAAAAGTCAACATACAAAAGGCTCTGGTCATGTTTCCCTTTCTCATTCCACCCAGTAGGAGAGGAAGAAAGCAAAGCAGTCTTTCTACCTAGGGTGCTTGTCTGAAGCCAAGTGGTCAAGCTGGCTGAAGTGGAGGTTGTGCAATGTGTGTCAGAAGGGAGCTTTAGGCAAACACACCACCTGGCTGGACACAGAGGCAGCTTCACACAGGCATTTGCCAAAGCAGGGCTGGAGTCCTGCCTCTCTGACCTCCCTCATGCACTGGCTCCAAGGGAGACCAGCATGCAAGTTATGCCTCCAGGCAAAGTACCCCCAGATAACAACCTCTAGAGGAGGGGCTGAGAGACTTCTACAGGTGATGAAGTGCCAGACCCAGGTTCCTCCTGGTGATGAGGGTGGTCCCAGCCCCAGCCTCCTCAGTTCAGCTCTTCTCCACCTCTGCAGATCCAGCACTAACTTGTCCTATGACAGCTTGTTGCTTTACTGCAACTTCCAACAGCAACATGCAGAATCTTGCTTCTATTGAAAAATGGGCTTTTATTTCTGTTTTCTGTTCAAAATAAGCTTTTCTGGCACAGAGAGCAGAATCTGTCTCATCAAAGGAGAGCAGAGCATAATACAATCCATTCCCATAACAATGAGGGGAGGCAGAAGGTGATGTTTAGATATGCTTGGAGCTTGCTTTGCTTTGTGTGCCACACATTCCTGTGGTTGGTGGGATGCCAGCAGCAGACATAACACTACCTATGAAATGAGGGGGCTGCCTTTCATCTGGAGATCAGAAAAGGAGGACTCATGTACTACAGGCAGCTTTCAAAGGGTTTTTACTTTGTGCATGAAGTGCAACTCTGCCAGTTCTACCATGGTGACCTGAGGGAATGGCGTGAAGCTGTGCCAGGGGAGGGGTAGGTTGGAGATCAGGCAAAGGTTCTTCATCCAGAGGGTGCTGGAGCACTGGAACAGGCTCCCCAGGGATGCAGCCATGGCTCCAAGGCTGACAGAATTCCAGCAGCATCTGGCCAATGATCTCAGACACATGGGGTGACTTTGGGGTTGTCCTGTGCAGAGACAGGAGTTGGACTCCATGATCCTCATGGGTCCCTTCCAGCACAGGTCATTCTATGATAAGAAGTTGCTGCCCCATATGGGAGAGCTGAAGGAGCAGATTACAAGGCTAGGTGTAGAACTGTTTGCTTGGTTTCCAGGAGAGCATGTTTTCCACCACAAGGGTGTGCTTGTCAGAAGTCCATTCATTCTGACCAGCAACCCTGACCTCAGACACTTCTTCTGTAAGGAAAAAACTGAAAACCAGTTTCCACCAGGCTGCAATCCTGCTGCAGAACTTGTTGGAATCACATCTCAGCAGCTTTTGAAGAACTCAGAATGAGTTCATTTGGCTAAAGGGTCTCACAGACAGTAGAGTGCTTCTGTGCTCTTGTATCTCAAAAACTGGGGCCATTTCTGAACTGATGTCACTTTTCATCTTCTGTAAACCAGACTGGTGACACTGTTTGGAGAAGGAAGTGTGGTTTTTTTTTCCTCATAGAACATCTCACATAGTGTCCTAACCTCTGAACATAGCAACCAGCATCTCTCTCTCTAATTTCCAGTGAGGCTTCAGCAAGAAAAGGTGTCTGGAAGGTCAGGGGTCTCTTTTCTGAACAATTATGGGAAAATACTTCATGGAAAAGGTTTCTGCCTTCCTGAGAGTTCAAAGAGGAGATGTGAAGTTCCTGCAGTCTGCATGAGAAATGATATTCATGAACATTTTCAGTGTGGGGCAGTTGCCTTGGAGTAGTTTTCATCCAGTTGGTGTATTGGTTTATTGTTTTTGGTGAAGAGCCAGAAGGAAACTACTCACTGCTGAGAGGACAGGATGCTGGCCAGAGGCATAACTTCTCAGAAGCAGCTTCATCATGGATGGATCTGAGGCTGGGATGGAGAGATCATTATTTCCCAAACATTTTTATCAAGTGTTATTCTTACTGCTGCTCTCTTTGGTGTTTCACTTGCTTGTGTCAGAGTGTAGTCCCTGCTAGAGGAGACCTTCCTCTTTGCAGGAAATGCAGCAAGGAGGTGACTAACAGCTTCCAGAAACACTTAAAACTGAGAATCAAACACACTCTGAGTCATCACCTAGCTGTATGGTCATTGAAGAAAGGTAAAAAATACCCAGAAAATAAGAGTTCTAAAGGTGAAAGAGTTATTCTTTGTGGAGTTTAATTCTGTCATTTCCACCTGTAGTTTTGTATAGAATCCTTAAGGTTGGAAAAGACCTCCAAGACCAAGTTCAACTACTGGCCTAACACCCCCATGCCACTAAACCAGGTCACCAAGTGCCACCTCTCCATGGGTTTGGAACCCCTGCAGGGATGGTGACTCCACCACTGCCCTGGGCAGCCTGGGCCAATGCCTAATCACTCTGGCAGTCAAGAAATTCTTCCTTAGATCCAACCTGAACCTCCCCTGCTGCAACTTGAGGCCACTGCCTCTTGTCCTATCACTGGTCACCTGGGAGAGAGCGGAGACCAACCCTCAACCTCACACAACCCCATGAGCCCCTCACCTGGCAGCTGTAACCTGTCCTGACACAGGATAGTTTAGTGCAAGCCCTGGATCTATAAGATGACTCTGCCAAAGTTGCATAACCAGATAAAACACAGGATTATGCTAAATGCTGCAGTTATGACAGGCAAAACAGTTATGATGCAGGCAAACTTGCCCTTATCCATCCCAGGCTGTTCCTAAACCTGGGCCATCAATATTCTTCTGTCATTGTCTCTTAGTTACTCTCCTCCTCAGATATCAAGGCTTGTGTAAAACCTGCCAAGATGGACTTGGTCAGAGACATCTCCTTGGGAGGAATGTTTGCTGACTCCATGCCATTCCCCTCCAGAGCTCCAGCACATCCAGAGACAGATTCTTGCCTCCTTAAGTGGTGGTTGCTCATGCATTAGGCTCATGGTTGATCATAAGGGTTGCAGATGGGAGACCTCCTCCCCTTGGGAGCCACAGCATTTGATCCTGGCATCTTAAGATTGATGTTTTCAAGGCTGTGAAAGACTCATTAACTTTCTCCTTGGCTTTTAAAGGAGAAGTTACATGTCTTTGGCTCAGGTTATCTGTGGAAGGAAGGCACTGTCAGAGCTGTTGAGCAGCAGCCTGGCAGGTAGCAGGGCTGGAATACAGAGTTATGTGTTTTAACTATTCATCCAAAGAAATTCCTTCTCTTTCTTCATTTAAAATGTGACAGCAGTTTAACAGCAAATATTCTGGAGACTCTCACACACACATCATATATTTTTTCCTTACATTTCTCCTCCAAGTACTGAGGTCACCCAGTCTGAACCTCCTAAATTCTTCCTCTTCCATTTGTGACCCTCCAACAGAAGTTCAGGTCAAGATTCAGACTAGGTCTTCTCTTGCTTTAAATGATTTAGTGGCCAAAGAGTCTGATTTCAGTTTTAGAACTCTGCTCTTACACCCATTTTTATACTAGGGCAAACAAGTTATTATTTCATTTCTTATTTCATTTTCTTATTCCATTTACCTGCTTCAGAAAAACAACAGTCAGTGAAAGCACAGAACCATCATGTAAGGGCTGGAAGTTGTACACCCAGCATGGGAACATGCATGAAAGGACCAAGCTGAAGTGGAGTCATGATATTTTATGACTGTTTTCCATCCTCCACTATTCTCTATTCAGCATCTGTGCACTTCTCCCTTGGGGGATTCCCTTTCTTCTGTGGTGTTGTTCTCAAGTGTGTTGCTTGGCCCTTCAGAAGCTGGCAAACTGGGCTCAGAAGAGCACATGGAAGTTCAAAGCTGTTCTCCTTAGATCCTCTTTGATCTGAATTCCTCTTAAGCACAAGCTTTCCCAGAGACTTTCCTTTCCTTCCTACTAGCTGCCTGGAAAAAAATGGTGGCAGTTCTCTTTTTCACTTTGTTTACAAGCTTTCACTTCTAGTTCTGTAGGGAATTAAGAAGTGAAAATCTGTGGAAGGAAAAAAAGAAAGCCAATGGAATGTTTTTTAGGCATCATACAATTTTAATTTGCCTTCAGCTTGTGCCTACAGTTGTTCTTGTGCTCCAAACCATCTGGTCAGATATCTGAACACCTCTGCCTTCCTTTTCTCCTCTGATATACAAATTCATACAATTCCCACAGGTTTTGGGTTGTTTTTCTTTTTTTCTGCCTCTGTTCTCTATCTTCAATCTCTCTCCTCACTCATGAAATTCCCTTTTCCCTTCTTTCCTAGTCTTGCTTCAAAGCTGGGTCTCCTTCTCAAAATGATAGACCTCCTTCTCAAATCCCAGATCTCTTTCTTATGTCCCAGATCTTCTCAAATCCCAGATCTCCTTCTCAAATCCCAGATCGCCTTCTCAAAATGATGGCTCTCATGTCCCAGATCCCCTTCTCAAATCCCAGACCCCCTTCTCAAGTCCCAGACCCCCTTCTCAAGGGTTCCAACTCTCCATTGCTGTTTTACTTCTATATCCTGTACTCTCTCTCATGCTAAGTTTTTGCACTTCTTTATCCCCCTCTTTTAGGGTTTCCTTGCCTGACCTTTGGGGCAGAGATCTATGTCTGATGATCAGTTTGTGCTTGGCTATGTCTTTTGGTTCCTAGATGTGATGTAGCTATAGAAAGACCCGAGACAGAGCAGAATGCAGTGTTGTGCAGTATGGATGTATAGATGGTGACCTGTTCACAAGTATTTCACTCTATTAACCACCTGAATGCTGCACTACTGAGTTTCTTTTCCCCTAGCTCTCCCCAAGATAGGAAATGTCAGGTAATTTGAATTTTCAGACCATCTCTCAAGGTTTTCCCTTCAGTTCCTTGTTGCTGTTTATCATTCTCTAGCACCTCAGCTCAGCAGCAGTGAAAGTTTACATCCCTACTTCTAGGCTTTATTTCCTCTTGCTTTCCTTAATTCCAGGTAATTGCAGTAGTTGTTTAATTAGCCAGCATGACAAATCTTGCTAATCACTTCTATTCACACCCAGCTGGGATCCCTCATGGTACATGCAGTTGAGAGACAGAAATTAATTCAATAATTCATCATCCTAGAAGCATCCTCAGACCACAACTGCCTCTGCAGACTCCTGTCCAAGCTGAACAGCTTGGAGCTGAGATCTGCTGGGAAACCTTTCTGGTGGACAACTGAAAAGGTCTCTAGAGGGTCTGAGCTCTTTAGGAACAGTCAACAATTTATCTTTGCATTTCCTTGTAGGTGCTTTGGCAGAAGGAATTGTTCTCACCATTCCTAGTGACTGGAGGGTTACCTTGCTATTCTCTTCTGCTGAGAAGTGAGTTAGAGTTGGGGGACAGACAAGATCTGCAGGAAAACAAAAGAAAAGGGGGGGAAAAGAGCATTTTTCAGTATGACACCACCCTGGCCTTCAGACCTCTGCTTCCACTCAGTGACCTCTCTCACAAAGATCTAACCTGGTTTTCTACCATCCCTAGACACTGGACTTCACCTTTCTGGAGACTCTTTGAAGGATACAGTCAAAAATATGATAATATGAATAGATATTTCCAAACATCCTTCAGTGAGTACCAAAAGATGACTGTTTCTTGATGTAAGTAAAACAAGTTGTGATCTGTGTGTGCTGATGTAGCTTCTGTGGACTGACTGAAAAATCTGTGACCACCACACAGCCTCATAGGCAGAGAAGGGCAAAACCTCATCAATTAAAACCTCTGCTGAAGTGCTAGATGCTGTAATTCACCCTGGAAACTCATTTCATTTAACATTTGACACTTTGTGGTTCACCTGACAGCTGCATTTCCTCCTCTGTGGGGTTGCAGCAGGTGGAGGCAACATCATTGCATGTGCAATTTGTAATGAGATCTGGAATCCAGTTCAGCATCTGGGGAGAAGGGAGGACACTGCTTTAGACATGTAATATAATAGACATCTAATAAAATAAACACTTAATAGACATAAAATAGACATCATCTAATATGACATCTAATATAACAAACATATAATAGACATAATAGAATAGGCAGCTAATATAATAAACATAATAGACATCACCTAATATAACATTTAATATAATAAACATATAACAGACATCATAGAGTATAATAGGCATCTGATATTACAGCCATATAATATAGTAGACATATAATTCTTTGGAGACACAGAATTCCAACAGGACAAAAAGGAAACAACAATCTTCAGGCACTTCTTGTTCTTCCAGATGCATTTCTGCCTGTTTGGGGAACACAGCAGTGAGTGGCAGACGTGGTCACAGAGTCTTGATGTTGGCAAAAGCAGAGTTCTGCCAAGGGAACACATTGAGAGGTAAATTGATTTCACTCTGCTAATGGAAAATATGCATGGAATGCCAGAGCCTTTGGAAAAACCACCACAGTGAAGCAGCATCCCTTTCCATAGGCATTGGAACCATTCCCAAGTGCATAAAGATGCTTAGGTGATTGTTCAGTCAGACCAAAAAGCTACCTCCAGATGTGAGCAAATGGCTTAGGTGGATTGAGTTTCTGTTTGAAAAATGATCTCTGTACCACAAACTAATGCATAATCTAGACCAGACAACCCTCCTGGTGTCATCCCTGTGATGAATGAAGATTGTGGGGGAGGAGGCAGCTTACTTTCTTCCTCTTTTTCCTTTTGTACTTCTAGATTTATGTGGAGATGAAAAATGGAGCTCTGAGGCATTTGTTGTGAAGTTGGTTTTGAGAGGTTCATCTCATTCCCTAGCACTGCTCAAGGACATCAGCAGTTTCAGAGATCAAATTGTGGCTACATCTGGGCAGCAATGGATGGAGAGTGAGGAGAGAGGCATGGAGCTCCACTGCCTGCCACCCTTCCTACTGCACAGCTGCTTCCCTGGCAGCCAGAGGACTGGCAGTGCAGTAGTAGGAAGTGCTTGGGAGGCCAAATGAAGGTAGAAGTTCAGAAAGGAACTGAAGGAGTGGGGATGATGTCCTCCTTAAGCAACCCATCTCTCAGCCCCCAGTGATGGAGGATGCTTCTAGCTCTGCTTGCATGACTTGCAGGAACTGAAATGAAGCATTTGTGACTTCTGCTGTTGGAAAAGGACAATATTAGCAAGGTGGTACCAGAATCTTTGCAAGATTTAATGGTATACCACTGAGAGAACTTCCAAGCAAGACCTTTGGTTTCCAGATAATTCAGATGGTTTTATTTCCTTTCTGGCAGTGTCACAGAAAAAGAGTAGAGGAAATGCCACACTGTCAGCTGGGTTGTCTGTGTCTGTCTGCACAGGAGTCTCTGGTGACAACAGGTCATGAAATTTCCAAACTGAGGATTTCCTTCCTTTTTTTTTCCTTTTCTTTTCCTGTTTTGTTTCCCTATAACACATAGCATGCTGTTTCTGGTGGACTTTGAATACATTTTGGTTTAAAAGGGTGCCCTGGAAACCCTTACATATTTGAGGTCTGAAAGAAACCCTATGCAAGTACCTGCAGCAAGCAGGAATATCTAGTATCCTGCACCCTTTCTCTTGAAGATGTTTCCAAATAGTTTAGAGAATTATCTCTAAGAAGAGCAAGTCAGTGATAGTCTGGAAATCAGGTGCCTGAACCTGAAGGTGCTTTCAGAATGATTACCAGTCCTGTCAGCTCTCTTTAAAGTGGGAAGGAGATAACTTTGGCTGACATTGATAATAAGAAGAGTTGGAAGAACAGAAGGCACTTGCAATCAGCCAGCTCCCTTATTCCCATCACTAGAATAACTGGTGTGATGCACTGACCATACATAAAAGACCTGAGACATCCTCCTCTGACTCCACTTTCCCTGGGGCTTTGGTCCATGACAATTACAGAGCACTCCCTGAAGAAGACTTGTGGGCCAAGGTAGTGATCAAAACTCTCCTGCTGGATTGCCCTGTTCACCTCCCTCAGCCAAGAGGTTCTCCTTTACATCCAGGGCACCAGGCCAAGGTCTTCTTCTGCTGTCTTTAATGACTAACATCAACAGCATTACTGAGACAGATTCCTGGAGAGATCAGGGGCTCTGGAGTTCACCAAAACCTTCTCCAAACTTTCAGGAGGTAAAGACCCAAAGAAGGTGTTTTCCTCAGCTGGGAAAAAGTATTCCAGAAGCTCAGAGGACAACTTTCTTTTGTTCCTGCCCCAGATCAGCAAGTGCCCCTGCAGCCTGGGGTGCCCTGTACATGACCTGAAACAAGTCCTTTAATCTGTCTGTGCTTTGCTTCCACCTCTGTAAACTGGAGCTAATCCTTCTCCACTTTTCCAGGCAGCTTGGGAGATAAATTTGCTCATTCTTGGGAGCTGCTCAGTCCAATTTGCTCAGACAAATTGGGCTCTCTGCATGCAAGCACTTACAAAAAACACACCTCCTCCTTAAGCAACTCTTCTCCTATCTGACAGCTGAAAGATAGAGGTTTGAACATGCTAATCCACTGGGCTTTCAGGCTTTAATCCTCCAAAGTCACCCTAGTGATTGTGATGGCTGGTTGAGCATCAGAACTGAGCAAACATGTGTTGAATGAAGTCAGCCTGCCAGAAGAGTTCATCTCAGACATGTGGGGTTTGCTGGGGTTCCATCTCCATTGCAGGCTCTCAGAAGGAAAAAGAAATCAAGATAACTCCATATTCAGACAGCTTCCAGAGTTGGGTTTTACCACTACTCCCATGAAGTAGCAGCTGTGGAACTCAACCCTTAAACATCTCACTGTGGAGGGGGAGGCAGGAAGATGATCAAGAGCAAAGTGAAGGAAAGAAGAGCATTTGAGGATGAAGCTGGCCTTGGTCAGGTCCATTAAAGTATTGTCCTCTTCCAGGCAGCAAGCTCTAGCACCAGGTTGGTGCATGGGTAACTTCAGTTGCCACTGTTTATGTACAATAGCCACCAGCACCATGGTGGTGGTCTGCTTCCTTCTACTTCCTTTGGGTTTATCATTGCCTTTGAACACAGTTTGCCTCAGTGTCCTGAAGAGATGCACAGGGAGGAAAAGGCTTTAAAAATAGGCAGTGGAAATTTTACTCCTAGGAAGAGCGTAATACTATGGGATGGGAAGAATTTTGAGTCTGTCTTGTTTGATCCTCAGAGGTGTAATGGGATTTGAGTGGGATGTGTATGAGATATGTCCAGAGAAGGGTAAGGAAGGTGGGGAAGGGTCTGGAGCACAAGTGTTGTGAGGAGCAGCTGAGGGAACTGGGCTTAGTTAGCCTGGAGAAGAGGAGGCTCAGGGGAGACCTTCTCACTCTCTGCAACTCCCTGAGAGGAGGCTGATGCCTGGTGGGGCTTGGGCTCTTCTCCCAGGTGACTAGTGATAGGACAAGAGGAAACAGCTCCAAGTTGCAGCAGGGAGGTTCAGGTTGGATACTAGGAAGAGTTTCTTGGCTGGAAGAGTGGTTAGGCATTGTCCCAGGCTGCCCAGGGCAGTGGTGGAATCACCATCCCTGGAGGGGTTCCAAACCCATGGAGAGGTGGCACTTGGTGCCATGGTTCAGTTGTGAGCATGGGGGTGTTGGGTGGATGGTTGGGCTGGATGATCCTGGAGATCTTTTCCAAACAGAATCATTCTGTGATCCTGTGATTCTGGCTGTAGAAACATCTAACCAGAGCACGAAGGACAATCGGTTTCCTACACCTCTCTACATACTTTCGCCTCTCTTGCCAGGCATGACTGGTGATCTGTATCATCTCATCACTCACTTTAACAGGTCTGTGAAATGTGGGATCACAGTAGAAAGTTCTGTAATTGGAAAGCAAAGATTATAAACCAATTTCCTGGAAGTACAATGCTATTATCCAGGGGAAAGCATTCTGTATGAAGCAGAGAATACAACTCACTCTGTACCTTCTGTACCCTCTGTACGTCAATTGAGCAACATTCTTTGTGTCAAAGAAGCTTTATCTTCCACCCTGATGCCTACCAGATCTCTCACTCATCATTTGCTTTCAGCTTGGCAGTCTCCCTTGGAGGTTCAACTCTAACTTAGCCTTTGTGGGTGGATCTAAGGTCTCCAAGCTTGGTGTGGTTCTAATCAGCAGCATGCTGTTCAAGTGCTATTTCTGAGATCTTGTTGATATGGAAAAATGGGGCTGGAAATATTGTAAAAACACAGACTCAGTCTGCTATGGAAATGACTTCCAAGAAGCTATTTTTGAGCAATTTCCACTTCTTGTCTTGCTCTTAAACAGGAAACAGTAAAAATCACAACAGTGACTATGTTTAAGTTCTTTAGCTTGCTAAAACCTTGCAAACAAGTCCAACCTTCTGGCACAGCTCCTGGGAGATGCTTACAGAATTCAGGTCAGTTTTACCATCCTGACCAAGAAAACCTCTACACTCAAAGGTGTTCTCAGCAGAAAATCCTTGTAGGATCTAGGGACCAGGTTCCTGTCTGGGAAAATCCTTTGGCACCAAAGGAGTTCTATCAGCTCTCCACAGCTGGAGGATTTGGCTGAGGGGTCCTTGTCCAACCATTCCTTCAACATTCAACTCCATGAATCATCCTTTCTGCCATTGTCCCAAAGCTGCACAGAATTGTCTAGCAGATTAACCTCCTCATTGGTTAAGTGCTGAGGGTTTTGCTTCAGGATGGGATGGATGTTTGTTCAGATTAACAGAAGGAACTCTGCATTGTGCTTCAGACAGGCAGTTAGTGGACAGGAGTGCCAGTAAGGCTCTGGGTGTGACGTGTTTGTCTTATCTGTCCTTGGCTGATAATGAAGGAACAGAATTCTAGGGAGCAGAAGAGTTGTTTTGGAGAGGAAAAAAAAAAAAAGAAGTAGTAAGCTGTAACTTTGCTTTTGTCAGATAAGGGAAAAGAGTAATAATAATGATGATAACAAAAGCCTCCTGCTCCTGCAATTCCTCTTAGCAGAAGCAGCACGAAAAGCACTTTTCCCCCCTTTCATATCTCCCCAATCACTCACCATGCCCTTCTTGTTTCACTGGAGAAATCATTTTGTCAGCTAATTGTGTTTGTAACAATAGCTGATGGGTGGCTGGGAAGCTGAGCTCCATTTTCACTGCCCTTCTGCCTGCTCAGGATGTCCACCACGTGCAGGTGGCCTCCTAACCCTTCCTCCAGAGGAGATCTCTGTTGGTGACCTTCACAGCTCCCATGCTGGGCTAATTCAGGAGGTAAACCAGGAAGGAACTTGTTAGCTTGAGGGAGGGAAAATACAGTAGAACCTTTGTGGAGTTTTCTCTGTGCCCCATATCTCAAAGATATAAACCCAAATCTGACTGAGATGGCTGAGAACTGAAGCAGCTCCTTAAGAACAGCACCTCACATTTACAGCAACCAATCTCCTCCTCTTCTTTTTCCCTTCTTTCTTTTCTCTCTTCTCCTGCAAGTCAGTTGGGTTTCTCTAGATGTCTTTTCCTTCCTCTCCCCTTTGTTCAAGGGTATGGACAGATTTGTGTTTATGTAGGAGATGGCATTTTATTTAGGTGATGGAGCTCGATAGGAAAGGCAAAAACCTGTTTTATTTTATAAACCTTCAAGGAAAGACAATCAAAATATGATTGTGTGCAAGATAAATGAGTGGAAATGGTCAATGCCAGCATGGTTGTGCAAGAGGAAAATCAAAGACAGACATATCTTGTTGAAAGAGGATCTCAGAAAAGCTGGCTGAGAAAGGACCCTAAGATGGAAGTGATCTTCTGTTCCCTTTCTCTGCTGTTAAACAGTTACCCCCAAGTTATTTCAGAGAGATTGCAGGGATCAAACTGTAAATGCCTCCCAGTGGCATTGCCTTAGTTAACTGAATAGCAGGCAAGGAGTCAAAGTTATGTTTATTGTCCTCTGTTTGCTGCAAGGGACTGCTGAGATCTGAACAGACATAGAGACACATAGAATCACTGTGGTTGGAGAAGCCCTCTGACATCATCCAGCCCAACCAGCCATGGCCCCAGGCACCACATCCCCATGGTTTTTGAACTCTTCCAGGGATGGTGACTCCACCACCTCCTTGAACAGTTGGACTCAATGCTCTCAGAGGCCTTTTTCAACCATAAAGATACTATGACCCTACGATTCTATGACTGAAATATGGCTCTACACTTGAATAAGTGACTGGGCAGTTCCCTGTGCTGTATTGTACAACTGAATCTTCATCAGGTTCCCTTGGAGGCTGAGTGCCACTGAGATGATTTTCCTCCACTGTATGTAAAGGCAGATGATGTGTTTGGCTTGGACTCCCCTCCTAACATCCAGGGGATAAAATGATTCAAATCATCCCAATTTCAAACCCTCACCCCTTGTCCATCACAGTTCTTCTGACAGTTTGTCTTTCTGAACCATGCCAGGAAACTTCTCCTCCTGCCTCCTTCCTCCCCTGCAGGTAATGATCCTGATGGAGTGGTAGTTCTAGATATTTTACCAAGATCAGATACTGCACAGCACTGCCAAGACCAATATTCCTGTGGAAATGCTGTGTTTTTCCTTCTGGTGTCATGCTCTCTGGGTTTCTCTCTGTGGTTTCTCAGAATCTGGTTTTTCTTCTGTGCTTTGACAATATGTAAAGTGAAGTTTGTGTTTATGAAGAGAGTCTTGGAAACCAGAAATATTTCCCCCAGGAGAAGAGCACTAAGGGCACCAGGAGGGCAAGGGAGCTTTGTTCAGGGAGTAGCCCAGAAGGAACTCACACTCCTGAGAGTGACTAGGTCTGGTTCCTGCAGTGGTTGTCCCAGTGAGGTGCACCTTCAAGAACTTTCTCCCTCTGGAATATTCAGTTAACCCTTTCTGTTTGCAACAGCTATCAGAAGATAGAGAAGATTTTTAAGCAGGGGTAGCCTGGGCCAGCTCTGAAGATGTGACCAACATGAACCTTCTTTTCCCACAGATTGTTGGCATCCTGAAGGTTTCAACCAAAAAAAAAAAAACCATTAAAAAATAATAAAAGTCAGATGACACAACCCCCAAAATCTAAGCCAAGATCTTCCCACTTACAACTGGACAAACCTCATTGATTTCCTAGCCAAAACCTGATGCTGTCAGACCCAGATCCTAGCAGCAGAGCAGGAGGAAGGTTGTGTATTTGTCCACAGACCACTGATTTCCTGATTTTATACTCAGAATCCTAGACTGGGAGACACCAACAATGTGTCCAGGCCTCCTTGGGGCTGAGTGTGTCATCAACTGCAGATCACCCATGGAGTTTAGACCTTTTGTAGAGAGGCATAACATTCAAACTGTCTTTTTCAATGGGACACTTGAGAACACTTCTCTAGGTAGAAAAATGAAGTGGGTCTGAGTTTGATCAAGACTTTGGGACTTCTCTCAGTGAGAACCGGTACCATGATTAAAGCAATGGAGTCAGGTGCTGTAGGGACCCTGCTAGAGCAGGGAGGTTGGACTAGCTGACCTCTGGTGCTCCCTTCCAACCTGAACCATCCCCTTTTTCTGTGGTTTGTATTCTCTCACAAAATGCCTTGTTTCTTCTAACAGTGTTTTTAAAAAGCCATTTATTTGCAGAAGGAATCCTTTAATAAAGGCAGTTAGGGCACTGACTCTAAGGCAATCTCCCAGCTCCAGAGGTGGCAGAAGTTCTGCTGCTATCTCACTTTATAGGTGGTTATATAGAATCAGAGAATGTCCTGAGCTGGAAGGACCCACGAGGAGCATTGACCCTAACTCCTGTCTATGCACAGAACAACCCCAATAACCACATCTCTTACTGGAAGGAGCTAGGTTTCTGCACTGGGATCCCCAGCAGTCATGGCTGGGAGCTGGAATGCTTCAGAGACAGCAGAAAGTGCCAAGGGAGATGCAGGTTTGAAATTTCCTCTCCAGCTTGAGTTGAGGGCATGTTTCAATGCCATAGTTAAAGCAGGATTTAGAAGGCTTTGGCTTCAGAGTCTGGAATGGCTTCAGTTTGTCTGCCCCAGCCACATTTTGTCTGTCAGGAACCTTTCTATTTTCCACATCAGACCACTGCTGGAAAAAAACAAATGTATTTGACAGAGCAGAATCTTCCTTTTCTATTTGCATGTCCAGGTCCCCAAACACTGCTTTTCTGGTTGGACATTGGCCTGGCTTGCCCTGAAGATATGAGCAGTATTTGCACACAGAACATCTCACAGCCTTTTAGTATGGTCACTCTCCTGGCATCTCCTACTGGGGACTCAAAACTCCAGAGGCTAAGGAGCATGCAAAGACTGGAGGTGCAAGGTGCTGGAGATGCTCTCCAGCTTCCATCCTGACCCCTCTCACCTTTGAGTGGAGGTGGTCATCTAGGCAGTCAGCCTAGAAGAGAGGGAGCTGTTACTGACCCATTCAGCAGATAGGACATTAGACAAAGATTTTTTCCTCCCTGAAATTTTTGGCAAGGTTTTCCTGAACCTCTCTGCTGGATCTGGAGTCTCACACTAAGGACACTTAGTCACACAAGTCATGGGACAAATCAGAGTGGTTTCCTTCTCTGATGCAGGTGGTCTGTGGACACCTAGACATCTGGTTGCCCACGGCTCTGGTGCCCTGAGTTGAGCTACTGAGCTGGTCCCTTCTACTCCTGTGTTCCTGGAATGGCATGTGAGCACTGGGGCAGGATTTCCTTCCTTCCAGACCTTCTCTGTGGTGCCTGCTTAGTTTCTAGAGGTGAACACTGCTGACACTCTTTGCATGTTTGCATCATTTCTGGCATGAGGCTTCAAGTCCTGGCTGGTGCCTGAGGCATGACTATGATGTCAATGAAAGGATGATCCTGACATTTCCTGGAAATCTCTCCTCAGCATCTGGGTGCAGAAGTAGTGCCCAGTTCCCTCTGGATCACAGCACAGCCTGACTTGGACCTGTCTTGACAAGCTCAGTGACTGCAGCACGATCTGGATCTTTGACTAGACCTGAGGTTCCACGCCCAACATGGGCCCACCTCGAAGAGACATGTTACACACCATCAAAGGCTCAGCAAAAATAACACCCTGCCAAGCACCAGACCTTATCTTGTGGACATCAGCAGATGAAAGCAGAAGAAGACACCCAGCATGAGGCAACCTTCTCCTTGTGGGAGGATCTCAGTGGTTGGGGTCACCAACTCAGGGCACAGGCAGCGACAGAGAGACAACTCAGCCAGTGCAGTGCTTCCAAACCCAGCCAAGCACAGAGAACATCAGCCTGGAATTAAGATGCCAGTCAGCACTGCCTGCCTTTGATGTCATGCAAGATGGGAGGCATCAGCCACAGGTATGCACACATGAAGCCCAACACCATCAATCATGAAGGAGAAGCTGCATCAGCAAAGCAGCCCGAGCGTGGGCTTCTATCTGGCTAAAGCAAACATGACCTGAGAGACAAGAGAAGTGCAGAGGAACCTCAGTCATGGTTGAACTCTTCACTGGAAAAGACAGGGCAGAAAACACAGGAAAATGCCAACTTTTAGAGGCACTTTTTATTGAGATTAATTACTGCAGCAAAGAGGTGGTAGGGAAAGGGAAGGATATTGGCTTTTCTCTTGCCTTTCTATAGGTTCCCCTGAGACTTGGTCCATCACAACAAGCACCCTGCTTTCTGAGAAGCTCCACACATTTGCTCCACAGATGTCACTTCCACTTTTGTTATATCTTTGTTTGGTCTGAATCCTTTTGTTACAAGCTTTAAGACCTAAATAGTACTCCCCAGGGCTGGGAAACAGCTAGAAAAGAAAGAGAGTGCTAAGGAGTGGGTGGAAATGTTTGGAAATGGTGGAAACTGTCTGATGTCTCCCAGTTCTTCTACTCTGCTGTATGCCACACTTCACACAGAGAAGCAACAAACCAACATTTCTATAACTGACAATTTTCTTTACCCCAGGTAGCACCTGATCCAGGAAAGCTCTTCAGTTCAGGCTTACCTTTAATACCTAAATCATCTATGGGACTAACTCAGTATGTAAACAGAAAGACATGGATGTGCTGCAGTGTGGCCAGAAAAGAGCAAGGAAGGTGGGGAAGGGTCTAGAGCACAAGTGGTGTGAGGAGCAGCTGAGGGAACTGGGCTTGGTTAACCTGGAGAAGAGGAGGCTCAGGGGAGACCTTCTCACTCTCTGCAGCTCCCTGAGAGGAGGCTGGAGCCAGGTGGGGCTTGGGCTCTTCTCCCAGATGACTAGAGAGAGGACAAGAAACAATGGCCTCAAGTTGCAGCAGGGGAGGTTCAGGTTGGATCTTAGGAAGAATTTCTTTGCTGCCAGAGTGGTTAGGCATTGTCCCAGGCTGCCCAGAGCAGTGGTGGAGACACCATCCCTGGTAGGGGTTCCAAAACCACGAGGACATGATACCTGGTGCCCTGGTTTAGTGGCATGGGGGTGTTGGGTGGCTGGTTGGACTTGATGATCTTAGGGGTCTTTTCCAGCCATAATGATCCTGTGACTGCAGAGGGGAGGCAGCCAGAGATACAGACACTCCAACCAAAGCCTTCTGCAGTACTGAGATCACATTTACAGCTGTTTCGCATCCCAGCAGCCCATCCACCCAGAGACACAGACCATGGAGAGCATGTGAGTCTGTCTTCTTTCTCTTCACTGGTGCCCCACTGACAACTGAATGAATGCAAGGCTTCATGTTTTCTTTCCAAAGCCCCCAAGCAAGGCTGGCTTCAATTACTGAATGTTCTTCATGCTCTGTGACTGCCCCATCACTGAAGTCTTGCTGGAAGGGATGGGCTTGTCAGCCTCTAGTAAACATTGGGAGTGCAGGAAACAAAGCCTCCTGCAAGTACAGCCCATGATTCTGGAGCTTACTCCTGGAAAGGCACCAATGCCCAGGAAGGACAAGAGACAAAAGACCTTTGGCTTTGTCCCACACCAGCAGCAGGGGCTCAGGGGCAGTAGCAGCTGCTCAGCTAAATAGATAGGAATTCTCTCCTTAGTGGCAGGGTGGGGAGCTGTGTGCTTCACTCCTAGGTAAATATGGTGAGTGGTTCGTAGAGCTTGTCCTTTGTTGATAAAATAAGAGGGTCCAAGAAGTGTTCAGCATTTCATAAGACCACACAGTGGATGTGTCATGAGTTCATCTGAGGTCAGAAGCATGTGGCTTCCTTTGGTTTTTGCTTGCCTAGCTCCCTTGCTGTGGATAACATTTCCTGTTCCCTTAGTTCTCAGCAGTAGCACAGAGCAGAATCACAGAACCATAGATAGTTTAGGTTGGAAGGGACCTTTCAAGGTCACCTAGTCCAGCCCCCCTGCAGTCAGCAGGGACATCTGCAACTGGATCAGGCTGTTCAGAGCCCCAGACAACCTGACCTGGAGTGGTTCCAGGGATGGGACATCTCCCACCTCTCTGGGCAACCTGTTCCTGAGTAGTTGACACTCAGATGATATAATACACTGGGTTTACCTTTCATGGGTAAAACAGGTGATTTCCTTTAAAAATGTTATTCATAATGCTGCCAGGCTTTAAAAATAATTGGTTTTAATCCTTTTTTCATGATACTTATTCAGCTAAGCATGTACTGATGCATTTCCCTACTGCTGCCTGGATGCTATTGATGCTCCTGGCACTGGCTTGGAGTCCAAACTCCTTTATTTTACAGAGGAAACAGATTAGTGTTTATGATCTTGTAAACTATTCTTTTACCATTTCATATGACATCTGTTATTCTAATGAGTGAGGCTCCTGATGTGTTGTTTCTGCATTTAAGGATTCTCTCCACCTCTCCATTTGGGTCTCACCTGGATACCTGGAGCCCAGCATCTGACAGTAAATCATGGATGCAGGAGGTGATCTGGAAGAGCATTGGGAGAACCTTGGCTTATCTCTCTTAACCTTATCAGATGGAAAAGCCTATGTAAGGTGCTGTACTGAACTGAAACAGTGACATGCTCCAGCCCAGAGCTAAAAGCCAGCAGCTTGAACCAGTCAGTGACCCAAATATTCTCCCTGAAGGCCACCAAGTGAAATCCTACCTAAGGGTGTTGTCTAAAAACACAGAAAGACACAAAGCTATCAAGAAATAAACTTGCCAAAGATTACCAAGCCATACCTGAGGAACATTTCCCACTCTCCCAGCAGCAGGTTGTATCTTTCATCAAAAACTTCTATTTTCTTTTTTCAGTTCTCTTTTCTCCTCACTCAAATCTCACCAATTTTTATTGCTTTTTTTCTCCTTAACAAGGGTATTTTCCCCACCCTGGCAAACAACATGGAAGGGCAACTTCTGTGTTATTTCTGTCTTTATTTGATTTTACATACAATAACAGTTCTTTCAGAAGACTAACCCAGGTATTTGTAATATATCACTTGAAAAAAAAAAATATCCAGCCACTGAATTTCCACAAGTTGTTGCAAAACATAAACAAAATAATAGTGAACAATAATAATTATAAATACTAAGAAAAAGAAGGAAGCACAAAGATGAAAGAAGACAGAAGAAGAAAGAAGAAGAAAGAGGAAAGAAGAAAGGAGAAAGAAGAAAGAAAAAAGAAGAAAGAAGAGGAAGAAAAAAGAAGAGGAAGAAAAAAGAAGAGGAAGAAAGAAAGAAGAAGAAACCTAAAAATCAGCCCTGCATTAGATCACCCAGCTTCCACACATCTCCCACTCTGTTCCCCCTAAAGCCAGGGGAGAACATGAGAGGGATAATAGATGTGGTTACCTTCAGACCATTCTGTTCCAGACCAGTGTCCATCCCAGCAGTGGCTCAGCAGCAGTCTGCCACCTTCTCAGCTAAGCAGGTTCCATCCTGTGAGCCTCATCTCATGGCCATGGTGACAGAGTCACACTGGAAATGAAAGGTGGTGGTTGGAGCAGATGGTTCCATGTCACTAAACCAGAGCCAAAACAACCTCCTCCCCAAACCAGCAGAGCAGTGACTTTTAGTGTCAGGGTTCAAGGATGTTGTAACTCTATAGGTCTGCTCACATCTGGAGGAAATGAGAGTTTGGTGTGGAGAGGAAACCATGAGGATGTCCACAGCTCACAGCCTGCTCAGCTGATGGGCTGGCAACTGCTGGGGACCATGTCAGTCTTGCTCCAATTCCTCCTTCTGCATGCTCAGGACAGATTTACCCTCAGCAAGTGGAGATCTACTTTGGGTGCTTCACCCACCCGAAGTAAATGCTCCCTGGAGTTCATTTGTCATTTACCAGTGAAGAAATGCTTTGGTGGGAGGGTGACTGAGCACTGACCCAGCTTGCCCAGAGAGGCTGTGGAGTCTCCTTCTCTAGAGAGATTCCAAACCTGCCTGGCCCCAATCCTGAGTGCTGTGCTGTAGGGATCCTGCTGGAGCAGGGAGGTTGGACTAGCTGAGCTCTGGTGTTCCCTTCCAATCTGAGCCAGTCTGGGTTTCTGTGAGATGACCTGATATGAGTAGTACAAACCAGACATACAGAGAAAAATCCCTTCCAACCTCAACCATTCGTGGTCTTCTGTAGAGTAGGTAAGTTTTGAAGTCAAGCTGTTATTGATTTGTTTCACTGTTAGGGAGTGGTTTTTTCTTATCATTTACTTTGGAAATCTTTAAACATACATCACTTTAAATATTGTATGAGAATGTTTGTCTTCTAGATCTCTTATGTGCCCTGTATAGAATCACAGAATTCAGGTCGGAAAAGACCTCTGAGATCATCAACTCCAACCATCAGCCTGTCACCCACATGCTACTAAACCATGCCACCAAGTGCCACATCTTTTTATCCAGGAGTTCATCCTCATAGCCATTAAACAACTTTAAAGACATCACAATGAGAGAAGCTTTTTGATTCCAGAGGAACAAAAGGAGCAGTAACTCTCTTAACACAACCCAGGGTGGAACACAGCAGGAAAAGGATGCCCTGGACTCCTGATTCAGCAAAGGTCAGTACAGGTGGGACTGAAGCCACTGGTGTCCTGGATCTGTCAGCTGGAGCTCACAATTCAAAATGAATTTAACTCTCAGCTCATGAGGAAAGGGAAGCTGGGGATGAGGAATGCGGCATGTGGCTGTATACAATTACCTGCAAGTCTGGAGTCCAGAGAGGTTTTCTGAAAAGGTTTGGCACTTAGAGAGATATGTTCAGTCTGGAGAAGAGAAGGCTCCCAAGAGACCTTCTGGTGGCCTTCCAGGATCTGAAGGGGGCTACAGGAAAGCTGGGGAGGGACTGTTTAGGAGGTCAGGTGGTGACAGAACCAGGGAAAATGGATGCAAGGTAGAGGAGGGGAGATTTAGACTGGATATTAGAAGGAAGTTCTTCACCATGAGGGTGGGGAGACACTGGAACAGGTTGCCCAGAAAGGTTGTGGAAGCTCCATCCCTGGAAGCTTTGAAGGCTAGGCTGGCTGGGGCTGTGGGCAACCTGATCTAGTGGGAGGTGTCATTTGATTCCAATATGAAAAAGAAACAACTGGAGAGGAAAATGTCACCTGGCAGCTGGGACAGGACACAGCTCACCAGGCTGTAGAAGACTTGTCTCACCAGCTTTAGACATCAGCTGCAGTTGTGCTCTACAAAATGTTCTCTAAACAAAGGGAACTTAGAGAATTAGGTCAGGTCACAGACATCTCTGTTTGCTCAGATTAACTCTCCCACCAGTGTCTGCAGCTAGAAGCCCAGTGACACAATGCAGATCTCTCAGGCTTTATCTAACCTGGACAGTTAAATCATCATTATTCCACTAGGAAAGCATTTTTTTTCCCCAAAGATACATTTTGCTACCATGCAACCAGACTACACTCTGCAGGATTAAGCTTCTCTAAAACTCTTTATCTCCTTCATGTCTCTTGGCTTGAAGAGCTTCCTCTTTTCAAACACCAGCCTTCTGCTGGGTATTTGGTCTTGCCTCCCAACAGTTGTCCTGGCTGTGGGCAGGGTGCAAGGATGCTGAGCTGAAGGCTTGGCTCTCTTAAGTCAGTGGTGCAAGGAATCAGCTCGACCCAACACCATCACATCTCTGTCCCCCTGCAGTGTTTTTCTCCTGTATCTGGTGCAGAAGCAACTTACCTAGCACAGATCTTGGTGGTGACAAGCTCCTGGTCTGCTATGACAATTACTAACTACAATAGCAAATGTTCTTCAGCCTTTATTGCTCTGCTTTTCCTGTAAACCCCTTGGCCTGCAGGAAGTATTTGAATACATATTTTGTTCTTGCTCAGTGGCAAGGTTGCACCCAGTTCAGTCTCAGAACAGAGAGCAGGCTGCAGGTCTCATGCCTTTGAACCCACTCCTGTCCACCACTCTGCACTGCCTGCACAGAAGCTCTTCTAGTCTGAAGTGGAAAGAAAGAGGATGGTAACATCTTGTTTGTGAGGTCAGAAGACTCTTCCCAGCTCCTCCACCCTGTTTCAGTTCTCCTCATGGGATGACATATCCAAAATCCACAGAATGCTAATGTCAAGTGAAGCCAGGAAGGAGTTAATAGCTGTGATAGGAAGAGTCAGCCTCAGCTGTTAGTGGAGGCACCTGGTACCAATTAAGGAGTGGTTATGAGAGAGGAGTGAGAGATGAAAGAAAGAAAGTTTTATAGCCTAGGAGAGAATGTGCAAGAGGCAGCATGGGGCTGGGGGTAGTCAGCAGAGCCAGGTGTTTGAAGCCATGGAGAAAGGAGAGATTTATAGACTTCTTCAGGAGACAAAAGAGCTACCTTCTTCTTCCATCTCTGTATGATGAGATACTGGTAGGACCTAAACCAACTAAATGCTGACAGAGAGAAGGTATCAGAAGAGTGAGCAGGAAAGTGACTCAGACTGCAGTGAGAACCCTGGGTTAGTACCCACAGGGCACAGTTCCTGGTGTTCCAGTACTGGACTCATGTCCCTGTCCATGTTTGGGGTGAATCTTTTGAGGGTTTCACTTTTAAAAGACCCTAAGGAAATGCTTCTGTCTCTGGATTGGGCTGGTAATTTTTAGGAGCCATCTACTGATGAGTATGTGTCTTTCCTTTAGCTAAATGCTTCTTTGCCTGTACAAGGCAACATATCTTCCCGAAAAAAGATCCACCTGAACAAGCTGGGCATTACTAAACTTTATTCTCAATTACTAAGCTGTGCTCTGTTCCTCTTCTCTGCTTTCCTAGTTCCCAATTCAAAATCTATGAGAAAGCCATGGAGGTGGTGAAGGGTCTAGAGGTGAAGCCATTTGAGGAATGGCTGAAGTCACTGGGTTTGTTCAGCCTGGAGAAGAGGAGACTGAGGAGAGACCTCATTGTGGTCTGCAGCTTCCTGATGAGGGGAAGCAGAGGGGCAGGAGCTGATCTCTTCTCTCTGGTGACCAGTGATGGGACCTGGGGCAATGGCATGAAGCTGTGCCAGGGGAGGGGTAGGCTGGAGATTAGGCAAAGGTTCTTCACCCAGAGGGTGCTGGAGAACTGGAACAGGCTCCCCAGGGATGCAGCTATGGCTCCAAGGCTGACAGAATTCCAGAAGCATCTGGACATTGCTCTTAGCCACATGGGGTGACTTTGGGGTTGTCCTATCCAATAGGAGATGCACTTGATGATCCTTGTGGGTCCTTCCAACTCAGGACATTCTGTGATTCTATTGTGAGAAGTGCACAAATCCCAGTGGGTAACTAACTCCTCTACAACAAATGACTTTGCAATTTGTTTGTCATTTCCCCTCTCAAATAACATATTCTTTTTATTCATGACACATGGGGAAATAAGGCTGCTGAGTTTTTTCTCAAAGGTCACATTGCAGGACAGCAAACACAAATTCTGAGCAGCAGAAACGACTCTGGACAGCCTGTGCTGACGCCTAACAACTCTTTCTGTGAAGAAATTGTTCCTAAGATCCAACCTGAACCTTTCCTGGTGCAACCTGAGGTCATTTCCTCTTGTCGTATTGCTGGCAATCCAGGAGAAGAGACAATAGTGTATGTGCTGGAGCACTTCTCTGCTCCCATGGCTCCTTGTTCAGCTCTTAAAGTCTCAGACCTCAACACCAGCAGAACTGGAGTAATGGGAGAAATAGATTTTGCAACCTGATTTTTAGGGGAAGAAGGAGGGGCAGGGCTGAGGAGCTTGAACCTGCTCCGTCTGAGGGCACTGTCTGTTCCTCCCTGAACCACCAAAGCACAAGGTGGGCTTTGTTTGTTGGGTGGGGTTTTTGGGGGGCTTCTGGGAATTCCAGTGCAGGTCTTCTAAAAGACTCAGAATCACAGAATCACTCTAGGGACCCCATTCCTTCTCCAGCTTTCCTGCAGCTGGTCAGCCTGTTTTGGATGAGGGGGATTGGCTGGACTTGTTTGGTCTCTAATTAACTCAGCTCACAGTAGATTAATTCATTGAGATACTGGCAGCCATTGTGCAGAATGACATCTCACTGTTATCTTAGATACTTTCCTAAGTGCAAAGCATCAGGGGAGCCTGTGTTTGCCATTAGAGTGCCTCCAAAATACCCTGCCTGTCAAGTCATCTCACTCGATGTTTTTATCTCCAGAGGTTTCAAACCAGAGCAGTGCATAAGCTGCCCCAGAGGACTGGCAATCACGAGGGTGAAGGATGGAATTTTGGGCACTCTGAGTCCACTCTCATTTCCCTGACAACCCCCTGCTGACTGAAGCTACCTGCTCCAGCAGATTTCTCCCTCAAGGCCTCAGCTGTGCCCTGCAAAGCTTCCTGTTTACGGCCGTGCATCCTCCGAAAGCAGAGCGCTCTCAGCTTCCCACATCTCGATAGCTCCGAGCGGATCCCGGAACATCCTGTGCCTTTCCGGCAGCGCGGCGCGGCTCTGGCTGAGAACCGCCGGGAGAAGTCGCTCACAGGGTGGTGAACAATTGGTCATCACCTTCTGGATGTGTCAGACTGTCCAGTACCATAGGCCGTGGGGCTTCCACCGAGAAGGAAACAATATCAGCAAAACATTTGCCCTTTGTTCCTGCCCTCTACTGAGGTCAGCGTGTGTCCCAGCGGAGAGCGCACTTCCTACGGGGAACGAGCTCCGTGCCTCGCTTCCAGGCTGAATGTTCTATCACTTAAAGAGCACTTAGAGGCTGACTTGGGACAGAACCGTAGCTCAGCACTGCATGGTCCTGGCAGCTGCACAGCTTATCTTCCCTGTTTGTCTCCTTGTGGTTACTGCTGAGGCCAAGGTATGTATGATGTCTGGCTTCTGCCAGGGATGTAGTCTCCTCGAGGAGAAAAATGCCCAGCCTCCAGCTCCCTCTGAAGAGGAGCCTAGGTTAAGACTTCATTCCTCTCATTTCTTCCCCTGCCCTACAGTGCTCATCTGTCCTCCTCAGCAGTTACTTGGCAGAGTTCAAGAGAGAATGAGCAGGAATGATGAATTGGAATATAAAGAGTGAGGTACTCCCTAGTGTGGTGGGAAAAACAGAATGAGTTCAGTGGCACCACAGGTAATAACCTTTGTCTGCTGAGGGATGCCTACAGAGAAGCCCAGACTGGCTGAAGCCCAGACTGGTTCAGCTTGGAAGGGAGCACCAGAGGTCAGCTAGTCCAACCTCCCTGCTCCAGCAGGGTCCCTACAGCACAGCACTCAGGACTGGGGCCAGCTGGGGTTGGAATCTCTCCAGGGAAGGAGACTCCACAACCTCTCTGTGCAACCTGGGCTAGGGCTCAGGCACCCTCCCACCAAAGAAGTTCTTCCTCATCTGCAGCTGGAACTTCCTGGCTTCCAGTCTGTGCTCATTGCCTCCTGTCCTAGTGCTTGGCCTCCTGGAGAAGAGCCTGGCTCCAGCCTCCTGCCACCCTCCCTTCAGCTCCTTCTCTCCATGGAGAAGGTTCCCTCTCAGCCTCCTCTTCTGCAGGCTGCCCAAGCCCAGCTCCCTCAGCCTTTCCTCCCAAGGGAGATGCTCCAGCCCCTGAATCACCTTTGGAGCTCTCCCTTGGAGTCTCTCCAGGCTCTCCATGTCTCTGTTGTCCTGAGGAGCCTAGAACTGAGCCCAGTTCTCCAGGTGTGGCCTCCCCAGTGCTAAGAAGAGAGGCAGGAGACATACAAGCATAGTTTTGGTCATGGGAATAAATTTAGTTAAGGCTGAGCATGCTCTTTTGTTTTTTGGCTTTTTTCCCCAAAGTGAGGTAGCTCCAAAATGTGTAATCCAAAGCTAACGTCTGCCTGATGCCCACTGGTGAGAAGATATCTGGTGAGCAATGGGCTACACCACCTCCTGCAGCATCCTCCTCTCCAGGGAATAGCAGGGAGCTGCTCTGCTCTTGCCAACGGGAGGATGGAGAGATGTCATGTCCATAAAGGTCAGGATTTGGCCTCAGTCTGCAAACCTGTAGTATGAACATCTCATGAAGTTTAGAACTCACATTGGTCTCATTTAATCGCCTGTAATTAAGCCTTTCAAAAAACATAGTTGGGATTCTAGATCCCTCACAACCTTTCTGTTGTTCTTGGGTTAAAGTAGCAGCAGCCACAGCCATGCACACAGCATGTTAGTAAAGGCAAAGGACTACTTCAAGCTAAAGACTATAATTGCACAGCACTAAGGCAAATGTATACTTTAGAAATTCTTTCCAACATCTGAAATGATTCAAGAGGAGGTAGAATTTAACACCAAAAATTGCTCTAAGCCTGAAAGGCTCTCTCCACTGAAGGCAAAAAAAGGCATCTGAAAAATAATCCTGAAGAAAGGTAAAATAACTTGAAGAAAAACATGATTTAATAACTTCAAATCCACTGCTGAAAGAGAGGAAATTCTTCAATATCCAGTTTAAAATAATGCAATAAACAATTCACTGTCCGTTAAGGGAAGACCCACTTGCTCCTCAAGTAAAATCAATAATGACAGGAAAGAGATCTTCCTTCCCCCACACACTCTCAAAAATAGCCAATGGACATAGAATTTGTGTGAAACAGGGAAAAAGAGGGAAAAGCAACCAGCTGTTGCCAAAACTCTACCAACTTCTTAAACCTTTTTCCACCCATCTGGAATACACATAAGCAGTGTCCCCCTCACTGAAAATATACTTCCACACATGCAAAAAGTCAAGCAAAAAGAATCCCAAAGGGAGAATGCAATAACCTGGCATATGCCCTGCAATTTCTAGGTGTCTTTGTGCACAGATGCAGGACCTTTGGAAGAGCAGAAATGAAAATGTTCCTCTCAAAACCCTCACTTGGTTGAGTGGCAGTGTCCTAGAGGAATAGGGTCATGGAGCCATGGAATGGGTTGGCTTGGAAGGGACCAACCCCTTTGCAGCCAGCAGGGACATCTGCAACAGGATGACAGAGTCACAGAATGTTAGGGGTTGGAAGGGGCTTCTGGAGATCATCTAGTCCAGCCCCAAACAACTTGACTTGGAGTGATCCTAGGGAGGGAACATCTCCCACCTCTCTGGGCAACCTGGGCCAGGGTCTCACCAACCAGAGCATAAAACATTTCTTCCTTCTCTAGTCTGAATCTCCCTCCTTTAGTTCCAAGCCACCAGCCCTTGTCCTGTCCCAACAGGCCTTGCCAAAAAGTCTCTCCCCACCTTTTTTCTAGATCCCTTTCAGGACTTTGCCATGGCAAAGGTGACTCAAGTTCCCTGTGAATTTCCCTGTGACAGAGTCCCCTAGGTAATTCAGGAAAAGTCCAGCCCAGCCTCATCCCACAGCTATTGTGTGATTGTCATTGAGTCAACAAAAGGCTCTGACCCTGAGTGAATTTACACAGGGCCAAGATAAACTTATCAGTCTCAATGACCTTCACACTTTCTTCTTCCTTCCTTCTCCTTCACCACAAGCTGCTTGCACTCTGTGGTGGCACAGATGCCTTGTGAGCCACTGTGACTTCCCTTTCCCTTTCTGAACCTCCTTACTGTATTTCTTCCCCCATCCAATGTTTTGTTTAGTCTATGGAACTTGCTGCCACAAGCTCTCAGAGTGGCTTTGCCCTGTGGTGGCTCTGGAGAGGAAGACACAGCTAGCTGCAGGACTACAGTGAGATGCAGGCTGGCACTCCTAGGGTTTGCCAGCTCCCTGAAACAGCAGCTTGGACTCGCAGAATCATTGTGGTTGGAAAAGACCTCTGGGGTCACTGAGTCCAACCATGTCCATAAACATGGGGTTTAAGTGTTTAGGCTCTGCTTTTATGAATGCTTTGGGGCAGGGTAGGATCTGGGTTGGAGTTTTTGGGTTGGGATTTTTTTTTGTGATATCCAGCAGCTCCTCAGTTCCTCTCCAAATCTATGTGGTATTTCTAAGTCTTGTGTTTCACTGGGGTAAATTCCATCCTCCTGAGAGCCCTATTGTCCCTGCTACTTGTCACTGGACTCTGGCAATTTCTTCCTTCTCCCTCATTCTGTAGCCCAGGCAAGTTTAGCTGAAGACACTGCTAGATGGGTCATAAAAATTCCAGTCCATCCCCTCCCAAGGTGAAGGAGTCTTGATGGGTGTTTGCCCTACAGAGTGCCTGAAAAACAGAGGCTTTGTCTATGGAGAGACAAAATGCTTCCAGTGAGAAAGCAGAGGAGCCTGATGCAGGCCTACAGAAAAGGATCTTGATTTAGTATATTTAAGAACAGGAAATGGAAGTGAATGTCAAGGTGTAGGATGAGTGTAGATGATTTATCTGTGTCACCTGGGCTATGTCATCAGGAAGCCAGCAGTGGCACCTGCAGGGAGGAGGGGACAGGAGAGGTGACCCTGAACTGCCCAACAAGGGATTCCAGCCCAGGGATGTCGCAGTCAGGATGAAGCTGAGGGATCACCAGGGTCAAGTCTCTTCTTCCCTGGCCAGTGTCTGAGGAGGTCTCTGTCTGTTCTGCCTTTGATCCTGATCCAGGAGCTCCTGAATCTGGTTCCCATCTGCCACTGAGTCTGGTCTGGGACTTGTGCCACAGCATCAGTGGTGGCAGTGATGGCATTGCCATCAGATGCTGGGTTTGGGATTGGTTTGTATCTTTGTATCTATTTCGTGTTATTGTTATTATTCCCTTAAAGCAATGTCAGTTTCTTCCCCAGCCCATCAGTCTCTCTCCTTGATTCCCTTTCTCTTCCCTTTGGGAAGCAGAGGGGTTCAGAGAGAGAGCATCTGGCACTCGGGTAGTGCCCAGCCCAGCCCTGACCATTGACACTCAGGCTCCTCCCCTCTGGTCATAACTCTAAGGTGTGGGCAAGGCTCTCAACACCAAAACAGTTACTTCTCTGGTGAGGGTTGAGAACCCAAGACCTCCTCAGCAGAAGGTTAATTTGCTTCCTCTTCCCTCACTCCAGTTGAGTGTTCTTGAGGCAGAGCTGCAAGTTCTGCTCTAGAAGAGAGATTTATAACCCGTGGCACAAGATCAGTGAATCCCCTGTTGGATTTCATAGCTGTTCAGATTGATCTGCTCCCCACTGAAGGCAGTGGGTGGTTTTCCACCACATTCAATAGCTTTTGGATGGAGCCAATGTGAAGGAATGAAGCACTAGGACACTCCAGCCCAGACAAAGAGCAGGACAGTACATTGAGTGCATGTGTTTTGCTCATCACACTTGGCGTTTCAGGCTGTGAAACCACTGCCTCTCCCCATATCATAACAAAAAATAGATCTGGAAAAAATAAATTATTTCAGTGTTTTTTCTTCTATTAATTCTTTTTTCTTTTTCTCTCTTTTTTTTCAGCTGTCTCCAAAGAGTCCATGCCAAACTATGACTCAGTTCCTATGTTTCTGTAAATTCATAGGTCTCTTCTGAAAAGAACAAACTAAAAAGGGGGAAAAAATGTGGGTTTAGTCCTTTTCAGATATAACCACCTAGATTTTGCAAAGCATATAGATGCTTCCAGTCCAAATTATTATACTTTTGCAGGAAATTACAGAGCAGCATCCATGTGTCTGCTCAAACCCAAGCAAACCTCCTCTGAATGAGCTGAGAATGCAGTTCATTAAAATCTTAACAAGCAAATGAAATAGATTCCTTATCTGCACCTCAATGTGTGGTTAAGGGCACAAACTGGGGCACTTCACCCTTCTGGCAACATCCCTTTGGGTGATCAGGCCAGGGGTCTGTAGGAAGCAGCATTTGCATAGTGGGAAACAATAAAGAAGGGAAAAAGAGAAAAAGAATGATGACTTTCAAGACATGGAGGCCACTTAGTCACTGCATAGATAATGTTTCATTTAACTGAATTTCCTGAAACAGCCCTGGAAAGGTAGAAACTAACCACTCAGATGAAAGGGACTAGAACTTCATGGAGATGTGTGCAATGAGATGGAATTTACTGTGCACCATCAGCAGAAGAAATAAAATGTTCCTCTGCAGCAGGACACTAAAGAAATTAACATGAAAGACATTAAATTAACATTGAGGAAGTTACCATTAAAGAGATGAACAGAAATGGAGAAACTGTGGAGGGAGGAGAAAGGGAAGCTAAGATGCATCCCTAGTGCTGGGTCTGCCAAGGCTTGGGTTTGCTGTGAGGAGCTGCAGCATGTTCTACTCATGGCACTTCTAGAGAAGATTACTAACCCTTTCCAAGCCCAGAACAGCAGCAAATGTTGACACCCTGAGAAATCTTGATGCTTTCTGGGATACTTTCAGATCCTACTTAATGCCTGGACTCCTGATGGAATTGCTCCTCTCAATGCTAGGAATACAGTGACTGATTCAGTGGGCTCATGGAAGCACATTCAGCAGCTGGAAGGAGAGTAGAGCTGGTGGGATTAAATCCCTGACATATTCCTTGGTCCAAAGAAGCTTAACATTGTGTAAGTCTAGAGTTCAAATGCGTAGAACTCAAGTGTCAGGAACTGCTGCAGCTCCATGTACCATTTGCTTTAAAAGATTTTGTTCCTTGAAGGGTTCATTCCTTATATTTTATGAGGTTTGGAGGCAGAGATGTCTGATGACTGCAGCTAAAAGCTTTATTTGGGTTATAAGTACAAGGCCAAGTGCCAGGTCCTGCACTTGGGTCATAACAACCCCAGGAATGCTGCAGGCTTGGGGCAGAGTGGCTGGAAAATGGCCCAGCAGAAAAGGAGCTGGAGGTGCTGGGTGACAGCAGCTGAAGATGAGGCAGCAGAGTGCCTAGATGGCCAACAAGGCCAAGAGCATCCTGGCTTGGATCAGCACTAGTGTGGCAGCAGGGCTAGGGCAGGGATTGTCCTCCTGGGCTGGGCACTGAGGAGGCCACAGTTCCAATCCTGGCATCAGTTTTGGGCTCCTCACTCCCAGAAGGACATTGAGGTGCTGGAGTGTGTCCAGAGAAGGGCAAGGAAGGTGGGGAAGGGTCTGGAGCAGAAGTGTTGTGAGGAGCAGCTGAGGGAACTGGGCTTGGTTTGTCTGGAGAAGAGGAGGTTCAGCTTCTGTATATCCTAACGAACTGCAGCTATCAGAGTTAATTTTCTGTGTCCCAGCTCCTGGAATCAGAGCTCCTTCAGCAACTGCTCCAATTTTTATTTGATTTAATTATTTTTTTCTGCCATTCCTGCTTGAATATTGCTCCTGAAGCTAAGGGCAGTCAGACAGGGACCATCCTCCACCTGCTCACCACATCCACTCCACAGCTGCAGCCACAGGCACCGAGGTGGAGAAGCACAGAGCCTTTGTGTTAACACAAAATGATTAACACACTCAGTTGCAAAACAGAAAACACAACAATTATGTCAAGGTTTACCCTTTGCCCAAGAAGGCTTGAGCTACGTGGGCAGGCTGAGCAGCCCAGCCAGTTTCAAAGCTGACAGCAGCTTTTCCAGTTTTTTAGGCTCCTAGTGCAGATGTTGTGGCTGAACACCAAGCAGGAGGCTTAGCCTTGCTGTTCCCATTCAGTTCATTGAAGTTGTGTAGCTAAATGCCCTCAGTGGCTCTGGACAGCTCAACCTCCAGCACCAAAAAGCATAGATTAAAAGTACTGCCTCCTGAATTTCAGGAAACTGGTAGTTTCTATCCTGTGAAATAAATGAGATTTACATTAAAGACCATAACAGAGTTTTTTACCACCTCAGCAGCTTCCTTGCCCTTCTCTGGCCACACTCCAGCACCTCAATGTCCTTCCTGGAGTCAGGAGCCCAAAACTGAACCCAGGATTCAAGGTGTGGCACCACCAGTGCCCAGTCCAGGAGGACAATCCCTGCCCTGCTCCTGCTGCCACACCAGTGCTGATCCAAGCCAGGATGCTCTTGGCCTTGTTGGCCACCTGGGCACTCTGCTGCCTCAGCTTCAGCTGCTGTCAACCAGTATCCCCTTTTCCAGCACCTTTTCTGCAGGGCAGCTTTGCAGCCACTCCAATCTGGGGCATTCCTGGGTTTGTTGTAACCCAAAAGTGTTAACAATTGCCAAGCCTGGAAACACCTATCTATCAGTTCTTACAGCCTCCCAAATAAAGTTTGGAAATGTCACAATGAAGGACATCTATAGAGTTTCAGCTAAAATAAACCAGCAATGAAGGATTTCTTGATGGTAAGCCATTTTCTGTGCCTTATTGCCTATCTTTGCCTAGCAGAAGTGCAGGAGCAAGTTATTTTCATGGACAGAGTTGTCCTCTACAAATATTCCCTTTCATGGCTCCATAATTTGTATGTAAAAGGAATATTTGGAAGCAAGTGCAAGTCTGTAATTCCACATCAGTTCCTTCTACATGGCAGGAAGGAACCTTTCAGTTTAAAAACATGAGAAAACAGAAAATGAAGCCTTCTTAATCTCTACCTCTCTGCCAAGTTTTCCTTCCCTCCTGAGTAGGAAAGTTCATTTATTCAGTGATGATGAAATGTAAAAAATGTTTTCTTTTAAGCCCTCAGGATTTGCTCTGCCTCTTTAAACCACACACCCTGCTGGCATGGTCAAAGGGTCAGAACAAAGAGGTTTTCAACTTGCAGAATCAGGTACCCAGGGAAAAGGTAAATCTTTCATCATCCAAAAAATCTCTCTTTTGTTTTTGAATACACTGTGGACCAGAGAGATAATGTCAACATTTCCTGATGGATGCTCAGGCCACCCACCAGCAGCAGGGAAGGTAAAGCCAGGCATGTATACATGTGTGCAGGAGGAGATTGAGGGTGAAAGAGAGACTCTGGGAGAAATCTTTCTGCTGCTTCTATCAAATGTATCACGAAGGCAGAAGAAAGATTTGCAGAAGGCAAAGAAGAATCAGTTCTGGCTTCCTGAAGAGCCACTAGGCAATGGAGCAGATAGACCTTAAAGGGTACATGATTCCTCCTCTTTCCTACTGCAACTGAAGAGCCCAAATTAGAGAGAAACAAATATTGAGGTGGTGACTCATTGTCTGCATGCACACAGGCTCCTTTTTTCTGCACACATACCCAGTTCACCTCAGTCCTTTCAGGTCTTCTCCTGCTTCCCCCCCCATCCCATTTACCTGTCTTGTGCTCTTTCAGTGCCCAGCTCTGACCATCCTCCCAGAGAAGACCTCCAGAAGATCCTTCCAAGGCAGTGCTCTCCACTCCAGTTTCACCTTCAGGAAGCCATTTGCCATCCCTTGGGTTGTCACCCTAAAGGCAAATAGATATCTTCTCTTGTATGGTGTGAAGATACTGAGAGCTGAGCTCCTTGGGGCATGGACTCTCCTTCGCAGTAGACTGGTCTCTATCTCCAGTCTCCATCTCCTTCTTTGGTGAATAGATATGTAAGGATCTGGGGCCTTGAAAAACATTGATCTCTAGAGAGAGGGTCATGTCAGATAGCTCCAACTTACCCCTGCTCTTTAGGAAGGACTTGCTCTTAACTAGGATCAAAAGCTGAGCTGCTGCTGAGGAGTGAGGCAGAACATCCTGCCAGGGAAAAGGGAGTCCCCTTCTTCCCTCTGATGCTGGTCAGGTAGATTTGTGTCTTTGTCTTCCCTCTCTCCCTGAGCCAGCTTTGTGAAGAGATATGAACAATTGGTTGGAGAGAGAGTAAAAACACTTTCTGTAAAGAAGAGTAGGAAAAACCCAAAACCATTTCCCACCTGTGAGCTCCACTTGGTGCACAGCCAGGGGAGGCTCCTGAGGAAAGCTAGGTTTGGGTCTCCATGGTTTGGGGTTAGGGTTTTTGTTTTCCTGGTGTGCATCTAAGCAATGCTTTGTTGTACTCACATGGTGTTTTTTCTTGGAAGGTTAAGATTCCTCTCACCTAGCTCCAGCCACCTGAAACACAAGCCTCTTCTCTGAGAGAACCCTTGAGGGCTGTATTATGGATGGGAGTCAGAAAAAGACCTCTCCAAGGAGTAAGTCAGATACTTCTCTTAGGGTAGGATGAGGAATCTTCCTCCACTGACTCCAGAGGGAGCTTAGGTGATTTGTGCAGCCCAAGTGACTAACCTCCACGTGGTTAGCAGCAGGCCAGCCTCAGCTTGCAGGATAGTGCCCAGAGGAGGAATGGCACAGCAGGAGACAGCTTCACCTACTCTTCCCACACTAACCTGCTCTTATTGTGCTCCTCCTGAGGGATGAGTCCCCTCTGCACCTTTGGGGAACCAGGGCATGTTTCAGGGAGGAAGAGAGAGATGGTCTCTGCCTCCTTTGTTCAAGCCAAGTGCCAGGAAGCTCCAGCACTAACTTTCCAGAGTTAGCTTTTAAGGAATGGAAGGAGAAAAGATCCTCAGGAGAGTTGTGCAGGACAAACTTCATGCAGGCAGTAAGTGCTCCGTTCCCCAAATGGAAAATGGTCAAACTGTGTGAGGAGAATTTCCCTCTTGAATTAAAGAATGAGTTGCAAACTCACTGGCCACTCTCACAGCCTAGCCTCTGGTGACAGCCATGCCCAAGTGAAATAGAAGGTACAGGAATCTTTATTCTTAGGCTGTTAACAGCTTGCAAGGAAAAAAAAAATCCAAATACATCTAAGGTAATTTCCAGGATATTTCTGTGTGAAGACTGAATGTCCTTGCTATAGGCTCTCAGCTCCAGCCAAATAACTTCATGAAACACCACATGAAAGCCAATGAAAATAAAGTTTGGAGCACTCAAACTATCCTAAATTTAGATGTCTGGTATTTTATGTCACTACTAGTTATCCTACCCTTCTTTTAATCCTCCACCCAGATCACTTCTATTTTCATCTAGGCTAACCACCTAGCTCTGCTTAGAACTTAGCCATCCTTCCAAAGAAAATCAGAGTTTTTCTGCAAGGTCAGGCTATTGGCTATTGATTTAGCAATACAGCTTGCAAGCTGCTTCAAAATACATCTGAAAGACTTCATTTTTTCCATGTCTTTTCCCACCTTGCTGTACTCCTCAATTCCAAAGAAGCATTTGCAATCCTTTCAGGTGCCTCAGAATCACAGCAGTGCAATCGATTAAAAATGGCACAGAATTAACTCTCACTCACATGATGGAGTGCATTTATTTCACCATTTAATCTGCATGAGTCTTTCAGGAGCTATAGAACTAAAGTGAAGGAGTAATTCCTAATTGCTTTTAACAAGCAGCTTTTGTTCTGAGTGATGATTTGGACTTCAGTGTCTTCTTCTGAGACACCTCTGCTCTGCTGATAGAAACCAATCACCAGGACTCCACTGCTTTCTGCTGATCTGCTTCTTTCAACACCAAAGCAGTGGGGTAATTGGCAGCAGACAGGTTGACTAATGGACCAGTTTACACCTCCTAAACGTGACAGGCTGCAGGTAGGAGAACTGGGTGGTGCCTTAAAAGGCTACAGCTGAGTTTAACCTGCAGTGGATGCAGTTCATCTACCTCAAGAATGACAAACAGCTCTTACACTTTCTGCACAGACTGAGGCATAATCAATCTCCTGATTAGAGCTGGGCATTGAGCTAGTCATCCAAGCCACTTGGGTTCAGGGGGGATGTGGTGTGAAAGAGAGAAGTCATGAAGAGTTTTCTCATTTGCCTTCTTGGCATCATCTCCAGCTCCTCTCTCAACACAGTTACCCTCTGTGGGTGATGCTGAGGAGACCCTGAAGCTAAAGCTATACTCCTGCAGTATAGCATCTAACCCTGTAGCTTATCTTCCTGATCGCAAGTACAGTAGTAAAGAGGCAACTTGGATGAGTTAGCAGAATATCAAAATGTTTCTTCTCCTCTGAAAAAAACAGTGAAACAAATCAGCTTTTTATTTCTGAGTCAAAATGCTTTCTAAAATCTGTTCCACAAGGTGCTCTGACCTCTTGTTCCAGTTTCAGGAGTAAACAGGTGGTGAAGTGATTGAATGTGGCAGAAACTCCACCTCCACTCAGCTGCATTTAGTTCCAGTTAAAGGCTGGAGGCCCTTCTGCAGCATCCTGCTCTCCAGAAAGGAGGACCAGGAGGAGTGGATTTGGGACCCCTCTGTGTTTCCAGCCAGTGCTTCCTGTTCCCACCAATGGAAATGACCTTTAGAGAAAGCACAGCTGATATCATATGAAGCATTGGTGGCCACATCCATTTCAGCTGAGTGGCTTCAGGTCTAATTTGGAAATAGCAATAAAGATAACTAATGGAAAAGTCTTTTTAAACTGCAGTGAATTTCCCTGTGCTTTGACATTTCCTGGCTCATTTCTTTCTTCATTCCTCATGCCACTTCTATCCCATAAATGTGCCTCTTTTTTTTTTGCTTTAAAGATGATGTAATATCAGCAGAGTGCCCAGGTGGCCAAGAAGGCCAACAGCATCCTGGCTTGGAGCAGCACTAGTGTGGCAGCAGGACTAAGGCAGGAATTGTCCTCCTGGACTGGGCACTGGGGAAGCCACAGCTCCAATCCTGGGCTCAGTTTTGGGCTCCTCACTCCCAGAAGGACATTGAGGTGCTGGAGTATGTCCAGAGAAGGGCAAGGAAGGTGGGGAAGGGTCTGGAGCAGAAGTGTTGTGAAGAGCAGCTGAGGGAACTGGGCTTGGTTTGTCTGGAGAAGAGGAGGCTCAGGGGAGACCTTCTCACTCTCTGCAGCTCCCTGAGAGGAGGCTGGAGCCAGGTGGGGCTTGGGCTCTTCTAACAGGTGACTAGAGACAGAGCTAGTGACAATGGTCTCAAGTTGCACCAGGGGAGGTTCAGATTTGATTTTAGGAATAATTTCTTCCCTGCAAGAGTGGTTAGGCTTTGGTCCAGGCTACCCAGGGCAGTGGTGCAGTCACCATCCCTGGAGGGGTTCCAAACCCACAGAGAGGTGACACTTGGTGCCCCGGTTCAGTGGCATGGGGGTGTTGGGTGGCTGGTTGGACCTGATGATCTCAGAGATCTTTTCCAGCTTGAATGATTCTATGACAATGCATAAGATTTGCCTCTGAAATAGTTAGCACAGGGCAGAGGGAATTGGAAGTGATTAACCCTTTTGGGGAGTTCATTTTCCAGCTCAGTGCAGGGATGGGTTTAAGCCAGAGGCTTGGCACTGGGCTTGATGTAAACTTTAGGGAGGAGAGTGCTGCTGACTGGCCAAAAGGCAGGTTGTGAAGGCTTCACAGCTCTTCCCTCCCTGCTCTGTAACCAGAAACCCTTCAGGGGTGAGCAAGGCAGAGGGAGAAGAGCTGCTGGTAGAAGCAGTTCGTGGCATTCAGCAGAACAGGTCTGTGGGAAGCCAATCCTAGGTTTGAAAGCAACCTTAGGAAGCAGTGCAGAGCTCTCAGGAAGCTCTAGAGGTGGCCCCAGCCCTGGGCTTTTAAAGGGATAAAGCTTTTAAGCATCACCACAAAGAACTGCATGGTCAAGCCTGTTCTTAGAATGGAGGTGAGGTGCCAAAACACAAGGTTGCAATAATCATTAATTATAATAGCACCATTAATGAAGGCCGTGAAGACTCTGCCTGCCAGCAGCCTTACAAGGGAAGCTCAAAAGCTCAGGTGGGGAAATAGCTTTTTATTGGTTTCACCTTTCAGTGATGTTCATGAGTCAGGGGGAAAAGCAAAATAAATAAAAATAAATTAAAGAGAAACAAGAAAAAAATAAAGAGCAGAGAGCAGAGCCTTGCCTCCTCCTTTCCCTGCTCTGGCTGAAGCTGGAGGAGGATGATGCAAGTTGCTAAGTTCTTTCACTCACTGCTGACCGAGCTTCTTGCTCAGGACAGGACAGAACTTGTTCTTAGGAAGGGAAGAATCCCTGTGAGAGGCAGGATGGGAAGGGGTTTCCCTGCAGGCTGCTCTGTCTTCCCTTGCCAGCCTCCCTAATTACCTTCTGCCTGTCCAAAGCAGCTTGGGAAAGCTCTCTCTTCTGCAGCCTGATGCTTTTTTTCCCAGGGCCCTGTGGGGAAAGTGCATCACAGCCATTCCCTGCCAAATCCAAACACCTTATGAGCAGGCATGTCTAAATATGGCTCTGCAGGATTGCTGCTAGGGAAGGGGGAAAAAATGAAATCAAAAGAAGATGAAACTTCTTTTTTCTTTCTTTCCCCCCTCTCTTCTTTTCCCCTGAAAAATGGCATTTCATTCAACCCATCAACCTTTGCAGAAATACCTAGGTTGTGGTGAATATTTTCCAGCTTCAGAGTAATGCTGGAGAGTTGAAAAGCTTTCAGAGCAGCTCATATCCAGTATTTTTGCTTCCATTTCCAGGTCACTAGTTAAAACAAACTGTGTGTGTGTGTGTGTGTGTGTGTTTGTATTTGGCAAAATCCTTCAAAAACCTTAAACCTCTTCATAAAGTGGAACTTCCTCCCAATCTAGGTGGAAGATGTAGTTAAAACAAACTGTGGAAGTTCCTCCCAACCTAGGTGGAAGTTCCTCCCTGTCCAGCCCCAGTGTCAAAGATGCCACCCAAAACCAGCAGTAAAAAGGTCTTTGTGTTCTTACTAACAACTGCATAGGGCAGCATGAGATGAATAAATACTATCAATATTTAAAGGATAGATGTATGTCCTCCTGTGTGCTCACAGGCAAGGAAAAGCAGCTGATTTTCCTTCTTCTAGGCATGGAGGAATAGCTATTTTTCTTCTCCATGGTCTCACGTGGTAAGAAGCCAGATGATTCCAGCTCATGTTATTGCATTCCTGGGGAGCATTGCTGTAGAATCCTGCACTGCTTCCCTGGTGCTCAGTGATAAGGATCCTAACTCCTTCTGTTTGGGTGAGCAGATGAACTTTTTTAACTGAATCATTGTGTTTTTGAAGGGTGAGCAGCTAGAGGCTACCTGTGGCAAAGGGAAGGCAAAGAGAGCTGTGTCCCTCTCAGCTGCTTCAGGTTCCTGAGGCTGAGCTTGTTGTCTTCTCCTCTCCAGTGACTGTGCACTTTGGAAAGGGGAAAGAACTATTTTAAGTCCTCATTTATACGGTGTGCTATAAAACCAGCCCCAAGATGGATGAACAGGGGCTCTGTTTTTTAACAAGCCTGACTTAGAGCTTTGCACATCAGCCATCCCTCCTGGAGAGGCAGGCAGATTTACAGCGCCTGGAAATGTTGGCCAACAAAGATGTTATTGTAACTCCAGTGCCTGTTCAGGGAACTTTATGAGGTAGAGTTAGAAACTGCTCATATTGTCTTCCTGCACTTGATGTAGAGGGGAGACAACATGCCAAATGCTGGGCTGAGTTAAAGCTACTGCAGGGTTGGGGTTGCAGCTAACATCAAATCCCTCCTGTGCTGCTCACCTGCCTCCACCCTTCACCCAAGGAAAGCACTGCCACGCTTAACCCTCCTTGCCTCACTCTGGCCAGCTCAGTTATCTTCCCTCCTCTCTTGCACAACTGCTAAAGAGCAGCAACATTCATTATCTGCCTCAAATTATTTCCATCTCTCTGGTTTTTCCTAGGATTGTTGGTGGTTTCCAAGGCTAAGAACTGAACTTCTCCCTCAGCTGCCACGTGGCACTAAAGGAGAGGTCACTCCTCTAAGTGGTCAGGACTCCAGGGGGCCTCTCAGCAGTTGAACTTCTGCCTGGATAATCTTTTCTTTTCCAAAATATGCTCCTACTATTTTTAATTTTCTTTTCTTTTCTTATTTTTCCTCTTATTGACCTCTTGGGTTCCCATTTTTGCTTACTCTAAATGCTCATTGACTGCTAATGCCATTACAGAAGGCAGCCCATAAATCTTTATCCAAAGGCACTTCCACTTGCTAGTGGAGGACAGGAGGTAGCTCTGTTTCTTCTGATGGCAGTTCCTGGCACATGCAGAAGGTTCATTATGTGTTTATATGTCTGAAATTCACCTTTATTAAAGCCCTCCTGTGGCTTCCCAACTGAATATTAGCTGTCTTCTTTAATTGGTGGGAATTAACTAACTTTGCTCCACTTCTAGTTCTGTTGGAGGAAGCTAAGTAGGCTCCATAGCAAATGTCCAGCCCAGGGGACATGTCCATCTCATTGCTCCTCCACTTCACACTGATTGTGTTGAGCCTATGCTCAAGAATCAATGCTCTCCTGGGAATCCATCACTGACATTAGCTGCACATTCCTTGGATAGCAGCAATGTCTTTGACTGTCTAGTCACAGCCAAATAAGAGCACAAAGCTCACTTTGAGCAGATCACTAACAACAACTGTTGGCCAACAGTAGGCAGCAAGGTTCTCTGATCCCTGGAGCTCTGGTGGGTGGGAGGAGGTCCAGGCTCTACACAAACTCAGGCAGCCCTACAGTTTCTTCCCCATCATTTCCATTCTAGGAAGAAAAAGATGATCCAGAGAGGCTGTGAAGAAATGTGGAACCACAGCCAGAGGAGTCACTGCTAAACATCTCATGGTGGTGTGGTCATTTTTTAATAGTCCAGGTGTAACATAATGTTGGATGTGTATCCAACAGGCAGATGGTACCTGGCCAACTGCTCTGTTGCTGGAATCATTCTGTTCCCCTCACATCACTCTCCAGTTCTGGGCTTGGAACATTGCTTTGTTTAGACTGCAAATTGACTATTGGATGCTTTTTTTCTGCTTGTGGTGAAGGCAGATTTTCCCTCTGTGATCCATTTGGATTTAGAGGGAAAGCTTTGAGAGGTGTTGGGCTGGGGTTGTTTTTTTGCCTAGTTCTTTGGTTTAGGAAACATTTGCCCTGAGATCTCCCTGAGGTACCCAAGAGCCATGTTTAACCATAGGCCTCTTTAGAAAGGATGGGAAAATTGTATCTATTTCAGGAGAGGAGATAAAAAGGGCATGGTGAGAGGAGCTCCTTTCTGTGTCTGAAGAGTTTCTTCAGGCCTGAATGAAAGTTGGATTAACTGAAGCTCTGTGTTTTAGATTAGCTCTATGATTAAGAGAGCTCTAGGAAGCTCTTCCTAGGATTCTGTTTGGGTTTCATTTGTTCATTAGAAACAAGCAGAATCCTAGTGAATCAGAGATTCAAAGTCATGCCACACTTGGGTTGTTTTTCAGTGCAAATTAGACATAGCACTGTTGGTATAACAGGAACTGATCATTTCAGCTGCTCTGGAGAGCACAGTAACAGATTTCCATAGCACAAGCCATCAGTGCCAGGTAGAGAAGGTGACCTTGGGAAGGGGGTGGGCTTTCCATGACTCTGTCAATTATTAATTGCTTTGGTTTCAGTTTAATGATCTTTGTACCAAGAAGCCTTCAGATGACCACTGATGGCCTTGCAAACAGCACCCACTTCATCTATTCCCACTGGCTTTGGAGTCACTGCATCTTCCACATTCCATTGCAGCCCACAATACAGACCTAAGTGCCTATATCCTTGGAGCTGTGCTGCCAAACAGATGCAGGATGCCTGGTGACCTGTGTGCTTGGTACTATCCAACCCCAGTTCCCTCAGCTGCTCCTCACAACACTTGTGCTCTAGACCCTTCCCCACCTTCCTTGCCCTTCTCTGGACACACTCCAACACCTCAATGTCCTTCTTGGAGTGAGGAGCCCAAAACTGAGCCCAGGATTGGAGCTGTGGCCTCCCCAGTGCCCAAGCCAGAAGGACAATCCCTGCCCTAGTCCTCCTGCCACACCAGTGCTGCTCCAAACCAGGATGCTGTTGGCCTCCTTGGCCACCTGGGCACTCTGCTGCCTCATATGCTCTAAGTGTTCTAGGCACATTGATAACCTTTTTGCCCATTTCCAAAAAGCAAGGGTTGGTCTAGAAGCAGAGGGTTGATCTAGAAGCAGGTGTCAATGGCAGCCTGTGAACATTCTCTTTAGCCTTCTGCAGCCTCAGCTGGCTTTGCAAGGAGTGAAGTTCAAGGTCATCAACCAGGAATGTTCCAGAAGGTTGTCATATTTAGCACAAAATAGCACACTCATCAATCATCTCTGGGAAGCAAGCAGGATTTTGACAAATGGTATGTTTGGACAAAGTGCCTGAGACTCTTGCTATTTTAGGAGGCCTTGCTCTATTGTCACAGCAGAGCAGCTAAAGCTTTCTCACTTCTTCATGTAGATAAATCACCTCTTGGATGGTGGCAACAGGCTGGTGCTGATAACAAGCCTGAGCACCTGACTTGTGCCTATTGCCTTGCCCAGGAATCCTAAAGATTCCTGTATTTTGGTTAACATGGGAAATGCACCAGAACAGGCAGGATCACTCTTATTTCCTTATGTATCTTGCATTTCAGAGCAACTGAGGGACATCCTTCATCCTCCACGTTGCTCCTTGTCTGTCTTTATTGCTGATGTCCAAACACCTGATTCCTTCTCTGGTTCTTCAATCCCAAATGACCTGATAGTACCCTTTCCCTGCTGGAAGAGAGGCACCTCCCCTTCCTACCTCATCTCCACATTCCAGTTCCCATCAGTGTTCTTGCACTCACCTCTTTGGCTGTTCTCTTTTCAAAGGGTTCTACCAGAACCAGAAGCAATGCTGATGATGTAGCCCCCAAGGACTCACAGAGGAGCTTTCCCCTAAGCTTCAGCTCTCCTATTGTTTGGTCTGACCGAGTCTATTCACAAGATAATGACACTTAATGAGTCCTTCTCTCTCCCTCCTGCCCACAGACAGACTTCTAGACGCCGTGAAGGGTAGGAAGCAGTCACTCCAAAGGCATGTCTACATCGTAGGCTGAGCTATGGTTGCAACACATCCAGACATCCTTGAGGTACCTTTACAGTGCTCCCAGTAGCTTGCTGGGTTACTGGGAGCCACTCTGGCAGCCCCAGGAGATTCTCTGCTTACCTGTTCCCTTAACTTCTGCTTAGCTGGGGTGGGTTCCCCCAGCAGACCTCCTGCTGGACTGGCAACGTTTTGGAAGGCTGTCAGCTATCCAAGTAACATCAACACCTCATAAACTCAGTCTGGGATCCAGGTAGTTACTGAGGAAGTTTCTACACAGACTCATGAAAAAAACAGCCTCATGAAGTGCCTGGGAAGAGACTTTATCAAAGAATCAGAGAATCCCAGACAGGTTCAGCTTGGAAGGGAGCACCAGAGGTCAGCTACTCCAACCTCCCTGCTCCAGCAGGGTCCCTACAGCACAGCACTCAGGACTGGGGCCAGCTGGGGTTGGAATCTCTCCAGGGAAAGAGACTCCACAACCTCTCTGGGCAACCTGGGCCAGGGCTCAGGCACCCTCCCACCAAAGAAGTTCTTCCTCAGCTGCAGGTGGAACTTCCTGGCTTCCAGTCTGTGCTCATTGCCTCCTGTCCTATTGCTTGGCCCCCTGGAGAAGAGCCTGGCTCCATCCTCTTGCCACCCTCCCTCCAGCTCCTGGATAAGGTTCCCACTCCTATTATGTTATAGGCAAGCCTTTTCTGAGAATCAGACTTTGTCCAACATTATCCTGACAATATCATCCCAACAGAGGCACAGGTCTACAGCTGTGCTCCTACAGGGACTTCTGGTGCCAGGGTAGCACAGCCAGGTGCATACTGACTGAGGAGCAAAGGAGAATGTGTCTCCAATAGGGTGCTCCAGTCACACACAGGCACTGCTGGCTGTCCTTTGTGCTCACAGCCTTCAATGAAAGAATTCTCCTGACACAACCTATACCTGTAAAATATTCTGAGGAGCCAGGGATCTGGTTCCACTAGGATTTGTCTGCCTGGAGTCTCCCATGTTATCTTATCTCCTTCCTTGCATCACGGACATACATGTGCTGGCAGAGAGGCAAGAGCATCCTGGCTGGACACTCGACTGTCTTCTCCCTGGAGAACCTTCCTCTTTAGCTGGTGTCATGGATTTCTCACCTCAGCTGCTGAGTGGTGAGCAGCTGCCTTCCCCTGTCTCTTCTTCCTTGTTTGCCTACATCTGGCCAAGACCCCTGAGGAGTATTTCCTTCCTGGCCATAGAGACAAGAGAGCTTTTGCAGGCAGCTGTTCCCCTGCAGATGCCAGAAAAATGATCAGCCTTCCCCAGCCTGAAGTTTTACTCTGCAGCTAAGCCTCATTTTGCCCATTACTGCATTTCCTAAGGGATGTGAAATCGTTTGGATGTTCCAAAAAAATCCCTTTGCTTTGTACTTGAGTAATCCCTGTGGGGTTACTGGAACTGTCTGCTCTGGCTGAGGCAGCGTGTGGGGATTAGGGAGGTCTTTAACCTGAATATTATGTGGATAAAGACCACAGGAACATGAAAGCAGGGGCATGTTCTGGCAACTGGGAAGATGATCTGCAGGTGTGAGTTGAACCTGGGGAAAATCAGCTCTGAATTTTGAAGGTTGAATGTGAACTTTGTTAGGTCTCACTTCTGCAGCCTCTCTCCAATTGCACTAAGAGGTCCAGCTGGTTTCTTCTTTCACATCAGCAAATAGCTCTGTTTCTTACATGTCAGACCTGCATGGCACCTTTCATTAATTTATTGGTTTTTAAAGTATCAGGGATTATTTTAGATGAAGATCTTGGCTGGTAAAGCACCTAAAGTAACAGTTGTGATGTTTTGATTAGGAGTTCCTAGATACCCTGGTTGCACAGACAGACTGGGGAAGGAGAGGCTGGAGAGCAGCCCCAGGGAGAGGGCTCTGGAGGTTCTGGTCAGTGGCAAGTTGAAGAGGAGTCAGCAGTGAGCCCTGGAAGCCAAAAGGGGCAACTGTGTCCTGGGGTGCAGCAAGCACTGCATTGGTAGCTGGGCAAGGGAGGTGCTAGTGCCACTCTGCTCTGGGCTGCTCTGGCCTCACCTCCAGCACTGGCTGCACTTTGGGGCAACACAAGAGGAGAAGGAGAGGAAGCTGTGGGAGAGGCTCCAGAGGGGAAGCCTTATGAGGAATGGCTGAAGTCACTTGGTTTGTTCAGCCTGGAGAAGAGGAGACTGAGGAGAGACCTCATTGTGGTCTGCAGCTTCCTGATGAGGGGAAGCAGAGGGGCAGGAGCTGATCTCCTCTCTCTGGTGAGCAGTGACAGGACCCAAGGCAATGGCATGAAGCTGTGCCAGGGGAGGGGTAGGTTGGAGGTTAGGCAAAGGTTCTTCACCCAGAGAGTGGTGGAGCATTGGAAGAGGCTCCCCAGGGATGCAGTCACAGCACCAAGGCTGACAGAATTGCAGAAGCATCTGGCCAGTGCTCTTAGCCACATGGGGTGACTTTGGGGTTGTCCTGTGCACAGACAGGAATTGGACTTGATGATCCTTGTGGGTCCCTTCCAGCTCAGGACAGTCTCTGATTCTCTGATACCATCCATAATATTGACACTGAGCTGATGATGGTTCTGGCTTGCTGAACACCAGCTGTTTTGTTGCCTTTTATGATTCCTAATTTCCTTACTAGTCAGCTCTGGATCCTTAATGTGTTCGTCACTTCAGTTGCCACCTTGGCAATGCTGATCTCTTTGCTCCTTGAGTAGGGTGCAAAAAAGGCTGATGATGCACAGAGTGTGCCTAAAGCAACTTGTTCCACAATGAATTCTGTTGCACAAAAGTGACTCAGTTGCCTGTCCCTCTCTTTAGAAGTAATTGTCCAGAAGAGCTGACTCAAGCAGTGAACAAAACTCTGCCTGTGCAAAGAGCTCACCTGCATCATTTGATGACTTGGTTTTGCTGCTTTGTGCTCAAGCTATTCCTGCAGGGTGAACCTCTGCTCATAGGAGACCTTCAGCCTCCCCAGTGAAAGCACTGAGACCTTTACAGTTGGCTTTAGCAGAATGTGGAGCTTCTGGTCACCCACAGAGAGATGGTAGTCCTCAGAAACCATCCTCCCACCCTGATTTTCATTATTTACAGGGTCATGAAACCATGAAGGATGGAAATCCCAGTTCTCTCAGCTGCTCCTCACAACACTTGTGCTCTAGACCCTTCCCCACCTTCCTTGCCCTTCTCTGGACACACTCCAGCTCCTCAGTGTCCTTCTGACGGTGAGGAGCCCAAAACTGAACCCAGGATTGGAGCTGTGGCCTCCCCAGTGCCCAGTCCAGAGGAAATATGGAACTCTTTCTCCAAAGCCCCTGGAAGAAAACACTCAGTTCACCATTCCCCCCAAGCCATCTCTCAGAAATATTGTCCAGGGGAGAGAAGAAATTTCCCCCAAAGGAAAATCTAGGAGAATAATTAACAAAGAGTAAATGATATCAATTAGTTTGAATAGGAGTTTCCAAATGTCCTTTAACACTGAATTTGTCATGGAGTCATTTTTGAGATGAAAGTGACATTATTACAGAACAAACACAGGGATGATGGAAATCATCACGTTCCCAGAAAAGAGCAGGAATTGGATATTTTTTATATCCAATTTATTATATCATTATATTTATATAATTTATTAATTTCTTGAGGATTTCCCTTCCTTGCTGACCCCAGATTTNAAAATAACATATAAATGTATATACATATATAATATAAATATATATATATGTATATACACATAGGAGTGTTGACAATTCTACTTGCCAGCTCTCCAGGATGGATGGAGAGTGTGTGACAAGAACAATCTGATTTTCTCCCAGGTAAGAGCATGTGAAGTCTCCAATCCAAGAGCCTGTGAGGAGCTCCTGCCAATTTCCAACTGCAGACAGAGAAAAAAAAAACAACCCACCCTTCACCATGTGAAATGCTTCCAACTCCAAGCAATTCCATTCCAAACCTCCCTCCTTGGCCATGCCAAGTCTGTGTCCTCTTGGAAACTCTTCACCAGTGTGCACTAGCATCAAAGGGGAACACCAAGTGATATGCCATGGGTGGCTTGAGAGCCTGTAAGTATTGCCTCTGCAGAACCAAAATATCCCTGGGTTCCACAGTGTGATTAAAGTCTTCTCCATAAAGGAGGGACTGTACCTTATTTTATGGTGTATTCCAGCCCACTTCTGTAGCAACTGGAAATAGGCTGGTGTGAAGTCTTCAGCAAAGCAGCTCTTTCCTCAGTAAAAGCTAAAATTACAGCATCAGCTTCTATTTCAGCTGCAATGAAAGTGTTTTGACATGACTCACGGGCCACGTTTCTAAAGGCAAACAGAGAGGTTATTATCTCTTCCATGACACATTTGAGAAGCCACTTCTAAGTGGTTCCAGCTTTGAAATCTGAGGAATTTCCAGCCCTGGAAAGCCAAATCCATTGTACTGCTGCTCCTCCTCTCACCTATCACCGTGCAGTGGTGAGAACAAATCCTTCCCACAGGAACTACTGCGTGAACATGAACTTTGGACAAGAATTAGATGATTTTTTTACCATGATAAAAGCAAGAAGTGAAGCACTGGAGTGAAGCAAATGCAGATTAACTCCTGCTGTGGTTTTTAGAAGGGATTTCAGTTGGATTTTTCTACTAACATTCTCTGCCTCAGTTATTCCCAGGCGTTCACATCTCCCAGAGCAGTTTTTTTCTCAGCTAATGGTGATTCTTCTGCACACATAGTAAATAAGCCATGTGGTGAGCTGGGGTACCAAGCTCAGCCCAAACTCTGGGTTTTGGGTGTTCAAAGAACATAGAGATGTGGTACTTAGGGACACGGTTTAGTGGCAGGGGGGTGCTGGGTGGATGGTTGGACTTGAGGGACTTAGAGGTCTCTTGCAGCCTTAATGATTGAACCTGTGATTCTGTGATTTCTACTGAAAACAGGAGAAAACAAGTCAAAACCAACACAAACCAAGAGAGAACCAACAGAAACCAAGAGGAACCAACAGAAACCAAGAGAAAACCAACAAACCCAAGAGAAAACCAACACAAAACAACAGAAACCAACACAAACCAAGAGAAACCAACACAAACCAAGAGAAAACCAACACAAACCAAGAGAAAACCAACACAACCAGGACAAAACCAACACAAACCAAGAGAAAACCAGCAAAACCAACCCATGCCTTAGAGACAGGGGGTTGCACATTCTTTGAGGTTAATATAGTGACAGCAGAGGGAGAAAACATGGATCTAAATTTACAGGAACAATAAGTTGCAGAGATGAAAGAGTCAGATATTAATCTCGTTACTGGCAAAGAATCCCGAAGCAGTGAAGCATCAGATGTAAGGTTAAGGCTTTCCTTAACCCCTTCAAGAAGTGATGGTGGATAAAAGGTGAGATAGTGCAGGAACATCTGAGCAAACTACATCCAGATGTGCTCAGAGGGCTTCATCCAAACTGACCCAGACTGAGGGGAAGACCCTTCCTGACTTCTCAGGCAAGTGCCACATCTCCAGGTGGATCCTGCTCTGCTGTACCAAAGGCTGCTCCTTCTTGAACAGTGTCTTTGGTCTTTTGTGAAGTGCTGCTGGCTGGTGGAGTTGCATCACTCCTGGGAAGGGATGGAAAAGCAGATGGAAAACTAAGAACAAAACAGACACTTAGATGAAACTTCCTGGATGGGGGTGGGGAAAGAGAGAGAGAGAACACAACTGGGAGACATCAGCCTGGAGTTTTTGCCAGGATGTGTGAGTAAGTGACATCAGGCATTTCTGGAGGTTAAAGCAGTAACAGCCAAATTTCTCTCAACCTTGGGAGAACCCACGAAGGGCTCTGGAAGGGAGTGAAGGGAAGGGCAGGCAGCCTGTCTGGTGTGCCTGCCTGACGTATGTCTGTGTCCTGAACATTGTCTGAGTGCATCAGCCTCCAAACCCACAGCACTTCAGCATCCAACCTCTCCTTGGGCTGCAGAATCAACCCTTGCCTTTGCTTGGAGGGGACCATCAGCTGATTTTCCATAGCTTTCTAAATCTATGTACCTTCTCTCTGTACCTTCATTGGTCTGGAGAGAAAAAATCTGTGCCTGTGAGAGGAACACATGGTTTCCTGCTCAGGCTCTCAGCTTCTGCTGAAATCTAAATATGAAGCTAACCACTGTTGGCTGTGGCCAGACTCTGTCTTGGTGTCAAATGACAAAACTCCATCGTAATTCAAACTCCACAGCACAGCACAGCACAGACTTTTCATGGGCTTCCATCAATTTTTGCTTCTTATGTTCACCTCAACATCTCTGCACTCATCTCTCATCCCTCACTCACAACAGAGTTATAGAATGATTCAGAATCTTGAGAATGTCCTGAGCTGGAAGGGACCTACAGAGATCATCAGGTCCAACTCCTGTCTCTGCACAAGACAACCCCAAAGTCACCCCATCTGTCTGAGAGCATTGGCCAGATGCTGCTGGAATTCTGTCAGCCTTGGAGCCATGGCTGCATCCCTGGGGAGCCTCTTCCAATGCTCCACCACTCTCTGGGTGAAGAACCTTTGCCAATCTCCAGCCTACCCCTCCCCTGGCACAGCTTCATGCCATTGCTTTGGGTCCTGTCACTGCTCATCAGAGAGAGGAGATCAGCTCCTGCCCCTCTGCTTCCCCTCGTCAGGAAGCTGCAGACCACAAGGAGGTCTCTCCTCAGTCTCCTCTTCTCCAGGCTGAACAAACCCAGTGACTTCAGCCATTCCTCATATAGCTTCTCTCTAGACCCTTCCCCATCTCTGTGGCCTCCTCTGGAGCCTCTCCCACAGCTTCCTCTCCTTCTCCTCTTGTGTTGCCCCAAAGTGCAGCCAGTGCTGGAGGTGAGGCCAGAGCAGCCCAAAGTATTTAGGTTGGAAAGATCTCTAAGGTCATCCAGCCCAACCATTGCCCCAACACCCCTATACCCTCTACACCAGCTTTCCAGTTCAGATCTTCATGCAGCTATTTTCCTTAATGCAAGATGTCTCTGGTGGTAGTGGCAAAGAGAGCAATGTGGGCTGGTCAGCAGAGGGTGCTGCTTGAGTTTGGGAATAAAGCCTCTCAATATTCTTCCAGAATAATGAGAGACTATGGAGATCATGGGAGTCATCCCCTCCTCCTGCCATCAGCATTACAAGAACCAAACCATGCTTTGTTTGCTCCCTGAAATGCTTGTGTCAGCTGGCAGTGCAGAATCATAGGATCATAGATAGGGTTAGAGTTGGGAAGGACCTTTAGAGGTCATCTAGTCCAACCCCCCTGCAGCCACCAGGGACATCTCCAACTAGATCAGGTTGTTCCCAGCCCCAAACAACCCGAGCTGGGATGGTTCCAGGCAGGGGACATCTCCCACCTCTCTGGGCAACCTGTTCCAGTGTTTCACCAAATGGAAAATGCCGAGGAAGGATCTAGGTGAAGCTTTGGATAGATGTTCTCAGAGCAATACCAATGGCAGCAGACACCACTGCTCAGGGAGCAGCACTGCAGACACAACCTGGAACTCTTGGTTCACATTGGGAGACTTCTCCTTTTGTGTTCTCTCCACAGAGAAGTTTGGTTTCCACTCCAGGTCCAGGTTTTTACCCCTTTTGCCTTTGTTTTGCCAGACC